>CAJNSZ010000041.1:468250-536666 GCA_905329745.1 Rotaria sp. Silwood2
AAGTTCCGTAGACCAAAAAATAGGTTTTGTAGGAAAATACGAAACCTTTAGAGTTTCGTATTAAACCTCGTGGTTTCGTACTGGGCTTCCTGTAAAACTATTATATTTAATACGAAACTCTAAAGGTTTCTTATTTTCCTACAAATCCTATTTTTTGGTCTACAGATCTTAAAAAGGTTTCGAAGAAAAAAGGATCTTCACTTGGGTACACGGTAAGATCCTTTAAAGGTTCTGTGTGTTTTTTTATTCTTTTTTTGAAACTTTGAACACATTTGCAAGCTTTTTGTCATCTACCGAACTCTTTTTTGAGGTTCCGTACAGTTCCTTTTTTTTTATAGTGTACCAGTATTACTGTCTTACCGTCCCACTATCATATGTTAAACATCTGAAAGAAAAAGAAAATTGTCATACACCTAAAAGTCTGATGAAGACAACTTCGTCTGTCGAAACGTCACAATTTTCATTTTTATTTTGATTTTGAAATTGTATAATTCTTTTAATTTACTTTTTGTTAGTATTTTTACTTTAATATTTATATAATTAAAAATTAAAATCATAATAAAATTATTATAAATTCAATTAGACTTATTTAAATTAATTAAACAATTTTAAATTAAAATATATAACATTAAAAACTTAAATAAAAAAAAGAGAAAAAAATTCTTAAATTAATGAAGAAAAGATTTTTGTGATGTATTTTGTATTATCTTTGTATATGCAGCATATGACATATTTGTTTGGAAGCGATGGTTCATTTTCAACTAAGTAGTGAAGGAACGATAAGGATCATGTCGGAAAGAATTTTCGTTCTCCATCATACTGAGTGACGGTGCAGCTAATGAGTGATGAAGTTTTTTGGACACATTAATAGCACAGTGATCTTAAGATTTGCTGCCATCGACTATATACGATTTACACAATTTTCGATTTCCACGATATTAATCGAATGGGCCCATTGACGATAACTAAATAACGTGTTGTACACTGTGAAAGAAACGTAGAATAATAAATCTTATGAAAAGGGTTTATTAAATTCCTAAACCCTTCACCGTACATTGATAAACCCTTTTATCGTTTATTATCGATTTCCTAAACCCTTAAAAAGGGTTTAGAATGTCTAATAAACCCTTAGGGGTTCAGGAAAGTGCAACATATAATAAACCCTTAAAGAGTTTAGGAATTTAATAAACCCTTTTTATAGGGTTTATTATTCTACGGATTTTTTTTACAGTGTAATTGAATGATTATACGTACATGTTCCTTGTTCAAGTTTAGGTATTGCAAGAGTACGCTTTTTGTTACCTCTTCATATTCCAAACTTAGACGAAAAGAACTTGACTCTCATGAAATACTCTCAATCAAATATGGATATCTGTAATAGTTATTTGAATTCTTTTTTGTAGTTGACCTTTAACCACTTTATTGAATCAATCAGAGTATGAAAATACATAAATAAATTGTTGTTAGAAGACGTGATGAGATGAAGGCATAGTTTATGGAAATCACATAAATATTGAGCATGATTCCTAACTATGTTAATGTATGGCTCATGTTTGCCTGATGGGATGAAATAATATGACAAGTTATAAATTAGTTGATTTATTGTTTTTTCTGCGATTATCAGCTATCCAAAATACTTTTCATATAAATGAGTCTTTCACGACGCGACAAGATTAGATTCATATATCTAAAAGAACATATTATGCAATTACCTCCATTCAGAGTCATCGTTGAAAATGTTTTATATTGTTCTCTGAAACCCAGCTATACTATTTTAGATATATAGAAGTAAAAAGAAGTGATCAACGTACTGAGCAACTTTTGTACTCTATTCGATCCGCATGAACAATGTTTCAAGATTAAAGTGATTATAATTGTATTTCTTGAACGTTGAAAACCCATGATGAAGTAATCATATTATACATGAGCAGTTGCTGTGATAATATACTAATGCAAACTTTAGCAATAAAAAACAAGACAGTGACAAGACAAGCATAGAGTCTGAATGTAATCAACAAAAGCCGTGTGAAGCTGTCATAAAAAGAAGGAAAGAACAAAAGCAATTTTTTTCTTCAAAGAAAAACGTTTTTAAAAGTGCACGACTAAAACTTACAATCCTTGATGCAGAGACAAAAGAGTTGCTGTGGTATACATGTTGTAATGATGATTGGACTGCACTTCGAGATAATTTGATTATTTCAGTGATCAGTACTTCACTAGACAATCAAGGATCACTCATTTACATATAGCAACACGTCATTGTCATGCAGATATCAGTCGATGACTGCTGCGCTACCATCCGAGTCGAACAGTTCTGAATAATGAAGAAAATAAACTTCTTAAGAGATGAACTCTGATTAAATGGTTCACAGAAGATTTTTCAAATACCTTTCGGAGCTCCACCAAATGTCACTGGAAATCATTTTGTAGCCAACAATTTCGAAGTAGCATCGATTGAATGTCTCTTTTAGTACCATAATGCTTATCAAATTGCATATGAAAACCGTGAGGATATGGAACAATGCATCACTGAAATACGGTTGGAGAAATTGATGATACCTGCATAGACAGTATTGATCTTCTTATTGATTCAACATGAACTTGTGAGAAAGATCTACTACAATATCCTGTTGATGAGAACAAGTCATTACCA
This sequence comes from Rotaria sp. Silwood2, assembly GCA_905329745.1. Lineage (NCBI taxonomy): Eukaryota > Metazoa > Rotifera > Eurotatoria > Philodinida > Philodinidae > Rotaria > Rotaria sp. Silwood2. The sequence continues at coordinate 470,904 of CAJNSZ010000041.1, forward strand.
CTAGCAATAATTTACACAGCTGCTACAGGTTTATGTGCACAATTACACACTGATTTAGCTAAACTACTAGGCTCGAACTTTCTTGTTACAAGCACTTGCTTCTGTTATCGAGATAATGAAAATCGACTACACTTCGTGGCATGACTATCACTTCACAGGATCTCAAAGTATATGAAATGGGTGAGATTGTTATCAGTTGTTCATTTCCTTTGACGTCGAAAAAACGTGAAATTCCTGAATTCTTTCTCGGATTCTAAAACGATATCTATCGCTCACCGGTTATTTGCATTTATAATGTTTCTAATCCTTGTTCAAGTCTTTATGTTGAATCATTAAGTGAATTTTCTGAATAAAACGAAGTCTTCAGCGTATCATTTATTGCTTTCGAAATAACAGCATTCAGAACAGTATTAGTGAAGAAAGAATAAAATTGCACATCTGATAAAAGAAAGCGAGCTAGTCGATTGTAAACCAAATTCAAAGTGAAGCACATGTGACATCTCTTGACACTTATACATCATTCACTTGTTTTACTGTTTTCATAGATTTGATATTTAATATGAAAACCGAAAAATAAAATTTCATTATAGTTTAACACATAAGAACAGATAAAAACTCATTCAGTCATGATAGCAACACTTAGGACATCAAGAGAGTACATATTTACTCAATAGTTTTATATTTATCCTCACTTTCCTCTGGCAATGTTGAGACAAATGGTGTGAGACCTCAAATCACATTTCATATTAACTACAATATTCTATCTTGGCGTTATGCATACAGTCTATTGCATGACGAAAAACGCATATTACCGACATTTCCCTATTTTTCAAAGAAGGTAAAATCAATGAAGAGCAAACTTAACCGCTCGATAATTAGATGTAGATCAAATAGTTCAGAAGCTTATAAGCGTATTATTGATCAACTAGAGTAATTAATCACTCAAGAAAAAAAGCAATGTGCTACGGATGTACTGTATGATACTGTATCCTCCATCGGGATACGTACCAAACTCGCTCTTGAAGCAATTTCAACACCATCTCTAGCGCCAATGTCTCATTGTTTCGTCAAATCCACTATCTGAGTATGCTGTACCTGACGTTAGTAATCCTGCGAGATCGATGATTACAGCAATTGTCCTCAGTTGTAGCATGTTGGTTGATCGGAGCAATATTGTATTTGATAGTTTCAACAATTTTTTTCGTCACACTAACAATTGTAGCAAGATATCGATGGTTGTTGTTTCAGTAGTGTAAAATAGGTGATCACGTCGTTTTCAAGAATCGTTGTACCTTACTATATGCGGAATATTATACTGATAATCATATCGACAGTCACATAATTAAATAAGTAACATAGTGAATAAATATGGCGCTTTTGATGAGAAAAAAAACAGACGATTCCATGACATCAAAATTTTAAAATAGCTTAACATTTTTATTAAAATTTATTTTACTTTGCAACAGCTCGACAATCAGATTGGAAATCACTATAGATAAAAATACTATTGGCTTACATTGAGATCTTTTCACTCATTGAGAAAAGAGAACTTGCTCAGTATTAGCGATTTCTTTATTGGTTTTTCTCATTTTTTCTATTTATTGCACATAGACTTTTTTTCTATATATAATATGAAATCATTTACGTCCTAATCTAATATTCATTTTTAATTTTCTAAAAATTTATTTTCTTTAGACAAGATTATTCGCCAGAAAAAAGATATTGGTTTAATTCAAATAAAATCGAATCTCATATTTGAAACTACACAAAATTACCTTTGAAGACATCATAATAATGCGTAACACATATATTTTTATTAGTATTAACGGTTTAATTTATATAATTCGTCAGCACAATACAATAATCTTAAAACGATACTGACTGCAAAGCAAAATGCTGTTTCTCTTTTTCAATTTCATCTCTATTTCAATTAGTATCTTGATCACTGTATAAGATCATGTATGCCGACTCCTATGTATATAAAACAAAACCATGCTTTTGTGTCTGATGATTTTCGCTTTGAATACATCAACAAAAAAAATGTTATATTAGATTGACATTTTTGCTTTGATTTCTTTGCAACACCTTTTAATCGATTGAACAAGTTATTTCCGTATTAGACAACATATATTCAGGAAGTTATTCTTTTATGAACAAATGAGTGAAGAAAAAATGCACTACGAGCATACATAGATGATAAGAACAAGTTGAACATATATAGTATATGGTAGGGCGTAAAAAAGTCGTTGGACAAATAAAGAAAAACTTCCGATCTAATATTATTCATCATGTGTGCTGCATAAAGTTTGTCTATTTACTCGATATTACGTCGTTTACTGGGCCCTAAATTCATAAAAAAAAGAAAAAAAAAAGGAAACCCAAATTTATTACAATTTTCTGCTGGAAGAAATGATGAGCAAGTGTCGTTTTCTGCCTTTCTTTTTACGCCAATCACGATCGTAAATCATCATTCGATGTGTTATTTTATCATACAAGTTTTCTTATTACACTTATGTTACTATGTAATCGGAGAGAAATAACATGAGGAAAAAAATTGGCACGGATTTTAATCGATTTTCTACTCTGACTTTGCATTTCTGTTTCATATGCCAATATGCTATCATTTTATTGTTGTCATAAGAAAAAAAGTGTTCAAATATATATGCAAGCATACAATAAGAAAAAAAAATCAGAGAAAAAAGAAGAAAACGAGAAACGGTTATTGCTAGTCTGAATGTTTGATGAACAACTAAGAGAAGAGAGAAAATGATATAAACGAAGAAATCCAATCATTATTGGATTCATTCATTCATTCATTCATCATTTATTAAACACTGTTAAATACCGATAAATATGGATAAAGGCTTAGGAATTCTATATCATAAATTAACTAATCTATTTCATGCAAACACACCAACATCATCTTCATCGAATGCTTCATCATCTGTACCTGAAACAAGTACATCACTTCCAATTTCAACATTTTTCGATCGATTAATTCCATCATCAACAACATCAGTGAATATTTCACATAACAATAATCGATATCAAAGTTCTTCTCGTGTTGTTCGTCAAATTTCAATTAAAACTGATGAAAATTGTTTATCAGCAGAGGCTATTCCAAATAATCTTCCAAAAACAACACCAATCAATATGAAGAAACAACCAATGTAAGAATGCTCTCAGAAAAAAAAACCTTTTTTTCTACTTTATTCATATTGATTTTTTTGTTTTGAACTGTAATTCACCTAATGATTAAAAAAAAACAGAAAAAGAGATACAGATGGAGAAAAGAAAGAACCATAAAAAACGAGAACTTTTACAATCTGCTCTTGATCAAAGAATGAATCAGTTGCCAAAAAAAAATTAAGTCATTTCCTTTGTTGCACATATCAGAATAAACAGTATGATTGAAGTTACACAAGTATATCTATTAATCAAACATTTCTTATTTCATCTCAAAATACTCAAGAAAAAAATTCTTATCCGTTTGGTTTAAAACGACAATATTTTGTCAAAACATGGTAGATTGAGTTTGAACATCTAAATTCTTTCTCTTTTTTTTTTCTTGTACTCAACAATTTCATTCTTCTATTTTGTTCTTTTTCATAGTACTACTGAAGAACTAAACAAAGATGAACAAAAAAATCTTGTATCAAATTCTCTCCAATATCATCTTGAAACAACGTCCTCTATACCTGGAATGGATGATGCAGAATTTCGTCGTCGTGGAAAAGAAATGGTCGATTATATTGCCGATTATCTTCTTCATATAAGGTAACTTAAGCCATTGAAAACTTTAAAAAAAATTTCTATTTAAATAAATTAATAGTAATCGTCGTGTAACACCTGAAGTTGAACCAGGTTATTTACGACCATTATTACCAAAACATGCACCAAAAAAAAGTGAAAAATGGGAAGATATAATGCGCGATGTTGAACGAACAATTATGCCTGGTATAACACATTGGCAACATCCACGTTTTCATGCTTATTTTCCAGCTGGAAATAGTTATCCATCAATTCTTGGTGAAATGCTTTCTGCTGGTCTTGGTATTGTTGGTTTTTCATGGGCAGCTAGTCCAGCATGTACAGAACTTGAAACAATTATGTTAGATTGGATTGGTAAGAAAAAAAAGTATTTGATCATTTTTTGCTATGAATTAGAAACTCAATATCATTTAGTCAAGATTAAGATAAGAAAAAAAATTTTCTATGAAAATACTTCAATATTATTTTATTTGTCAAAATTTAATAATTTGTATTCTAATTGAATATTTATTTAGGTCGTATGATAGCTTTACCAGTTGATTTTCTTCCATTTGATCCAAATCGTGATCATGAAGAAAGTGATAATGATAATGAGGAATCATGTTCCGCAACTGATGATGATGATGATGATGATGAATCAAGTGAAGATCATTTACATGATTCAATTAATAATGGAGATAATAATCATGAACGAAAACAAAATTGCCATATTGGTGGTGGTGTTCTTCTTGTAAATCACTTTTTATATTATTCAAAAAACAAAATTAAACAATATAATTGTATTCTATTTAAAAGGGTTCAGCAAGTGAATGTGTTCTCGTTGCGATGTTAGCTGCTCGAACAAAGAAAATTACTAGTAAACGTCAAACTGATCCATTAATTGAAGATGGACAAATCTTAGCAAAACTTGTTTGTTATACATCAAAACTTGTATGATATTTTTTTTTACAAACATAATATTATATCTTTTGGAAATGGGAATTGTTTTTTCGTTTTTCAGGCGCATTCATGCGTAGAAAAAGCCGGATTAATTGCAATGGTTCGTGTTCGTGAATTACCTGTTGATGAAAATTTTTCATTACGTGGTAAAACACTTGATGAATGTGTTCGAGCTGATAAAGAAAAAGGATTAATACCATTTTTGGTTTGTAGAAAAATTCTTTCTCTTTTTTTTTGTTTATATTTAAATTAAAATTTTTCTTTTTCTTTTTTAAGGTATCGGGTACATTAGGTACAACATCATGTTGTTCATATGATAATCTTGAAGAAATTGGTGAAATATGTCAACGTGAAGAACTTTGGTTTCATGTTGATGGTGCCTATGCTGGTAGTGCTTGCATTTGTGAAGAATATCGATATATAATGAAAGGCTTACAAGTAAGATTTTCAAATGAATAGAACATATAGTTTTTTGTTTTCATTTATTTAGTATGCAGATTCATTTAATACAAATCCAAATAAATGGTTATTAATGAATTTTGATTGTTCATGTTTTTGGTTAAGTTTTAGATATTATTTTATTCTATTAGAAATATTATTTTTTCTGATTTTAGGGTTCGAGATAAATTTGCATTAATCAATGCAATGTCTGTTGATCCACTTTATCTTCAACATAAACATGCTCAACAAGCAGTTGACTATCGTGTAGATAAATCAATGAATTATTATTAAATTTTGATGGTTATTTTTGTTATTGTTCTATTTCTTTAGCATTGGGGTGTTGCTTTAAGTCGTCGATTTCGTGCACTTAAACTTTGGTTTACAATACGAAGTTATGGTATTGAAGGTCTTCGTTATTATATTCGAGAAGTACGAAAAATTTGTTTTTTTATTTTTTATAAAAAATATTATTCTTTTTCCATTTGTTTTATTCTTTTTTTTTAGCATTGTCGTTTAGCAAAAGTATTTGAGTTATTAATAAGAACAGATTCTCGTTTTGAAATTATTGGTAATGTTACATTAGGTCTTGTTTGTTTTCGTTTAAAAGTATATAAAATAGACTTTATTTAGTTTTTCTTAAATTTTATTTTTTATTTATTTTTATTTCAATCATAGGGTAGTAATAAATTAAGTCAAAGATTACTTTTATCACTTAATGATTCTGGTTTTATACATATGGTTCCATCAATGGTTAATGATTTATATATAATACGTTTTGCTGTTTGTGCTAAACATGCAACTGATGATGATATGCATGTTGCATTTCGTATTATTCAAGAACATGCTGACAGTGTTATTACTGAATATCGTGCTCAACGTAGTAGACGACAATCATCATCAGTTGATTCACTTGAATCACCTATTAAACAAGCTTCTACGACTGATATCGAACAAGATGCAGTTGTATCACAGGAAATAACGAAACCAGAAAAACTAGCAGAAATACCAATCGCTCCAAAGATTTACCCGATAACGAAAGTTCGAGTAAATAAATCAAATTAAAACAAAGAATAATAAAACTTTTAGCGTAATCTTTCCGAGATTAAAATCTGAAATACGATGTAACTGCTGTTACTTATCATAGGGAAATTGTTTTATTCTATTTATTTTGGGACATATTTCTTCACCATCATTTTAGTTAATACTTTAGTAATGCAATAGTTCATGAGTTTTTAACTAGATATTATTGATATACCATCTGTGATCACACAATACTGACCAACATTTTTTGAGAGACTTTTTAAATTGAATTATTATCTTTTTTTTTTCTACAACAAAATGTCTATAAAGTAAAATGCTTATTTTATGACAGATTTCATGGGAACTCTTTATCATTTTTATATAATGAGTCATTGAACATTTGATGCGGCAAATTTTTTTAGCAAATGACTTCTCAACAGTTGATAAACATATTTTGGGAAATATTTAATCATAATGCTATCTTATGCAGTGTCAGATGCTTTTTTTGAATATGATATTTGGAAAGAAAAAATGACTCATTATATAGAAATGATAGAGAGTTCACATGAAGTATGAATCGTTACTAAGATATCTGTAGAGAAGGAAAAAGGTTCATATTTCTACTTGAACACTTCTTTTAGATTATGTTGTAGAAAAATAACTGTTTTTTTTTTATGTATTTAGGCAAATACAATAACAACAATGACACCACATCATCGTGTAACATTTGAAAAACCAATATCAAATTTATTGAAAGATAAACGCTCACCTCCAATGTTTGTTCGTATGGTATCTGATGCTAAATTACATCATCCAAAACGAACTGTATCACAATTATCTCGACAAACATCATTAGTAACACCGCGAGGACGTAAACGTATACAAAGTGATTCAGGAAATCATGCAAGTCGATCATCAAGTGAACGTTATTTATCACGTACAGTGAGTATTCTAGAAACGGTTAATTCAGATGAAGGTGAGCTGGATGATAATAAACACTAAATAGAACTATTTAATGAGCTTTTTTTCCCGTAAAAAGTATATTTCTTTGAATGATGAGATCAATGTTGGTGAAAATTTTGTATAATGACCTCATTCTACCTATTGTTTATGTATTTATAATTTATTCAATATTTAATGTTCGTACTGTCTGTAAATGTATCAATGAAAATAAATGTATATACATGTATATATTTTTTTTTTTCGTTGTTTATTTTGCTTAAATTTCGATTCTATATGTGTTTGTGTACGTAGTGTTTTCTCTCTTTTTTCCCTATCGGAATATAGTTCTTTTTATTTAATCAATATTTTGAGAATTTATTTCAAATAAAATCACTTTTCTTTTTCTCTATTGAATGATTTCAGCAAATAAAAAAAATACACACCTTTAAAATATATTATATTATTCGTTGAAATTTTCTCATTTTGCTAGATGCATTCATGTAAATGACTCTTGTGTGAGTAGTAGCTCAACAATCTTTAGTTCAAAATTAACTGAATATAAATCAACTTTTAGATATTTTGAAACTTTTGAACAAGAATTAGATCATCAAGTGAAACTTTAATAGTTATTCAATCGATAGAAAGTCTAGAATATGAATCGAAAACTTACAAAGTTATCTTCATTTTAGAAGAATTCTTGTAGATATTCATCATTCGCAGGTATGCGCTGAACTTGAACTTTCGATTTCGATCTTGACTGAAATCAACTTCAGTCAATTAAAAACAGGAAGTAGAAGTAAACCAAACAATAGGATTTTAGGCTTGGCTATGGTAGATCTACATACCATAGAATTAATGATGAAACAACCTAAGATCTGCAGACATATTAAAAAGACTTAAGAAAATTCAGAAATGTTCGAGTCCAAGCTTAACTGAACTTTAGAGTACTTTCATCATTGCTCATAAACTTCAAGACACGCTTGAGCAATTACCAAAATATTCGACACTGTGTGAACTAGTTGAATAGCTTTTGAACTTGAACGTGAATCGTTTGCCCCGAAAACTGGTTGAAGAACTTTTTCAACTACCCTCTTTCAATTTCAATGAGTTTTTACCTAATGATACTACATAATTTTCTGATAAAAGCTCTAAAAGGATTTTAGTTTCTATTAATATTTGATTAAGCTATCAGATTTTAATCTTAAACTTTGTGCACAGAGAGAACTCAACTAGATTAATTTCCAGAAAAGAATTCAGATGTTTTGAACAAAGTCTCTTTGAGATATGAAACTTTCAAAAAATGCATATTGCATCCAGTGTTCATGGAAAAGCGTCTATATCTTGAAAGTCTCAAATCTTAAAGAGACTTCATTCAAAACTTATGTATTTCTTTATAGAAGCTAGCCTAATTGATTTCTCTATGTGCACAAAGTCTCAGACCTAAAATCCAAAAGACGAATTTTCCGAAAATCTTGAATCTCTAGAAAATAGACATATTAAAGATTCGATAGCTTAGCCCAATTTCAACAGGAATCCAAGTCCTTTTAGAGATTTTATTCGAATACTCTGTAATATCCATAGGCAAGAAAATAATTGAAATTGGAAGTATGAGGGAGGAACTGAAAAGATTCTTTGTGAGCCTATGTTCAAGTTCGATGTATGCCTAATCATTCTTAACAAACAGTGATTATTGACAGCTATATTTCGGATATATATCACTGCTAATCAAATTTACAAACATCGTTACATTATTTATCTCATTGTAACGAAAAAAACTAAAGACTGTTAAGATCTTTTCTTTTTCGTCAGAGCAATAAGGACAATATCAAAATGGATTTATGTTAATCATTCGTTCAAATCATATCATATTACATAATCATTAAGCTTAAAGTACAAAAAACAAAACAAAACAAAACATCAATATAAATAAACATGTTCACAATTAAACAAACAACGATAAATAGAAAAAAAAAGCAGAAAACTAAAGCAGTTCATTCGATTATTTTAAAGAGATAGTATCTGAGTTTCAATTTTTTGACTTAAAAATTGAGATTAATAAATTAATTCGTTGAAATACGATCAGCTAATTTATCAAGAGCAACTGTAAATTGAAGAAATTGAGCCATTGATGTAGATGTTTTTAAAATTCGAGTAGGAGATGGTGTATCTCGACTAAAAGAAACAATTGTTTTCATCAAAATTTAAACAGTTCTATTAAAAATACCTTTGTTCTTTGGTTTGATGCATTTGATCCCATTGATCTTTGAGTAACATATAATAGCATTGTGGTGCCTAATTGAATAGTTTAAGTAAAAATAATATTAAAAAAAGCAAGTCTTTATTTTTCTTTTACCTTATTCTTAATTTCAAATAACTTGACTAGTTTAACACCATCAATATCCATAAAAATCGACATAAATCTAATGACAAAAATAGAAAACAAATACAATATTTTATATTCAAATTTTACTTTTCTAAACCATTTTCAGCTAATAAATGCTGTGTATCTGTAACTGACAGTTTTTCTAAATTTATTAATGAAATTGGCATTGGTCCCGATGGTTTATCCATTCGAATTTGTGACATTAAATGAACTAAAGCACCTGGAGGAGCCTTTGATGTTGTAGTTGTTGTTTCATTTATTGTTGATGATGGCTGCGGTGGAGGTGCAGCTAAACAAAAAAAATCACTCTTGATACAAAAACAATAAGAGTTAGAAAAAATAAAATATACGTTTTTTCGATGGTGGCATTGCTGGTTTTTTTTCTGTTTGATTAAGAGCTGCTTGTAATTCAGAAAGTGTTTCTGAATAAGCTGTGTCAAATGGTTTTTTTGCATAATTTATATATAGTTTACTACCAACAATAAGACCAAGCCAACCACTATATAGAATATGATTTAAAATTGAAATATTATATAATTACGTTTAACTTACTCAGGTTTATAATTAGCTTGAAGAAGAAGTGGAATAATAGTTTTTTTTCGTTGATAGGCATATTCACATTCTATGTAAAAAAAAAAAAAAAAGACAAGATTATTAGAGAAATTGTTAGATAATAAAATCACTTGTACAAGAAACGAGAAGATTTTAATAATATTTCTTTTCATTTAATGAGAAGTCAGTTCCGAAGTGACTGCTATATACCTATGCCTATGGTGGCTCACAACTTTCTGAACTGATTCCTTTCCTAGGATTGTGTCAAGTGATCAACTCTTTTCATGCGAACTACGCCTATTCATAATAGTACTGTAGCAATTCTAATGTGTTCATTGTTCTAGCTGTCAAGAAAAAGAATGGGTTACTATATTCAATTCTCAAGAGAGGACAAGTTCATAGAACTGGCAATTGTCACATGTCTAGAAGTAATTCGTTTAAATAGTTTAGTTTTTTGTTGTTGAAAAGAACTGGTTGTCAGTTCTTCGGTTGTAGGTCTGCTTGATACTCATTTAAAATATATCATAGTTCAAAGTAAGAACAACCAATTTTTGGTTTCTATTCTAGTCTTAATTGTGAACTTAGCAAAATATTCTTTGCTGTAAACTCGTAATGCTATGTCTTACTACTGTATTATGACTTATTTAGTCTTTGATAACTTCGTAATTTGAACACTCATAAAGACAGAAATTGAAGCCACTGATTTGGATCTCAACCTTAATCATGATGCATGAAGATTTAATAAATAATTGCCTATATTATGTAAAATGAATCGATTGAAATTTTTTCTCGCAATAGAAATTACCATTCATTATTAATGATATTTCACAAAACTAAAAGTAAAATATTCGTAACATTTATACCTGATCGACAACTTGGTGAATCTTTGTATCTTTCAGTCAAACACATAAGAAAAATTGTTGAACTTTCAATAGCCTCTGACATAGCATCAAGTATATTTCCATGCATACTTTCAACATCAACTAAACAAAAACGAAACATTGATTAATTTTCGTATTTTCTTTCACTCTTACTCCAAACATTATATCCATCAGCAGCTAAATGATCTTTTATTTGTTTTGATAATGATTGAACATCATGATTATATGAAATCATTACACTTTTATTTCCAGGTGTTGCTGTTGTTGATGATGAAGCTTTCTTCGCTGTTGTTGGACCACCCATTAATGTACATAAACAACCGGATGCTGTTCGTCGTAATTCATCATTTGATGATGTTTGTGCAATAGTTGTTAAAATTTGATTTAATTTTTGATGATCATGATAAATTTTTCGAACATTTTGATCAAAACATAAATTCCAAATAAGTGTACCAGCACATATTTGTTCTTGACTATTTGTATGTTGTTCAAGCATATTTAATAAACTATCAAGTAATTTTGATTCCAAAAAAATCTAAATCATAATAATAGTTACAAAAAAAAAAAAGAATTTCTTTTTTGCTTTTTTTTTACTTTATATTTATTATCATTAGCAACAGACAATTTTGATAAACCTTTGCACAATTCACGTGCTTCCAATCCATGTGAACGACGGTCTACAACATTAACTGCTTCATGTAAAAGACCAACAAGATAAGGAATTGATTCTAATTAATAACAAAAAAAAAAAGCAAGAAAATAAAACTTTTGACTAAATGATTAAAATACCATTTGAATTTGTTAAATAAGTACGTTCATCTTCTCGAATAATATATGCAAGAGTTAAATAGGATATTCCTTTAAGAAAAGTACTATGTGAACCAACTGTTTGAATGACACGATTTAAAGTCTATTGACAAAAAAAAAAAAAAAAAAATTTCATTTAGTAGCCATTTCTTTTTTTTATGAAACATACTTCTACACATTGATTTTGTCTCAAATCATCAATTAATTCTGGTATTTGAGCAATATTATGCAAAATTGAAACAATCATATCAAATAATTTTTTAATTGCCTAAAAAGAAAATCAAAAATTTTTATTTCTACATAAAACAATTCATTGAATTAAACTAACATCATTGGAAGAAAAATGTTTTAAAAAATTTTCCTGATTTAGATTTGGAATAAACATTGGAATAAATTGTGCATCAACAACAGCCTATGAATAAAAAAAATCAATTAATGTTTTTTTTTCAAAATGTTTCAGGAGTGTCTTGAGCTGAAGTACTAGGGCAATGTTGCAACCGGTAGAGTTTTTTCTTGTTGGTATCGGTCAGATCGGACTGGCATTAGTCATTGTTCACTTTTCTCATCTTATAAGAGTCAAAGAAACTTCTCGATTAGTCATACCTACCTCTGAATCATCACAGAAATTACGCAGAGCTTTTATTTCACTATTATAGTGCCTTTATGAAACATAATTGTCAATGAGTGTTTAAGTATATAGCGCGAAAATTGATCCCATTTCTTCCAGCTTGTTCCACAGACCATGACAAACATGCCGATAGTGTTTTAGTTTAATGGCAGATGGTGTCATATCGATGATGATATTTTCTCAAAGAGAAAAAAGCAGAAATTCCATACTTCAAGGGTATGCCAAAGTAATCCTTTATAACTTCTTAACTATGTCGAGTCTAGTACCAACATGTGTCGCAAGAATACTAAGTTTGAACTTATTTTATAAAAGACTGTCTGACAATAAAGTCTAAATATTTCATCATACCTCACTGATACTCAAATCTTCTAATACAATGGAATGTTTAGGCTAGAGTGTCAGACAGACTTATATAAAATGAACTCAAATTAATCTACTCGTGACACACGTTGATAGTAGACTTAAACTAGCAAAGAAGTTCCGAAGGATAGCTTTGACATACTCTCAAAATATGCTGAAGTATGGAGTTTTCACTTGTTCCCATTAGATTCTTCACCATAATTAAAGTAGCTTCATCGTGTTTAATATATGGATCTCCTAGGAATTACGCTGAAAGATTTTCATTCACCATCTATTTATATATGCTTTTCCTATTATGGCATCGATCGATAAGTATAAATTTTTATAGGATTACAAATTCTATACTAGCATTGTACACTAATGAAATGTTCGTCAAACATAGAAATTCTGAATCAACTAGACATGTACTGTGTCTCATAATCGAATCAATTTGTCATCTCTTTTGTCTCTGCAAGAGATACGGTATAGATAATATGAAATAAGATAGCTATATAATAAATTGAAATGACGAACAGTGACTCCATCTTGTTTTGATAATATAACTTGATATCGATGTGACTTGATGAATATTCATTCTATAGAAATACTCTAATGCATGTTTTCTCTATAGAAAGGATCATTGGAGTAAGTAAAACTTGTTCGATATGCGAAAAACAACACCTTTATGATCAATTGCTTGGAAAAACAACATGCAAAAACTCAAAAAAATCTAGATCGGCTGCTAAAGAATCCTTTGCCGAACCAGACAGATTGCTTACCATTACTGGTTTTAACACTAACGAGGCAGTGAGGAGATTCTCAGAGAGAACAACAGAGGACTCAATTTCCTTCGAAAAACATTTAAATACCTGAAGAGAATTAGAAAATGAATAGTTTCCACAAGCCAAAAGTATCTGTTTATTCTGTAATGATCTCTTCCCCTAGACCGTTAATCTCCCTCTCTTAAAAAAACATGTCAAAGGCAATTCTCAAAATAGAAAAGTTTAATTCTTCTCGCCCTCCCAATCCTCACAACTTCCGAACATCTTTTAAATTTGTCCGATACATACGAAACACATTGCATTTGTTTTATCTGTATAATTCCATAATGAATGAAGTAAATAATAAGTAATATGCCAACGTTCTTGAGTTTTAAATACATCCGTATGTATACGTTTAAATATTGGATAACAAAGCTCTAATAGATATGATAAAAAGTCAAATAAAAACAAAATACTTTTTAATACTTACTTGCATACTTCTTTTGTATTAATGTATCAATTAATATTTGAAAATTTGATGTACCATAACATAATGTATAGATTTTATCAAAATATTGAAAGAGATTCACTGTTTTACTTGTTTCATATTCAGATTCTGTTAATCGAGTTAATTCATCAATTTTAGAATTTAACTAAAAAAGAATAACGCGTTAATCGATAATATATGAAAAGAAAAAGAAACCAATTCAACATTACTTGTGTCATTTCGAATAATGTGCTATTCGTCATATTTGAAAAACGATCTTTTTATAATACTAAATACGATATGTCAATCAACCTCCCACATTTGATGAATCATTTTTCTATCAATATAATACTGTTCCTGACATCTGTAGAAAAAAAAAACATGCTTCATTGATTTATATTACACATTGATTTTCTTTATTAATTATTATTATATTAATTTTAATTTTATATGAATTTTCAAACAAAAATAAAATAAAAAATAGAAAAAAATGATAAAATAAAAATGGTTTCTATCCAAATTTTACCATCATTTTTGGATTGTTGATATGTTTCGAAGAGTATCAAATGTTTGAAATTTGTCTTTTCAAATGTTAGGCCGTGCATTTCGAATCCAAAATCGTACAGCTATTTATAATCGAGCACATCGAATAACAGCATCATTATTAATTGGTCTGACTGGTGTTGCTTTTCTTGCTGTGTGTCATCAATTATATAAAGCTAAAACTGAATATTTACCTGAAATTCGTCGACGAGGTAAAGAACGTCTCGAATCAGCACTTGCCTTACGACAAAGTGAAGCTGAACTTGTTGAACAACAACGTCTTGCTGAAAAACAACTTGAAACAAATACAAAACTTCAACAAAATTAATTTTAAAACTATGTCAAAAGAAAGTGAACATAAAAATCAAGATTCCAATACAAAAAATAATCAACATGAAGAAGAGAATGGTCCATCAGCATCTAATGAAGATGTTACTTTTGATTATCCAGATGTAAAATATGAATATCTTGATAATACAGCTGATATGCAAATTCATGCATGGGGGAATTCTATTGAAGAATCTTTTGAACAAGTTAGTTGAAAACAAATAAAAAATTTATAGAAATGCATTCTTCACAAATTAATAATGAAGTGTTTTACATAGAATCCTACATGGCAAATATTTTAGTGTTCTGAATATAGATATGCGAGATCAAAGTCACAATACAGAGAAGTTGCTGAGGCTGGGTCTATCAAAGAAAAAATTTGTCGGGTCGGAACTCAAGTGTATAGTTAAAAACTCGGTGGTTTTATAGCGAAATATCTTTTAAATCGTATGAATTTGAACATCTTTCAAGAAAGGTGACCCAAAAAAGTGCCAGTCGTCGACAAAGTAAATAACAAATATTGAAGAATTATTTTAGATGCCGTGCGAATAAATTCTGATGTAGTCTTCTCTAGATTGGAATCAATAAAACTTAGTCGTGCACATCTCTAGTTCCAAATCCTGCTCATTGCGTCCCGTGATTTTTCAAAATGATCGGAATCCGAATATCCCATCCTGAAAGTGTTTGGATGCTCTCGTAAAGTCTTGTAATCGAAGGAAATATAAAGATATTGTGTTGTTGAAGACATTCAAACCTGGCCTTCTATCATGGAATAGACTTTTGATAACTTTTACCTAGAAAACTAAGAGTTTTTGAAAAATTTTTCTGATATTTAGACAGATATTTTTAGAAACTAATAACGAAAATATTTATTTAGTTCATAATCAACAAAAGTAAACATATTCGAGTCAAATTAAAGCTTTCAGTGCCAAACAAATAAATTAATAATATGAGCTACTAATGGCATGCGAGGACCGAAGTATTCGAACTTTATGGTATTGACAGTATATGTAAGGTGATCCAAATTGTAAATTTCAGCAATCTTTTTTCGTGATAGTTGGATAGAATTCATTGAGTTGTACTAGAAAAAATGTTTCAAATTAAAAACGGTTGTTTTTTTTTTACGAAAGCCAGAATATTGAGTCTATTTTTTCTCTTATATTTGGAAATGATAGTATCTTGAAGGCTTTTTGTGAAAAGTTTCTTTAATTTGAAAAATACTTTTTCTTATGCAGATCCATGTGTTCTATTCAATCATTACGTAGGAAACTGTGCTAAAATTTTGAATTTTGCCCACATTGCATAAACTATAAATACCTTAAAATTCGAATATCTTGGTCCGTGCGCGTCAATAGCAGTTTATATTTTGAATTTGTTAGTTTGGCTATGAAAGATTTAATTTAACTGGAAAATGTCCAGTCTTATTAGCTACTAGCACACGTATCTGTACTGTAACTGCCAGAAAACTATGATTTTTTCTAGGAAAAATGGTTTTTTACTCAAAATTTCAGTTTTTAAGGACGAAAAACACCAAGCATTTGTTGGGTTTCCGAAAAAATAGCTTTGGGGAAAATTATAGTCTTCTACTGTCTTGCGGAATTTTTCTTTTCAATAACCTTTTAATATAGGATGACTTTCTATTCTGATGAGGTTTACCATCGATACAAAAAATGTATTCATCTGGATGTACTTACACAGAGCAGCTATTTCCTGATACATATTATTGACAACAAAATACCGATCGACGAAAACATTTGGATGTAGTTAATATTATTAATTTGCTATCTATTAAATGAAGCCTTCGAAGATTAAAGGATCTCCACCCGCTTGTAGCTGAAGTATGAGAAAAAAAGAGATTCATCTAATGTATAACTGCACTTTAACCGAGATGTACAAACTGCAAAATTCTAATGAGTTTTATTTTTCATTGATTTGTACATGGTTTGAATGAGCTTGAAGAGTTAGTTACAAGTACATGATTTTTATGTCAATTAGATTACTTTTTCTCTATAGAAATCTTCAAATGCTCATAAGACAACATATAACACCAAAATCACTTTTCCCATAATGAAACTCTTCAGCTTCTATAAGCTTTTGTCTAAATTCTTTGAAAATCATTTCTTTTTTTAAATTCAACATTAAAAACTGAGTACAAAAATGTTATTTTTTTAGGTTAAAAATAATAATGTAATAAATTGCTATCAATATATGTAGATTGATAGCACGTCTTTATGGACATTTTGTAAGTCTATGCAATTTTTATGTGACAGAAGATAAGACCATATGCCTTATCTGATTTGATTGAGCCAATTTCGAGCTAAAACAAACTCATCTTGTCTTTTTGTTGAGAAAATCAAGCATTCCTTCATTTTAGTAGTAAAAGAGTCAAACTTAGTCTTGCTTATTCCAGTTTCTACTTTCAAACTCAGTTGAAAAACAAAATGAAAAAAAAAAAGTATTCACAATGAGCGTGAAAACCTATATCGGGCCATATATATTTTAACAAAATCACTTTTCCACGAAAAACGCATTTGTACTCGTCTCAGCATTTTTCTGTTAAAATGTATGTAGCCTAATGTAAATCTTCACATTGATTGTGAACATTGGGTTTATTTTGTTTTGCAACTGAGTTTTGATATTTAGAAACTGCAATAATTCGGGCTATATGTGGCTCTTATACTTTGAAAATGAGGGAGTGTTCGATTTTCTCCACAATCAAACAAAATGAATACTTTTTTTTAGATAAAACCTATCTCATTCAAAAGAAGATAAGACATCTCGCCTTATCTTCTACAATAAAAAAACCTAAACAGATTTACAAAAGTTTCTATAAAGAGATGCTATAAACCTACATATATTGATAGCAATTTGTTACATTATTAAGTTTAAATCTAAAAAAGTAATATTTTTCTACTCAGCTTTGATTGCTCAATTAGAACAAAAACTATCTTGAAAGAATATTGAAAACAAAAAAAGTGACTTTGCTTATATCTGTGAACTCTATATCAGTATTGGTAGTTTTTTTTATAGCGAAGAAATAATCTAATTGAGATAAAATATATATATTCTTAAGTAGCTCTTCAAGTTCTATCAGACCATATATAAATCAATGAAAAATAAAATACACGCGAATTTTGCATTATATGCATATTGTATTGTCGCTCTGAACTGAACATTGAGCTATGCATGCGCACAATACATTAATTAAACAAAATGACTTATGTACTTTAACTACAGAAAGAATAACACCATTGATAAAAAGAATGATAATGAGAACCTTTAAGGACATCTCGTAATATTTGTTTTTCTGCGTTTTACTTTTATTTTATGTATTTAAAACATCAAAAGATTTATTAGAAATAAAAAATTGAAAGTTTAATACACATTTTGATATATGGATTTAAAAACTTTAAGATATTTTTTCAAATATTGTTCGCAATTCCGTTTGTATTGTGTCGTAGTTTTTTTGGAAATATTCCCGTGCCGATTACTCTATGGGTCACGACAAACGAAATTATTCGATACTGTCTCGTGAGACTTCACTTCTAAGAACAGTATAGGTGTCAAGGGAAAACAGCTGATTTCTTTGCATTTTTTTTTTCATCAATTTAAAATAAAAAGAATGGTTTTTAATGACTTTCTATGTTAATCGACAGTATTTTATTATAATTTAAATCCTTCAGTAAAACCTATTTGTCAAAAGAGACGACGATTAGTACATATCGAAAATGAAATCTATCATAATAGTTACAAAAATGTAATGTTTTCTGATTCTGTTAATCCTTTTTTGGTGAAACAGGTAAAATCAAAAGATATGAATTTTAGTTGTTTCCTCTTGATAAATGTCTTTAATCGTATATTCTAGAAATCTCGAAATTATATGTTCGTATAATGATATTTTATTATTCTCTTTGAATGAATATGACCCATACTATCTATTTCTTTTAAATTATACTCAATAAATATACAATATAGGAAGTATAGAATCTCGCTGAGAATAAAATACAGTTATTCATTCTAAATCAAAACACTACAATTCTAGACTAGAATTTAGAAACTGATGATAGCATCTAAATTTTATCATTTATAAGAGAATTCAAGTGTTGCAGAACGTTTTCAATGAATTAAAATTCTATTTTCATATGATTTTTAAATTTCATTGTGAAAATTTTTCGATTATTTTCAACAATCGAACTTATCCATATGACCTAATTGGACTGGACTTATTGAATATTTTATTCTATGTCACTTTCAAAGGGATGCTTAAGTCGTTCTCTATCTGATTTGCATAGAATGAGTTTTTTTTCATCAGGTTTTTTTTTTGTAGTTGATCTTCATACATAAATTGAATTACATACTTAAAAAGAATAAGATTTTCTTCTTTGATAATTCTCTCGTGAAGTGATAAGAAAAGTCATTGAAATCAAAATTAATTATTTTCCTTGTGATAATATTTTTGAATAGGAAGTTTCTCTTTGACACGAACAAAATTGATTTCATTCTCACAAGGCATATTTATCTTAATTTTATTTGAAGGTTGTGTAAAAAAATTTATTGAAGCAAATGAAGAAAAAAAAAAAAACCTTTGCCGAAAGTATTTTTAAAACTATCGTATAATACGTATTCATAATTGGTAAATAGTCTAATGTTCTTTGCTTTTTTTTTTTTTTGTTTTATTTATTCTAAAACATTTTTAAAGGACTTCCACTTCCGTGCATCTTTACATTTTATTTCCTCATTGACGATTCTTTTATATACTAAGAGTATGGATTCAAACAATGCTTAGAAAAGAAACATTTCATTTGACATTAAAAAACATGTTGAGTTGTTTGCAATTTATACTTAGTTGAGTTCTTATATTTGTTAAGTATTATATGATGATATGGTTTTCATTAATACGACATATTATAAAATATTTTTTGTTTGTCTTCTTATTTCTATACAAAGAAAATCTAGTTTTATCGTAAGAAATCATCATGACATGTATTTTAATTGTAGGTAGCTATGGGCATGTTTGCATATATGACTGATATTGATCGTATTGAAAATCGTGATATGAAACAAATTGATATTCAAGTCGAAGGAGATTTACAAAATTTATTATATAGATTTTTATCTGAATGGCTTGAAGTTTATGGTACAGAAGATTATTTTATAGCAAGAAAAATTGAAATTAACTTATTTGATCGCAATCAATTACGTATTATTGCTCGTGGTTACGGTGAAATATTTGATTTATCACGACATACACAAGGAACTGAAATTAAGGCAATAACTTATTCAAATATGCAAATACATGAAGAAGCATCAACACATGATGTCTATGTCATTGTTGATATTTAATGATGTGTGTGCATGCATCGTTTATTTTGTTAGTCTCAGTTTTTTTCTTCTCCTTTTATTATTTCACGTTTATACACGCCAACTTTATATTCTGGATCATTATTAATTTCCCTCGTGATACTTTACGTTCCTTTTCTTTTCATAGTTTGTTTTTTGTTGTTATTATTATACACTATAAAACAAAATAGATGACGATACAATCATAAACATACTCAATGGATGGATGCTGGTACCACTTTTAAAGTATGTAAAGATGGTAAGAACAAAGACCTACGGTGTCTTATAAGAAAAAAAGTAAAAATAAACAGCGATATATATATAGACAAATAGATAGCTATAGGAAACGAACAAGAATCTATCAGCCTAACAAATAGAGAAAGAGACATCTCATTTTTCATATATGTGACTGTGATGATGGGATTTTTTTCCGATGATAATCATCGTCACTCGTTCTCGTCGTCGATAGTAGAACAAAGAATAAGAAAGAGTTGGGGACAATCTCATTCTCGCTCTTTTGCTTCCCAAAAAAAAAATCATCTACTATCTCTTGCTATTTGTTCATATATTCCTTTAAGGGCATTACATCGAGTGGTTTCTCTCTCTCGTTCTCTCTCTCTCCCTCTCTCTTACCATACGAGTATAGACGGATGCTTGTTTGGGCTATGATGATATCGATTTTTTCCGAGCGAATGTCATTTCTTCTTTTCTTCTATTACTTTTTGTCGTTGAGTTTTTCTATAGTGCCGATACTGTAAATAGTTTGTTAAGACCAACTGTACTTTTCGCCAGACTGACAAGAACAACAGTAACAACAACAACGACGACAGATAAATAAGACGATGTTGAACTGATTAACACTACATGCTTCTTTTTCTCTCTCGCTCAACACAATAGTTCTTGGCCTGTTTTTTTTTTGTATTTTTTTATTCCCTCGAACATTGTCAAGATTATTACTATTATTATTATTATTATTATTATTCACGATTAGTATTTTTTTTTTTGCGTCTATTAAAAGTAATATTCAATTGACAACAACAATATGATGAATGAAAAGAATAATGCTATGGCTGAACAGGTAATAATTTGTCTAAAAAAAACTACTGACAATGATAGATTCTCTTCTCAATTTGAGCTAACGGTTTGCATGTTTATTCATAAACCTCTGTTCATGTCTTTTTGGCGCAAATTATTAAAGTCTCGTGCGTGTGTATGTGCATGTTTTCAGTTGTCGGCACTAATTCTATGTTCAGCAAGGGAGTATATGAAAAAAAAAAGAGCTTTCTTGTTTTTTACATCTTCTCCTCTTGGCAGAATTCGGAATTGTAAATTAGCTGGTTAATTTAACAGAGCATGAATTTATCGAAATGTACTTCCGACAAATTATTTATTTCGATATAAGCCTCCCTTGCTCTTGTTTAATGTTTTATTGAGATAGGCATTTTTCTTTTCTCTTCAAATACTATGATTCATTCAAATAATCTTTAGAGCATGATGACAAAGACTTTATTAGCGACTATAACCAATTACTTTTTATATTCATTGATTCGTATCTCTGGCTGAAAATCACATTGGAAGCATTCAGATGTAAAAATGTAACTAATTTATTGAAAATTTTTGTAAGCAATCATGTATGAAAATAAAACATGATAGAATCTTTCATGTAGAATTTCATAGTTGTTGAAAAGAATATTCAAATTTTGATTGCTTATAATAATTAAGAAAAAGATTATTATTATTGTCATATTATAAGACAGAAAACAAGAAATATTTGTCAGAAGTCAATGAAATATTACAAGAATACATTCTTGTCTGTATGATTAAAGTTCTTTTCTAGCATGCATGCAAACAAGAAAATGTCCCTTCGTGTCTTTATCTAAATTCATGTGAAAGTTAGAAATAGATTAAGTGAATAAGCGGCTAAGATGATTAGATTTTCAAAGTTTTGTTGTAGTTAAAAACTTCTAATAATAAATTGAGCTCAATATTTGATTGAAAATATATACACATGTATATGATGTATGTTGGTAGCATGCAGAAAAGATTATTTGTAGTTTCAATGTATTTTGTTCTGTGTACGTAAAAAGCTGATAAAAGGCTAGAAAAAACATCGAGTTGTGTTGATAATAGATGAAAAAAATAAATAATTGAATTAAGTACAGTAAAATACTCGTTGATATAATCTTTCTATCAACAAATAGAAAGTGTTGATATATATCTTTCAATGCTTCTATAAACGATATATTTCTTAATGATCTACAAACGATTGAAAATAGTATCATTTACTCTATAAGGAAAAATATTTTATGGTCTCTAAGATTAGTATTGAATATGTCAAATTTTGTCGCTTGTCTATTTCAATCGAACTAAATCAAGGGAGATATATTTTTAGTGTTTGTCTCCATTACAATGATTGATGTTAACATATAGACAGCTGTTCAGAATGGCAAAGATAAGTATTACCTTCATGGATATTCTGCTTGACTTGATGTCTATACAATACATAAGATAATAAACAAAGAATGCGGGAACATTTCAAGCAGATGTTATTAATGAAAGATCATCATGCAGAAGAAACAGATCAGTTCGTTTTGGGTATTGTTTTTATCGGAAAATTTATATTGGAAGACAAAAAATTTCATAGATTTTATTATTAAAAATAACTAAATAAAAATATTTTTAAATACAATTATTTTAATTAAAAGACTTCTTTCATTAATGCGAAAAATTTCTCAGTTGATCAATGCAAATTGAGCTTGATTTTTTATTCCACATTAGTAGGCTTTAGTAAGATTAGTAATAAGCTGATAGGACAAATGTCCTTGCTCTTGCTTTCCGGAACTATGACTGCTTTAATGAGTTGTCAGGAAATGAACATAGTATTGACGAAGACATCTAATGATCAAATTTCCATTTGAAATTCTGTCAGTATGTACGTCTGATAGCTCTTAAAAGATTCGGAAAATTTCAGACAATATCAATATTTTCTGTTCGAATTATTGAGCCTCTAGGAAAACTCAATTTTCCTAACTGTCTTATAAACTATGAGCAATTGCTGAAATTTCAATATCTCATGCAGGACAGACGAATTTTGATCGAAATTCAACCATTAGATATCTTTATGGATACTATTCAAGCATGCTGAGAACTCATTAAAGCAGTCATAACTTCGGACAGAAGATTCAAGCATCTTTGTTGTTTGAGTCTTTTACTAGTCTCACTAAGGCCACCATATGGGAAAAAACAACAACTCCATTGACATTGGTAG
Organism: Rotaria sp. Silwood2; assembly: GCA_905329745.1. Taxonomy (NCBI): domain Eukaryota; kingdom Metazoa; phylum Rotifera; class Eurotatoria; order Philodinida; family Philodinidae; genus Rotaria; species Rotaria sp. Silwood2. The sequence goes on from CAJNSZ010000041.1 coordinate 494,333, forward strand.
GCTTTGTATCACAAGATGTTTTTTCATGACGTAATGATTTTATATCAATCAAATGTAGAAAAGATCAACAAATTCTCGTATAATCTCTAATAAATATGTATCAACAACACTGAAATATAGTCAAATATATTGCTCTAAACTTTCGCTTTATATAGATATAAACATTATAATGATAAAAATTATTGTGTTAGACTACATACAAAAAAAAAACCCCCGATGTTCTAGACGTTGTGGTAAAACGATACTCATACATTATCAAAATTGCAATAAAAACATCCCATATAAGTAATATCTACTCGTTGTAAGTATTCTTTTTAATGTAAGATGATTAGTCAGTCTAATGAGTTGTAGAAGAAAATGGAAGGATGCAAATGATTATTTATTACTAGCGCATTTATTATTTATGTTAGCTAGATTGATGGATTGTATTTCTGTAGGTGGAATATCTTCGTGATAAAAATAATCATAAGATTCTTTACGAATTGAACTATTCGTAATAATCTAGATTTACTTATATAAAGTAAACCAAGTAATAGACTACTCAAGTGTTAATAAATACACAGTCAAGCAAATAGTAATTAAGACCAATCAAGGATAAGCAGAAGTCTTTAGTACTTCTATCTACAGCTATTTATTTATTGATGTTTGTCCTTTCAAAGCATGTCATCCATAGATGTCGTTAGATTGGCATACATACTATAAGAAAAAAAAAATACGTAAAACCACACGCTTTTTTTAAATATCGGAAATATTGTATAATGTCAGAAGTAATAGTTTCGATTATAATAGATGAATTTAAAAGTTTAAACAATTCTAGAGATCAACTTCAGTTATTCATTGTCTAACTCTCTCCATCGACACTTTAAAAATAAGTTCTCAGCGTAAAAAGAAAAAAAACTCATTGTGTGTCGTAGAGGAAAAGACAAAGTACGGGAGAAAGTGTTTCCTTAAGAAGTCATCTTTTTAATTATAGAAAAAAAAAAAAAAAATAATAAATTACTCATATTAAGAAAAAAAAGTGACATTCGATTTTATCATGATTTATGTATTTCATCAATGGATTATTTTAAATGATATTTAAACAATTAATCATTTATTAAAAAGACTAAATCTTACTTTGAGTATTTCAACTAAATTAATAAACTATTTTTATTCACAGTGAACTAATAAATCATGTTTAGAAAGATTTTATTATATAGAAGAAAAATAGTACCTGATTATTAATTATTCTTTTTTTAGTTTTATTTTGTTTTGCTTGATTGTGTTCTGTCAATTTGATTATGCTATTACCTGTTTTCATTATTTACTATATTTCAACGAACATTCTTTGAATAGAAAAAAATCGATTGTATTAAGCGTTTAGAAAAACAAGAAAAGGAAAATGGCCTTCGAGGTTTTCTTTTTTGTATATTTACTCTGTAAAAAAAGAAAGAAATGCACAAATAATTGAACAGAAATACTAACTTTTCTTTTTTATGAACATCTAAATAGTACTTTTATATTTTTTAATCTGTTGATTTCTTCTAAATGGACATTTTATGCCGGATGTTCAATAGATGACAAAAATGAAAAATAAAAAAATAAAAAGTAAATGAGAACATTTTTTTTTTAAACAAGTGGAAGTGAAATAAAACATATATGATCAAAAATCTTTTTTTGTTTTCGACTATTAAAATAACACTTATTTAATTAGAAAAGTTTATATGATACAATTGATATAATATATCTTTTTCTCTACGTGAGTGTTAGTATTTTTGATGAATATAAAAGTTACTAATTTATTTTTCGCTTTTTATCCTATCAATCTTCTCACTTGTTCACATTGGCAAGAACTTTCAGAAAGATTAATATATCATACTATATTGTATCGAAGTAATAACAAATTGTGTCTCATTACTGAAAATAACATATACATATATATATATATATATAATGCCTAGCTGCATACATGAATTCTTATTTGGTATATGTTTGATGACGGTAAGTCAATAAAAATTAGAAATGTTTTGAATCTTCGAGAAAAAGAAATAGATTTTTATCATGCTTTGTTTGACATTGTTTTAAAATTCTTATGAAGTCCTATAACTTGTCATTAAAAAAAAAAAGGAAAAGAAAAAGAAAAAGAAATAAAATATAAATATATATTTAAATGAGTGTTAAATAGTTTTATGTAGAAGTTCACTTTATTAAAAGTTTTCCTCTTTATTGAAATAAAATGAGCCCTTTAAATAATGACAAATTCAAAGTTATAAAATGAAACAATGATTAGTATTTTTCATCATTTTCGTCAGCATCGATCAATAAAATATATGCAGGTAAAAGAACTTCATTTAAGGAACCCCCCCTCAAAAAAATCAATTTTGATCAAATTTATCGATTTTGTGATTTATAACTCATTAGATAGAGCAAAGTATCTACTCTCGAATGCACTATAGTTGATTGATTTTATGATGAACTTTAAGAATATTACATAAGTTTTTCTGAACCTCCATATTGGAAAAAAATAAGGCTTTTAAAAACTTGTTTTCCGTTTTTCTCAAAATTAGTTTTTTCGAGTATACCGTTTACGCGGGCACGCCTTTCTTAATAACAACTCAATAGAGAAGGGATAGTTTTTTCTTATTGTATAGAGGACAAGTGGGGCTAGATCCTAATAGAGACCCGATTTTTGAATTTCTCTTCTGCTGAAATAAAAAACTTGAATCTTTCGTTTTGTTTAGCGACTTTTTTGACCATGAATTCGAGAATTTTTCCAAAAACGTTTTTTAAAAAACAAACGAAGGGAAATTCAAAAATCGGACTCTATTAGGATCTAGCCCTAAGGATACTCTACAATTTAAAAACCACGCCGACATGTTTAGCTAATATTCTCATGTTGAAAACCTTGCCCGCCCGCGTAAAGGGTATTTTTGACCAATGAATCGACTAGAACTTGTGCATATCTTTGAGATTTGGGGGAGATATTTTAACCGTAATCTATCCTAGCCTAGACTAACATTCTCTGAAATTTTGGTTGAACTCGGATGAAAAATAACAAAGTTGATTTCTGAGGGGGGGGGGCTTAAAAAGAGAAAATTTCTTCGAATTTGAACTTAATTATACAATAATAAAACTTTGCTTCTTTACCAGAAAGTATTTTTTTTATATAAAAAACAAAATGAATCAAGCCAAATTAACTCTTTTTAATATTGATTGCATAAATCTATGTGATTTTCATCTTAGCCATACTTATGCTTACGACATAAAGTACACGAAATCCATCAATATAACTAATAACAAGTAGACAATTAACTTCTCTTTTTTCTTCTTCAATATTTTTTCCTTTCACGATTACTTATTTCGGTAAGCTATTTAAAGAAGAAGACTAATAGGCATGCAAAATGAACTTGCAAAAATAAGCAAGACCAATTATATCGACCTTTTCCTCGGTTTCTTTTCTTTTTCTTTTTTGACTCTTATTTTGATCCTCTCTTTTATTTTAACACTCGAACAACTAGAAAAGGAAACTTGAGGAAGCATTTGAACGCCAAAGTGCTCGTTTCTATCAAATGTGAGCTCATCGATCACAGAACATCTGGCGGAAAAAAAGTCTTCGAAACTGCTTTTTTTTTGTTTGACAATTTGAGAGAAAGGAAAATAACTAAAACCGTTTCTTTTTTTATACGCCACTTCCAATAAGTTGTCTTGTTCTGATCCTCTTCCTCTTTTTCTCTTCTCTCATCAGCAGTAAGAATCGTCAGCAGCTGCTGGTTGAATACAAGTCAAATCAAGACGAGCCAAGCATTTATTTTATATTCAACCATCTTCGGTGACGCACTGGTAGCACTCGTCTGACGATGTTGTGTCTTTCGTATTCTCTCTTCTCTTCCCCTCTTTCCATCTTCCCTATCATCAGTGCAACACACAACTGAGAACCATCAGTCTCGATCTATATGTGTGCAATAAAAAAAAACACGAGAGAGAAGGAAAAATTGACTATAGTTAGGATTCCAATATAACGAACGACAAAGCGCCTAAGAAAGGAAGAATAGGAAGAGAAAAAAAGTGACAACATCACGCATGTCAGGGATGAAATGCCGATGGTTTGCATGAATATTATGACGAGTAAGAGATAGAACAAGTGAGAGAAGCATCTACATGTCTTTCTAATGTTGGTTTTTGCCGTCGACGTTATTCTTCCTATTTATCGTCTTTTTTTTGATCTTATTCTTTTCTTTTTTTCATCGTCATCGTTCCGTTTCGACGGTGACGATTGACGATGTACGCATCCTCTCGACTATGATTTATTTTTAAAACAGCATCACACATATATATATATATATCATTTCAATATTCGCACATCCATCTGTACTAAATTATTTTTTTTGTATTCTTATCAAGACATGGCTACTGTGGTTCGTTATAAAGTGAGTTTCATTTTATCTATATTTAATTGACTAATTTTAATAAATTCGTTTTTGTATCAAGATAGTTTTATTTGTTTATCTAAATAGTAATATCAAAGGAATGCATAAAAAAAACAAAAAAATTAAGTTAAATATATATTATATATCATATAAGATAGATATCTGTTGACTTAATAATGATTCCACATGTTGTGTGACAACCTACTATTAATATTATTATTAATGAAACAAAAAATCATATCGATTCAGTAATAAAAGTACTCTTTAGAATTCTTATAGAGTCGAACAAGAATTAATCAGAGAAAAAGAACAGCGGAACTTGATCGTCTCTAATGTCATTCAACACTTTATTATTATCCTTGTGTTGTTATTTAGCAATACATGATATCATCATTTTCAAGATCAAAAATAGAAAAATGTATATATAATCATAAGAAAACATTCCCTTTTTGTCCTTTGTAAAGAAATGATAAGAAACAGATTTTTATTAATTTCCATAAGGCTTTTCTGGTTTTTCTTTTTATTTCTGTCCATTTTCAAAGACAGTCTAATGAACGTCATTTTCTTCTCTTTTTTCTATTGTCGAATGACTTCCGTCGATAGTTGCATATTCATTTTAGTTCCAATCGATTTTCTTTTTTTCTTGGTTTTCTTCTTTTTGCTGCTATTTCTTATTCGTATTATTATTATTGTTATTAATTTTCTCACAATAAGAAATTCTTGATGTTCACATCACAACAGCAACAGATTGAATCAGAAGGAGATGACACGAATTTTTGTCAATGTTGTTCGTTTTGTGTGGTGAGCTATTTACATAACGATCTAGAATTTACATATATATCTATATCTATATCACGAAGAGCACTGCAGTAGAATATATTAAATCAATGATTTTATTCTTTCTTTTTTCTTTTATTTTTTAAAGGAATTGGTTGGTGGTACCAGTAAAAAACAAAATTGGAAAGGTTTAAGCATTGCATTTGTTGTCATTGCTATCATTTGTTTATTTATTGCCGCTGCTATTTTTTTAACAACCACTCGTAAGTTTCAAAAAATCTATTTAATATAAATGAAAAACGACACAGAACAAACAATACTTCTATAGGTCACACTTCATCTCAAGATCACCTTATTCCATTAAGTGCGCAAGATATATTTAATATTAAAGTACCTAAACCGTAAGTTTATTTTGTTTTTGTTAATAATTGATATAAACATGTATTTCTATAATAATTAAATTAGATGGAATGGTACATGGATATCGGATACACATTTTTCTTTTATGGATACAAATGATTCAATCTGGATTTATAACTGTGATACATTAAAAGAAGAATTATTATTTAAAAGAAATGTTATTCAACAAGAAAGTATTGGAGAAGGAATTGTTTCACCATCAACACGTTATATTCTTGTACCAAAAAGAAAAGAAAAGGTGAAAAAAAGAGAAATCAATAATTTTTATTAAAATTTTATAATCTTGTTTTTTTTTTGTTATCAATAATTAGGATCACCGATATTATACTGAATATTATTATGTTTTATTTGAAAAATCGAAAAAAATTGCACCAATAGGACTTGCTGATGGTCAATTGGTACCTTTATCAGCTGTTTTATATTCAAATTCGGATAATTATTTTGTAAGTCTTTTAAATTTTAATAAATAAAAATATAATTATATATTATTGTCTAGGCTTTTATTCATAATTTTGATGTTTATATATATGATATTGCACGAGCAACAAGTAGTAGAGTAACATCGGATGGTAGTCGAGAAAAAGTTCATAATGGTCTTGTCGAATGGATTTATGAATGTAAGATTTTTCTTGTTGATAGAGAAAAAAACGAAATTGTTTTTTTTGCATTGATGCAAAACATAATAGTATATCAATCATGGATAATGTTAAATAACATTTTATCTAAACATTTAAATATGATATGTTCATTGAGAAAGAAAAATCATATTTACTGAAATATATTAGAAGTTTTATTGAATAAAAGATAATTAACTTAATTTGATATTATTTCATTAAAATGAATGTTATTGGATATTTTCATTTTTCGTCAGAATAATTAAAATTTTCTACTGGAAAATTTCTAATATAATATTCTTTATTGTTCATAACAATATAGAACTCACGTGAGTTTTAGTTTTCTATAGCATACAATTGATAAAAGATTCTTATCCATCCATCAAGAAAAGAAAGGAACGCTTGAGATTTTTCATCTTCTCATAAAACCAATAGTTTTTACCTAAATTAAACAAGTCATGGGAAATATTTACTGATGTTAAACTCACAAGAAAAATCCTCCAAGTAATTGTTTGTCTTTGAGTCAGAGCTATATACATCATGTAGATCTCTAATAAGCTGTGCATGTCTTCAGAAGAGTTCGAGTCCTTAGTTTATTATTGCAGAAATACTGTATTTTTAAAATAACTTCTAAATCCATGTTTATGCTTCTACTCTCCGGATCACTAGTTTTCAAATTTTATATAGAAAATTTGCACAAAGACAGATCTTAATGAGAATAGTTTATTGTGAAAGGGTTTCAGATCTTTTTGCTCTTCCTTTTCTAAATACGGTTATGGTAAAAGTGTATCTTTTACATCACTCATATACACCAATAAATTTCATGTTCTCGTCTAAGGATAGAAGCAAATTGAACAACTTAAAGCATTCACAATAAACTATTTCCATTAAGGTCTGTCTCGATGTAAAGTTTCAAGTTCAAATTCCAAAATCAGTTTTTCTAACGAGCACCACAACTTTGTATTATAAAATACTGTTAAAAATACCATATCTCTGCAGTAAAAAGTAAGGTTATCCGGGGAGGAACGAAACCCATTATGATTCTAATTCCTACCCACAACAGATGACCTACCATCAGGTCGTCTTTTCCCTGGGATCTGTTCCAATCCTATTCACTTTATAACAACATTGTCTGTTTATTTTTATTCTCCTTTTCACCAGAGAAAAACAAATGGTGTTTCAAAATTTGCTTTCTGTCAAAAGTTATTGTGAAGCTGTAAAAAATTGGCAGAAAGTCGGATACTTATGAGAAGGAAGCATCCACTTCCCTAATCGATCATCCTGATAACAAGTTAAGAATCCAAGCTCTGTTTAGAATATTCATCGTTCAATAGAATCTACATAATGTACATAGCTTCGACTCAAAGCCAACTAATCACTTGAAGAACTTCCTTCGTCAATTAGATGATAGAAGACTACTAATAAATAACAAAATATCTCTTTAAAATGGAAACGTAAAGTAACATGCGATGCAATAGGCTGTGGACAAATGCCGAACTATGTTACATTATATTGCCAATCAATCAAACTTTTTTTTGTTGGAAAGGGTAACGTGTGAACTGCAAATTTTTTAGCAGACTTATTTTTTTGGAACGAATCTACGAAGCAGAAGAAGTCAAAAATCAAACATCAATTAAAAAAGCTTTTGCAACGTTTTGGCAACTTGAAAAGTTTCTCTTTCTCAACTATCTTGAGCTACAGGAATTTGAATTCTAACAAAAAAATACACTAATATGTAGTATGTCAAAAGCTCTATCGATGCAAGCTATGGTCAATTTTTTTAAGATCTACTCTTGACTCGTTAATTAAAACAGAATAGGAAATTGAAATTTTTGTAAAATAGAATCTTTTTCAAGAACTATCAATTTGGAAAAAGATCCACCACAATCACCAGAAATTATGCATGAACTGAATGTTTTATGTGTTATTTGTTCGAAATACCACCTCTGATCCTAGAAACTTAGCAGGAAAAAAGAATTCAAAAAACCTGTTTTATTTTTGCAAAACAGTTAAGTAGTAAGAAAAATCGAATTATACTGTCATCCAGAAACAGCTATATTTAAAAACAAACAAGACTAAATTTAACTTCTAATATACCAATGGAAAGAGCACTCTTTATGCTACAAAAATCATCACTTTTTCATTTTGTTTCTAATATATAAAAAAAAGGAACACAAAAATAGAAAATGATATTGCGCGACGATGAAGTTGCAAGAACTCCTTTTTTTTACAGATGTTTAAGTTTTGGCTACTCTTACTTCGTAGATTCGCTCTAGAAAAACAAGCATGCTACAAATTTGTAGTTCAGACTTTTCTCTTTCTAACAAAAAAAAAAAAAATTTGATTAATTTATCAGTTAGCAATATTGTCTGACAGGGTTTGACATTTGTCCAAAGACTTTTGCATCGCATGTTATACAACTAAATTAAAGATTTAATTTGTTATAGTCGTTCTAATATAACGTTAAAAGCAGTAAGTAATAAGAAATGTACCGAACNTTAAAAACAAACAAGACTAAATTTAACTTCTAATATACCATTGGAAAGAGCACTCTTTATGCTACAAAAATCATCACTTTTTCATTTTGTTTCTAATATATAAAAAAAAAGGAACACAAAAATAGAAAATGATATTGCGCGACGATGAAGTTGCAAGAACTCCTTTTTTTACAGATGTTTAAGTTTTGGCTACTCTTACTTCGTAGATTTGCTCTAGAAAAACAAGCATGCTACAAATTTGTAGTTCAGACTTTTCTCTTTCTAACAAAAAAAAAAAATTTGATTAATTTATCAGTTAGCAATATTGTCTGACAGGGTTTGACATTTGTCCAAAGACTTTTGCATCGCATGTTATACAACTAAATTAAAGATTTAATTTGTTATAGTCGTTCTAATATAACGTTAAAAGCAGTAAGTAATAAGAAATGTACCGAACTAATCGTAAAAATTTAACTCAAAGAATTCATTTTATAAGAGATATAATCATAGAAAATAAAATCTATAATTGAATTCAATTATTTTATTGCTTATATTCCTAGATGAAATTTTCAACCAAAATGTTCTTCTATTCTGGTCACCAAATGATCGTTATTTGGCATTTATTAAAATAGATTTACAAGATGTTCCACAAGCAAATTTTCTTAAATATGATTTATTACTTGATAATAATGATCGATATTCAATCCCATATCCAAAATTTGGTGATACACTTCCATTACTTGATGTTTACATCTATAACATTCGATCAGGAAAAACTATACGTGTACCACGTCCAAAAGAATACGAGAAATTGTAATCAAAACAAAAAAAAAAAAACTAACAAAAAGAAACATTGTTTTTTATTCTTATTTTTCTATTTTTAGAAAATCTGATTTATATATTTACCATGTTGTTTGGTATTGTGATACATGTTTATCAATTGTTTATGGTAATCGTGCACAAAATTCCAGTATAATACAATTATATGAAATTCAAACAATAAATACTGATAATGATAAAATTATATTTAAAACACGTTATCTTGAAGAAACACAAAAAGGTACTTTATTAACACGTTTTCTTAAACCATTTTTTTCACCTATGGGTACATATGGCTTTATTATACGATTTGATCCATTAAATTTTGACAAAATAACACAAAAAGCTTATCCATATATTGTCCGAATACATTTTAATCAAACAGTATGTCAGAAGTTTTCTTATGAGGAAAGAAGATTCCTAAGCAATAAATCATTTTCAAGTTGAAACTATATTCAATCGATAGGGACTTAATGAATAATTGAACATTCTAAAATGATTCGAGTTGCTAGATTTTCCTTGATGAGATATCGAATTTTTTCATTAAGTCTTTACATAATATCAATTTTTAAAAAATTGATGCTTTCCCATGATTATATTATAAAAAAAAAACATGAATATTTTGAAAGATTAATATGTCAGAGATACTTGATAAAAAAATTCAGTTAGTTTTTCCAACAAATTATTCTAATCGATGTGTTTATGTCGGCCAAGTTTCAGATCAAAATTCAAAAGTATAATTTTGCTTGAAAACTAGGATCCTACAAGAAAAATTTTAAATCTCAGCAACAAAAGCTCAGCAGCTCGAACCATTCTAGAATATTTACCTATTTACTAGGTCCTATCGATTGAATGTAATCCCAGTTTGAAAACATTTTATCACATCGGAATCTTTCCTCGTTAATTAAAAAGAGAAACTAAGTATCTTGTTGCTTTTCTTTTTTTTAAGCATCCACAAATTGATGCAACATTATCAGCAGATATATGTGTTGATGAAATAATTTATGTTGATGATTTTAATCAAATATATTTTACTGCTTCACGTCAAAATAATACATTAGAACGACAAGTTTATCGGTAAGAAAAACAAAACGATTAAATAAAAACAAAAAAACATTTGATTTTTTATTGAATGACTTAAGATGGAATTATACGAATGATCAAATTGATGCCGAATGTTTATCATGTAATAATGGTAATGAATCATGTGGTTATGCTAATGCAAAATTTAGTCGTGGAAATGGTAGTTATTACATACTTGAATGTTATGGACCAACAATTCCTTATTCAACATTATATAGTCGAACGGAGAAACTTAGTAAAAACTTATTTGTATTTTATTTTTTTTTCTTTCTACATTTTAAATTTGATTTTTCTAGTTTTAGTTAATGAAAATGCTCCATTCCGAGCATGGATCCGTAATCGATTAATGCCTTATGTAGATTATTTTTCAGTTCCATTAGATAAAAAAAATACAGGTAAGAAAAAAAGAATAAAAAAAAAGCAACTTAAATAAAATTCTTTTTATATTTTATAAAAATTTATAGTCGGTCATGGAATGATTATTTTCCCTCCAAATTATAATCCAAATGTTACAATTGCATCATATCCTGTTATTGTATCAATGTATGATTTTAGAATAAAGTAAAATTAAGAATTTTTTTGCTTGTTTCTTTTATAGAAATGATCAATTATATGATCAACGAGTTACTAAAAAATTTGTTTTACCATTAGTAGAGTATGTTAAGAAAGAATATTAGCAGAAAGAAAATAATGATAAATATTTATTTTATATAGATTTGCTCATGTTACACAAGATAATATAAGTATTGTATTATTTGATTCACATGGTAGTACTGGACAAGATGAAAATTATTTAAAAATGACTGAATCGAATTGGTTTCAAAGTCAATATGATGATTATATGAAAGTTGCAAAGTATAAAAGAGAAAAAAATATAGAAAGAAAAAAGAATTTATTAATTTATATGAATTTATTTAGACATCTCAAAGAACATGAAAAGAAATTTAATGAAACATTAAATGCAACACGATTTGGACTAAAAGCAAGAGTAAGTTTTATTTTATTTTTTGTCTTTGTTATGGATGAAATTTCAAAAAACAAAAGAAAATCAATTTTAAATAATTAATACATAGGTTAGTCAATAAGTTCTCGGACTTTCAAATATTTATTCATAGAAAAAACATTTTACTAATCTTTTTACAGTAAATGTTCAAAGTAGTCCCCACGATGTTCAGTACAAAGTTTCATCCTTTTAATCCACTCCTGGAATGTCTTTCGGTATTCTTGAATAGATATTAAATTAAGCTCGTTGGTTATTGCTTTAGCTAAACTTGTAGCATCTGAATATGTATCAAGGCTGCGTTTCAGACAACCGAACAACCGAAAGTCTGAAGGAGTACGATCAGGTGACTATGGTAGATGAGCCATAACTTTCATTTTTTCCTCTTGAGCATAATAAAGATTGAGAACAATATCTTGAATATGTGATTTCGCAATTTTATAATGCAAATTTATGCTACTTGTTTTTGATGATGTTTTTTGTTATGTAAATTTTTGACTTAAATTTTCAAGTATTTATCACGATAGTTTATATGATAACTGTGTCTGAGATGGTAGTAACATAATCAATACTAATATGTGGATCATCATTCACTAGGTCCTGGATCGCATCAATATTTTGTTTAGTAATGACGGTTATTGGACGACTATTACGAGGATTATCTTCCAACGACTCTCGTCCACTTGAAAATCGATCAATCAAATGAGTAGCTGTACTATATGAAACAACACCTTGTCCATAAGCAGCAGTTAATTCATCATGCATCTGTATAGCATTTAAACCTAATAACCAACAAGTTTTTACATATAAGCGAATACAAAGTTTATGCATCTGAGAACAGAGCTGTTGAAAAAATTGATTAAAGATTTGTCATAATAGACACTTGTAAAACTTCGTATTGGTATTTTAATACATAACAGATTTCACTACTAGAATAGACCAACATCAGGAATAAAATCAATCAGGATGAAATTTTAGAGTACTATTACGAGAACTTTTTGACTATCCTATGTAAATGAAATTTTAGGGTCCTGCTGCAGTTATAGCATTAAAATTGCTAGAAAAATCAAATTCTGGAAAAGATGAATATATGTGTGCATTTCTTGAATCACCTGTTCATGATTTATCTCAGTATCGTAAGATGTTAAAAATTTCTATTTATTTTATTTAATGACTTAATCAATTTTTAAGATGCTGTTTTTACGGAACGTATCAATGGATTAGAAAAAAAGTCTAAGGCAGTAAGAAATAAAAAAAAAAAAAATTTTGATTAAATTATCCTTTTTGTCTTTACATTTGTTTTCAGTCTCATCGATATAATATTCGAAATAAAAGTATAGCTATTGTTCATGGAACAGCTGATGGTAAAATTTCGAAAATATTTCTATTAAAATTTAAAAGAACAAAAACAAAACAAAAAACAAATTTTCTTTCTTTTTAGAGGATGTTCATTTTAAACATTCAGCAACATTAGCTAAAACATTTATTGAATCAGGTGCCAATTTTCAATTCAAAGTAAAAAGATAATGTTAATTTTAATCAGAAACAAAACAAAAAAAAATCTTGTTTTTCTTCTAAAAAAAAAAAAAAAAAGGTTTATCCTGATGCTGATCATGATTTTGAAAAAAATCCAACCTTGCATGATGATTATTTTCATTTTCAACGTCAATTTTTTCAAGAATGTCTAGGTGGTCGTGTTAATAAAGAACGAAAATTAGTCATACCAGAAGAATACGATTAATTAAAGTAAATAAACAAATAATCATTTGTTTCTTCAAATTTTTGTCAACCCCGGTGTATACACATACACACATCGGAGAAAAGAAGAAAAAAAAGAGACATTTTATTTTAATTTTGTATATAATTTTATCATTCTTATATACATGTATTCAAATGTATTTTGTTCAGCTCAAATTTTGTTTTTCTAAGAGCTTATAACCTTAAACTGTAAATTTCGTTTTATTCTTTGCTTTGTTTGGTGTTTTATTTCCCAACGAAAAAGAAAAAGAAGCCAAAACAATGACAAACAATTGTTCAAAATAGAAATTAGATGAATGAAATTAAATCAATTAAATATCTGATGTTGTTGGCATATTAAGAAGATGAAGAGTTGAACGTTTTAATGGCCAAATCTAAATAAATTAATAAATTATTTCAACATTTGTTGTTACGTTTGTTTTTTTATTTACTCGTGCTAATGTTCGTCCTTCAATTAAACCAATTGGTAAAATTTTTATTTCTTGATGATTATCATTTGTTAATCGATTAATACCAATACTTCCTTTAGGAATCTATAATGAAATTATAGATAAAGATAAATAATCGAAGATTTATGCAAAATAAGGTTTACTTGAATAAATTTTCTTCTAGAATTTATTGATTCAGTATTTATAGTTTCATCTTGAAATGCTATAACACGACCAAAAATTATCTGTTGATGATTATCAAGTGATTTAGCACAAATTAAATTATTTCTATACTAAACAAAATAAATACAATGTAATGATAGATCTCAATTGTATTTTTATCATTGATATTAAATTTGTGTCATAGTTTTCAAATTACTAATGTAAAGAATTGTTTTTGATTCAATAGGGAAAAAAATTCTAATCGAAAATATCAAGATAACAGATTAATGATATTCTCGTGTCTTTTGTAAAGTTTATTAGTGTAGTCTCTTAGGGCTAAAATATGGAACTCAAATGTTTTCTATAGCTACATTATACTAACACAAACTACACAATAAGAAAAATCTCTAAAAGACTATATAGTAGTTTTCAATGATGATTGATCGTCAAAGAATGTTCTCATTGATTTATTTCTACATTTCAAACAGAGATTTATTTTCTTGACTGATGCTTCTTGTTTTATTGGTCTGACTGTTTATCTCCTTTCTATTGTGCATATTCATTATAACTACAACATATTATAAAGCGCTATTATGTATCTCATTAAACTAAGAAACATAAATATTAATTATCTCCAACAGTTAGAAGGGTATGGATTGTATGGTTTTATGCGGGTTGTATGACAACTGTAATAAATCAATTGATTGCTATCCATCATAATTGATATCTTTTATATAATTATTTATCTTCGGAAAAATCAGAACCTATGTTAATTAGAACATTGATAGTCAATTAAGTTTCAAGGACGATTTTAGAATGTTCTACAATCGGCAAAAATTTATTGTTAATGCCGTTCAGCACTTTTTTTTTCCGTCACTAAAGAATTATAGGAGACTATTTTGATGTTCGTTTGCTATGAAAAAATACTTAACGGCCTTAGATATTTATTTGATTCGATAGAAAAGGTCTATGCGGAGGAAGCCATCAAACTCTCGATATAAACTTATATTCATTATTTTTCTTTGAAAAATATAATGTAAGTTTTATTCGAACATTCGTTCATTAAAAGTATAAATAGGCTGAAAATAAAATAGAAATAGTTTGCTTGAACTACGTAGAAAATGTTATGAAAATATATGATTTTTTTATAATTATTGATTCATCATATATACAGAAAAACTAGAACAAATTAATACGTTAGAGAATTCAACATGAATGAAACTTTCCTCAGAACTTTGACATTAATCTTTATTTACATACACTACACCAACAGCAAATAATACAGAGCTATTAATAGATATATTGTTTTCTCAAAGAATTATCTATTCAATTACTCTACAACTGTGACAACATAATCAATTAGGGTTTTGTATAATATTCTTATGAAATCCTGGAACAACGAATAAAAATTTTTTCATTTTATCAAATAATACCTATTTATTTTTAATCGATTCCATACATCCAAAATAACAATATCACCTGATTTAAATAATTCATTCTCATCATTTTTTATATAAATAAAATCAATAAAAAATCGTTGCATACAATAACATGTTACTCCTCCATATAAATACCAACCAAATGATTTTATTAATTGTCTCATTGTAACATCTACAAATTAAAAAAAAATCTATTTATCTTTTTTCTGATTTAGTGTGTCGCATACATATATATATCCAGAATAATTTTTTTGTACAAACACACTGCCAAGATGCAAGATGAACAAGTTAAACATACACACACATATATTTAATATGAACAGGAAGAACAAAAAAAAAAAATAATAATAAATAAAGAACGAGAGAGAAGAAAGACAAAAAAAAGAAAGAAGATCTATTATGTTTTTGTACAACCTGTACACAGTACTTATTCACAATAATATTAATAAATAAATGCAGATAGACACATGCACATAGAAAGAAGATCATCGGTTGACAAAAGGTTTGTGACAGGAGACAATCAAAACATACACATATCTGACATTTCTCTCTTGTTATTGTATTTTTTTTTCATCAATGAACAGTAACAATAATAATACAAGAAAAATAAAGAATAGCAAAAAAGAAAATTTTTTTAACTGTAAGTTTTAATCTGACTTTAGATAGAAAAGAACACCGGAGAAAAAAGAATGTTGCTTATTATTCTGTTTTTCATTTAATCTTCTGTTCCACTACTGTCAAATTTAAATTGAAGTGGAGATTTTCGACTAAAACAGAAAAATAAAAAAACCAAACGAAAACGAAAAATAATAAGAACTTACAAATAAAAATGATCAACATTCATTGACTCATTTGAATCAGTAGGAAAAAGACGAACTCGAAGTGGATCACCAACAACAGGTGATGGTGTTCTTATAAAAAGAAAAATAAGATATTTTTTAATAAAATAATAATAAATAAAAGACATGAAACATATTCTGACAAAAATACAATAAGATTCCTTAATATTGAATTTATTACAAATATAAAGTTATTTGAATTTGCTATAGATTTTTTAAGAGGAAACCTTTTTATTGAATTTAACTTTAATAAAAGAAATTATTCATTTAAGGTACTGATTTTAATTCTTTACATTGATAATTGAAGTCAATTAGAAAAATGATGAAAAACAAATCAAAAATATAAAATAATACGAAATTAATTTATTTTCTTTCAAGAATTTAATCAGACAAACATAGAATCTTTTGAGATTCGTCATAATCTCAGTAGAAGTGATACCTAAGCGAATTACTCAAGCTGTAACCTACCATTTGAACTTATATTTAACCCATAAGAAGATCTTGACAAGATTAGAAAAAAATTAAAATGGCTCATCACTCTAAGAGTATTTGAAGTTGAGTTATGGCCATTGTACTGAACTTTTAACTCGTTTTTTAGGTATTTACTGAAAAAATAAAAAAAACCGAGAATTTCGAGATGAAACTTCGCCCAAATATAGATCTAACCTCTCTTAGAATGTCCTAAAAGTTGCAGCTAAGAAAAAAAAATTCCCTTGTCAATTTATTAAATTTTCAAGCAAACTCTATTTTTACGACAAATCTATGGCCAACGACCATTGGTTGGAAGTTCAATATCTTAGTAGAGGGACACACCTTTCCGACTGAAACTTTTAAAATATTCCAAGAACTACTAAATATATCTATGAGAAAAATTTCATTCTTTTAAATTGTCCAGTGAATACCTCAAAATTCAGTAAAATAATCATAATTTGGCCCTGACAACAAATACTTTTAGACTTTTGTTAGTCTTATCGAAATTCTCTTTTAGATCTAAAATGAGTTCGAGCAACGAGTTACAATTGGGATAGTTCCTTCGTCAATCGGACTGAGACTAGCACATACCTATCTGAAATCCAATTTTTCTATTGAATAAAACTTTCAAACAGATTTCGTATTACAACGAAATCTTTATACTTACACTCGAGAAACATCATGAAAAGAATGAGGTCGAAGTTCATCTATAAAAGAAAACGATCTAAACACTTTACAAAAAAAAAAAATCATTTCATACAAACCATCTGAATGTTCATCATGATAACCACAATAATTTGGTGGTCGTTTCGGTTTTTTAATAGGTGTATGACAACCATGACTAGCAGGAGAATCATTTCCACCAGTTGATGAAACAGTCTATCATAAACAAAACAAAATTTTATTTTTGTATTTAATTTGTATTTTAATATTATACATGTTCATGTCGACGTTGATTAAATGCAAATGGTGATGGAATATGACAAATCTATACAATGAAAAAAAAAACAAAAAACAAATATTTCTATATGTATATCTCTTTTATTTACTTGATCACGAATTGTTGGACTATCAAGAATATCTTTTGCTGATGGTCGTATTTTATAATCACTATGTATCATTCGAAATAAAAGTTGTTTTAATGTAATATCAGTTAAAACTATAGATAAAAGAAAATTAATTATTTCGACAAAACAAAAATAAATCTATACCTGATACAATTTCTGTTGGTAATTTTAATTCACGTATATTTGTCCAAAGATCGCCTGTTATAGGCATATCATAATCACTAACTAATTCAAGTGCTGCCATGCCTAAACTAAATACATCAGCTGCTGTTGATATTGTACCTGAAAGAACTTCAAATGCAAGATAACGTGCATCACCATCTTGTGCTAAAGTTGATGCCTAAAATAAACATTTTTCAATAGATTTTTTTTTTCATGATTTAGAAAATTTTTTTTTTTCGATTTTCTTACACTTCGTAAATCATGTACAATACCAAAATCACAAAGTTTAAGAATACCATCATGTGTCATTAAGACATTTTCTGGTTTAACCTTTAATACAAAAGAAAAAACAAATTAATTATTTACTTGGTTTTTTATCATTTAAACTTACATCCATATGAACATAATATAAAGAATGAAGAAAATCAAGAGCCTTGAAAAAAAAAAAACAACATAATTTTAATATAAAATTAGAAATTATTTTTCTTTTCTTTACTTGACTAATTTGATAGAGAAAATGCCAAGTCATTGATTGTGTCATGGGATTTTCTGCTGAATATTCCAATAAACTTTAAAGAATAAAAATTATAACTAACATTTAAATCAAATTTTATTTTTACTTACTTAGTTTCACAAAGTTCTGTTTGAATATATAAACGGTCACGTTCTTCCCATGCATGAATTATTTTAAGAATATTTCTATGTGTTGCAAGTGCTTCATGAAAACGAACTTCTTTTAATTTTTGATCACTAATTTCAAAAAAATTAATAAATTCAAATAAAATAAACAAAACATTTAATTTAAGGATAGCTTTTCTCTTCTTTCGTGACCTAAAACTTTTGTGATCATTGTATAGTCTATCGGTCGAGTATATTTTAAGATATAGTAATTGTCTTTGAATGTCGAAAAGATTCGAGATGAAATTAAATTTATGTTACGAAAATAGCAAATCGCATTTTTCGTAAATGAACTTTTCATGAAAAACAGAAGTAGTGCCCTCGTTTCTGTAATACGATGCGTCTAATAAAACTGAAACTTTTTTTCACATGTATTATACACTGTTTGGGATGTGTATTTTCTTTTCCTTTCAAAAAAAAAACAGGCGTTTTGTAGGATATCTTCGATATTTTGGATTTTTTTTTTCATTCGAAGGACAAAAAATAAAAAGATACCCATCCCAATCAGTGTCTAGTGTCTATAAAAAGAATTTTCAGCTCGATTGAACATAGCATTTCGTAGAAACGATATGGATACAGTGTGATCTTAGCTTTTCATAGAAGACAGTATCCGAGAACTTTAACGGAAAACTCAGCGAGATATCCTTAAACAAAAATTTTTGTACCGATCAAATTTGCCACGAAATTTAGTTAATGAACGTTTAATAGCATATAATTGATTATCTTCTTTATGACGAACTTTATAAACCTTAAAATATTAAAAAAAAAAATATTAACAAAAATCCCACGTGTATCTCTCTCACTTCAGCAAATGAACCACGGCCGAGACATTCAAGATGTTCGAAACATTGATCCCAATAAGCAGAAGTATCTGATTTTGTATAAAATGGACTTTCCAATGCTAAAAATATTTTATCATAGAAGGAAAATATATTTTGAATAATAATAAAAAAAAATACATACCCACACCATAAGAATCTGTGCTAACTGAAACTGCACTTGATGATCTGGCGGCAGCAGCTGGTGTAAAATATCGAAAAACACGACATGAAACAGGTTTTGGTGGTTTATTTAATGTTGCACCACGACGACTTGCCTAAAAGAAATAAAAAGAAAAAGAAATAATTAGAACAAAAAGCAAAACACTTGATCTACTTTTTTGCTAGAGAATACATAAAATGAATTATTTGATGTACGCTCAGGTGAAAAAATCAATTCAGTTTCGGTGGTCATCCTTGTCTCATGTGACAAGGTCATCAAAACAGAATCTGAAATATTTTAATATAATTATAATTTATATATATATATTAAATCAATGTATAAAACAATTCATGTTTAAATAATATTTTTATTATATATATTACGTGTAAATTTAGTTTTTACTTCTACTATTGAAATGCAATTATGATTGACACATTTGAAACAATGTTTGTTCTAATTGAAATTTTAATATATATATCAATGAAATTTTTCGAATTCAATATTGCAAACATATTGTTTCAGAGTTTTCAAGAAGTTCATCAATATTGCTCAATGGTAAATCATTTTATCTCATATATTATGCTCAGTCCCAAGAGAATAAAGTTAATTTTAGTAGCAAATGTATATATAAATAATATTGCTTGATTTTTAAATAAACAAAAAGAAAAAGTTTCATTCAATTTATAAAGTTTCACCACAAACAAAAAAACATTTTTATGTTTGACACAAATATTATCGAAGAAAGCGCCAAAAAACAAGAAAAGGCATTTATTAACGTCTGATTTGCTGCTTGTAACTAACGTAAAAAAAAGTATATAAATTGAATGTTACAAACAACCACAAAAAATAAGAAATATAACTGTCTGATTATTCATTTCAATGAGAATGTTTTAGTTCTGATGTTTTTATTATTTAGATGGTAATGGATGTAAACCATGTAAGTGACGATCAAGATTAGCTTCAGCTGCTTTTTCTGGAATAACAGTATCACCATGTGAGTTCATTCCATTTAAATTGCTAGTTGTAACTACATGTTTTGTTATCATATGTTCAACAACAGCTTCTTTTTCTGGTGCAAGTGTACCTTCCACAGCTGCTTTAGCTGGCAATTTTGTATTACCATGTTTGTCCATACCTTGTTTATTGGTTGCCATGCTTTATCTTATTTTTTTTCTTTTTTTTTCTTTTTCTTTTCTTTGATAAACAAAATAGTTTTGAGATCTAAAAATGACATACAGACATTTTTGATTTTTTTCTTTTTTGTCATCTCATTATTGTATAAATTCTATTTTTTGATTTTTAAGTTTTTCATGTCACACACACATAGCAAAAGAAGAGAAAAAACGAATGGAGAAAGAACGAAGAACAAGAAAAAAGACAAACAGAAAAGAGACAGTAGAGAGACGGTAGTTCTGTTGATGGTAACACCCGTATATAGATGACGACGACAATAAAAAAAAATTCAACAAATAAGCGCGACATTGTGTGTGCATGCGTGAATGTTAATGTACGAGAGAGAGAGAGAGAAAAAAAATAGAGAACAACATCAATAACAACAACAGAAGAAAAACGAAGAGAAAAATACAATCAGTCAAAAAAAAAAGAAAGAAAGAAAGAAAGAAGATGCCCGTAGACAAACAAACAAAAGGAGTAAAGAAAAAAAAGAGATTCTTTGTCTGTACACAGGTTCAGATTAGAAAATAGGAGATAAATAATAATGAAAGATGTCTCACAAACAACGTGAGATACATTTTATTTTGAAAACTTTCTCTTCTTTTTCTTTCTTTGATTAAGAACACCAATAAGGAGGTGGTTGTACACCGTCTACATTAAGATTTGATGGTGGTAATTGAAGATCATTAAATTGTGATGAAAATGTTGGATCATTTGTTGACATTGTATTCATTGCTGCAAATTGCTGTTGAGAAGAAAACATTGTACTATTACCATTTGATCCTGATAGACCCTGTTGTTGTTGTTGTTGTTGTTGTGAATCAGAACCATTAGCTGATGATGCATGATAATGAATTGTGCCTGGCTGAAGTTCAGGCGGTGGTCCACCAGGACCTAAATTTTGAATATTTAATTGCTGTATAGACATTGTTGTTGATACATATGTATTATTGATGGATTGTGGTGGTGGTGGTGGCGGTCGACCATCATTTGGATGCATTGGATGATGATGCATTTGTGGATGTGGATGCATATGTGGATGCATATGTGGATGATGCGGATGATGTGATGGTGGTGGTGGTCCCATACAAAAACCATCATCCATCATAGGTAAAAAACGCATATGTTGTTGGTGATGACCAGGTGGTGGGCCTAATAGTGGATCCATATTATGCATTTTCATATAATGTGGTGGTGGTAAATGATGATGTTGTTGCATTGGATCAGATGATGGTGGTAAGCCTTTTGATGAACGTGGTGGACCACCAGGATGTGAAAGCATCATTCCCGATGGATCGAGTGTATGATGTGGAGACATCATTTTATACATATGTGGATGTGATGGTTGGGGCGGTAAATTTCCACCATGATGTGGATTATAATGTGGTGGCATTGATTCTGGTGGAGCTAACATTCGATGATGTGGATTCATATTCTAAAGAAAATTTCGAAAGCAAAAATATATGTATTGTATTTATCGTAGTTTTTCTAAATATTCGTACTTGAAATTGCATATGTTGTTGATGTTGTGGTGGTAAAGACATATGAGATGGTGATGGTAAGTGATCCATTGATTTCGACATATGTGGCATATTTGGATTAGTTAATGATGGTCCATTACCAGTTATATTCGATGATAATGATGATTTTGAACCAGTATTATTTGATGAATTATATGGTGAATTAGCTGATTGTAAACTATTTGTCATTTGTAACATACTACTTAATGGTGGTGCCATATTTGATGTTGGTGTTTTTGGACCACTATTCATATCTAATGGTTCATCTTTAGTTGATGAATTATTATTTGAAAGCATTAATGGTGATGATAAACTACTATTTGAAGTTAATTTAGCTGGACGTGGTGATGCAGCTGATACATTTTGTGGTGTAAGATGTGATGATGGTCCTTGCTGTGAAAGATGTGTAGGTGTTGTTGAACCAACTGGCTGTTGTGCAGATGATAATGAATTTGTATTTGGTGTTGAATTTGAACGCGTTAACGGTGTCATTGGTTCATCCTTACATGATGATGATGACGATGATGATGGTAATGGAGGACCATTATTAATTCCATTTGTGGGTCGATAAGCTCGATTTAAATGTCTAGTAATAACTAATTCTTCACCTTCCATACCTAAGAAAGAAAAAAGTTAATATTAATAAAAAAAAAGAAAATGAAAAGTAAATTTTAATTAAATTAATCTACCTAATTCATTATAATCCATTTGGGTTGGTGATGCTGTTAGTTGTACTTCACCAATATTACCAGTTATTTTTTTATTCGCTGATGATGGCAATGAATCAGGAATAAATTTTTCAGGTTGTCCAACTTTATACAGACGTGGTGTTGTTGATGGTTCCATTTTTGGTGAAAGCAATTTACCATTAGGTCCCATACCACTTCCTGTTGATGTTGTTGCAATAGGAGGTGTTAATGAGGATGGTGATGCAGAAGAATATGGTGGTGGTTGTCCACGCATTTGCACTTTTCCTTCATTATGTTCCATTTGCATTTTATTCCACTCTCGTACAGCTTGTGATTGTTGAAGGGGTGGAGGTATTTGTCCATACGGATCGCCTGGTCCTGGTCCATATTGTCCATGAAAATTAGGTGGCATTGGTCCATTCATATAACCATGTGGTGGGGGTGGACCATTCATATCAAGCATCATTCCATCGGGTGCTCGCATACCTGGATGTAACATATGAGGTGGTGGTGGTCCAATTCCCATCATATGATGTGGTGGACCAACACCATGTGGACTGTTCATCATCATCATTTGCTGTTGATGTGGATCAAGTGAACCTGGTGGTAATGGACCACCGTTAACCGGTGATGGAATATTGCCAACAGCTGTTGCAGCCGCATTTGCTGCAGCGTTTGCTTTCGCTCTACCACCACGACTTCGTCCACCTGTAATCTTTGTTTTTAAATCTTCTATTTTATTTAATTGATTTTTTCGATGTTTTGCACGTTCAGGTGTTAAATTTTCAATACCATCTGATGGTGGTTGACCATTCATAATAAGTGCACCAGGTGGTAATAGATGACTTGGTGGTGGTAAACCACCAGGACCGGGTGTTAAACGACCAAATGGTGGTTGTTGTTGATGTGGATGAAAATGTGGATGTGACCAATTCGGTGGTGGACCACCATTACCATTATGATGTAGTAAATGTGGATTATGAGGTATTAGCCCGCCCATCATCATTTGCATAGTACGAGGCGAATGACAGCCGGGTGGTGGTGGTGGACCATGATTCATATGCATTGGACCACCAAGTAATGAATTATGACTATTGTTCATATTATTTGAAAGAGACTATGATAAAAAACATAATTTATTAATATTTTCTAAAAACGAAAAATGATTTTACTTACAGCTAAATATTGACCAGTTGAAGGTAATGATTTATGATATTCAATTATATTAGGACATTCATTTTTTAATACAGCTTCAGCTGCTTCATTAGCCAATTGTGTTGTAAATACAAAGACTTGATTATTTGTCTGTAAAAATGGACTATCACTGGTAATTGTATATTGATTGCGTGGTGACATTGGCATGTAAGATGACGGTGGTGGTGCATGTAGAATTTGCTGTTGTTGTTGTTGTAAAGATGGTGGTGGTGGTGTTCGTTGTGTAAGTAATGACGGATTTGGTGTAGTACTACCGGTATTATTATTATTATTATTACTTGGTGGGCCGAAATCAAATGATGAGCTGTTATCATTGCCATTCCGAGACGGAGTTGAAGAGGATTGTGGCGGTAGAGGACCATTTGATAAAGCTAAAAAACAAAGATAAAATATGTATGTAATGGATTATTCTTTTGAAAATAACAAAAATAAAAAAGGTTTCTTACGAGTTCCTGTTCTACTAAGTGATCGTTCTGAATCGACTTGCTCAATTTTTTGTGGTTTTAAAGATGATGGATCAAAATCAGTTGATGATGGATCAACAAGTTCATCAAGTTTTCGTTTATTTGTTTTATTATTTATTTGTATTGATTGTCTTGAAGAAAATATATCAGAATATGGATTCATTGGTGAATCAGATGATGATATTTGGTGAATTGATTCATTTGAATGTAATAACATTGTTGGTGGCGGTAATGTTCCACTCTCCATCTCATTATTTACTAAAAAACTAATTTATATACATATCAATAAATAGAAATATCAAAAAACAAAACTAAACTAAAAAAACTAACACATACTACTATTATCAGAATGTGATTGCCAATTATTAATATATAGGTGTTGTTGTTGTGCAGTAGTAGTTATAACTGATGCAGCCGATTTGGCTTTTCTTGTATTGTTTTTCATTCGTATTGGTCCTGTACATTTGTTATTATTCGATCTGAAATAAACATCGAAGTTTAACACAAAAGATAAGATTCTTCTTTTTTTTTTTTGTTTTTTCTCTCGTCTTTGTTGACGCCAAACAAGCAAAAGTGCGTTCACATGCGACACGTTCACAACATCTCGTTCACGTACGTACATCATGGGAGGAGAAGAAGAATGTCAAAAAAGAACAAATAACGGGTTGGCTCTCTCTCTCTCCCCCTTTCCTACGTTCAATCTGCCGTCCGATCGTACGTGCTCTGTCTCTCTTCTTCCATTCATCGTGCTCGTTTGCCAACCACATAGAACAACTGTTCAAACTGAAAAGTGAAGAGGAAAAAAAAAGAAGAGGAAAGAAGAACGCTAGTGTATGTATGTGCATGAGTGCGTTGAACATCGTTCATACACTTCGAGCATGCTACACGAACAGTAAAGAAGAAGCAGCATTGACGACCTACATCACGTGAAAGGCGAACAAGAATAACAACAACAATAACAGATGCGTAAAAAACAACATCTCAACTGTGGCCCACTGCGCTCGTTCCCGAGCGCGCGTGCTGAGATGTCTCTATTTTCCTTGGTTTTTTTTTCTTTTATCGTTCTTGTCGTTTCTTTTTCTTCTTCTTTTTTTTTTATTCTGCCTAAGCAAAGAACCGAGAGAACAGCATCGAACGCGAAAGAGCAAAAGCTGGAAAACATTCTTCGTCTTCTTTTTCTGTTCTCATCATAAAGCTTTTTCCTTTTCAGAGATGTAGAAGCAGTACTACTGACACTAAAGAAGAATAATCAAATGAAACAAAGAAAGGAGGACAGAAAGCAAGAAAGAAAGAAAGAAAGAAAAAGAAAGAATCCATTCTACTACGACCACTACAATACTGCACATAAATAAAACAACAGTCATTATCGTATATAGTTTTTCGAGATGAATGAATATGCTACACTATAAAAAAAAAACCATGCACTGGATGACTGAAGAACAGCAGTTGGAAACCGAAAAGGAAGTTAAAATAGAATAAAAAGAAAAGAAAGAAGTCAAAAAAAAGAATAAAAAAAATTCTTCTTTTTAATAGCATGTTCGTTTCCGGACATGTATCTAACGCGTGTGCATTCGCAATGCATGCAAGCATGAAATGATGATTAGGTGCCGCCATACTCCCTAAGGTGTGCAACATAAGAGCAAGAAGGAGAGAGACACAGCGAGAGAGAGAGAGAGAGAGAGAGAGAAACATAGCAAGCACAGGTGACCAAGCGAAGCACTCACACAATGTGTATGTTGGATCAAATTCAAAAAAAAAAGACAAAAAAATGTGCGCCTCAAGGGACAATAGAATGACGACAAATACTTGTTGTAAGATACTAATGGCAATAGAGTACGTTTGTTCGAATGTAAGAAGAAGTAGTAGACAAGAAAAGCGGATCAAGTAGGCACCATCAAATAATATCACCTATCATGACTTATTACTGGTATATGTAGAATTTGATACATATTGTATACACAAAAACGATATGGTGATGATGATGATGATGATCGTCACCATCATCATCATCATCATCATAGTGATTATCATTGTGCTGCAAAAGATCTATCTATCTGTGTTATGAGAAGGAGAAGAAGCGATGAAGAAACTCGACACCATCATTCGTATGTAAACAGCGATAGATGGATAGATAGATATATAGATAGTGTTTCGGCACCAGTTTGACCTGGATCGTCAAGGATTTTTCCTTTTTCTTCGTTCTGTTCTGTGGATGAATGTTTAAAAAACTATGTATATATACATATACATATATATATATATACATATATACATATATACATATATATGTATACATTCATTTAGAGTTTTTTTTTGTCTTTTTATTCTTCATAAATGTAAGAAAGAAATTGTCTCTCACCAACGAATAAGTCGTAATGTAGTTCAAACAATGTTGATGATAGAAGAAAAAAATGCCATATACACATACTCATACACGAACAGGAAAAAAAGAAGAAAAAAAAAAAAGGGTGATGTGTTAATAACATATAGAACTTTTTTTGCTGCCACGGTGTGTTTCTTTCAACAACGGATAAAACTCAAGAGAAAGAGACTAAGCAAGGAGCATATGAGAGAAGAAAAAGGAAAAGAAAAGCAAGAAAGAAGAGCACTATGGGGAGGAGAAAACAAACAGACAGCATGCTACTATTTGTCAAAGCTCGCTTAATGAAAATGACATATTTTTAAATATTTAAAAAAAAAAGTCAGAAGAAATGAACTACACTACTTCATATCATAATTTGTCAATTAATGATGTTTATATATTTCATTTTCTTCGACCAAAATATAATCAATAAATTTTGTTTGTCTTTAAATCATCACATTAGCACCTGGTATGAATAGTCATCACCAATCATCTTCATGTTATGTATTGTCTTCGAAAAAAGCAAACAGGGAAAAAAAAAAAAGAAGGCAACAACGAATAGGACGACAACTACGATATAGAAGAACAAGAAGAAGAAGAAGAGACACCTTCCTCGTGTATATCATGCTTCACTGATTTCGAACAAATGACATTGGTAGGCAAGCAAGCAAGTAGGCGCATATACACTTAAATGCTTATGGCAAAAAACGACTATCACTGCTGCTTTCATCACTCTATTCTTTTACGTATATCACATCATATGAGTCGATATTTAAATTGAAAAAATACGTTTTCTTTTTTTTTTTTTCTTCAATAGTAACAGAAACCTAAAGGAAATATTCGTGTATTATTTTCGAATATGATGCTAACAAAGGAAGAACCGGGATAAGTTTATTGACTTTTTTTTTTTTTTTTCTTAATACGACCATTGCTGACGATAACAGCCTTGAGAGATAGAGAAAGAAAGGACAGCGAACGAGCGAAACCATGTATTCCGACTATGCACACTTGACTCTTCCTTTTCTTCTCTCATGAGGATAGATCGATGCGAACGATAAGGTCTTGAACTTATCATCTCTCTTCTCTTTCCTTTTCTCATCTTCTTTTTTACTTACATGATTTTTCTGTGACGACAGACAGTTTTCTTCTTTTTCTTTATACGAACGCCTATTCGTGTTCTTCCATCATTCTTCCTTCCTTTTTTTTTCTCCTTTTTCTCGCTCGTTTCTGTTACTTACTACTGTTTGTGTTCGAGTTACCGCTTCACCGTGTGAATAACAAAGCAGCAATCGTCAACATCCTCAATAGTACAATAACTACAACTATTTATTTCTATTTATACAGTTTCTTTACCAATATATTACTGAATAGATCATAAAAAATATATTTCATTTTATATTGATGTTACTGTGCACAGTAAAATGAATATAAAAACAAATACGAAAGAATCAATCATGAAATCTAAACATTGAACTTTTACTTCTTTGTCAACCAAAAGAAAACGATAATTCTAGATGATTGTTAGTTATTTAAATAATTCGAATCAGATAACAAAACTAAAATTCGATACGAATCATAGTAACGTACATAAACATCGATAGAAAAATAAAATCTAAGTGTCAAACAATGAAAATTTGTACATCTAACCAACGATCAACTCGTCTATCAATCATCCGACCATGACACTTATTTTACTATGAAATGTTTCGATTGTCAACAAAGAAACGAAAAGAAAAAAAAAAAAAAAAAGAAAGAAAGAAAGAAAGAATCATACTTCTCTTAATACTTATACATATAGACAAAGTTCAAAAGGTAATAATATCTTTTACCTGAAGTTCAAGCATAATTTTAATATATTATTATAAAAATGATTTAATCAAATATCTAAAAAAAAACAAACAAAACAATCGGTTAACAACGTATATTTCGTTTTTTTCAATATATTTTTTTTTTCTTCTATTTTTTTTATTGTACGAATACAAAGAAGAAGAAGAAAAAAGAAAAAACAATAACAATTTTTTTTTAATTTGTAAATAAACGTATTGTTGAATCAGCACCCGATGTAAATATCCATGGTTGTGTTGGATGAAATAAACAATCTAATATAGATATATCATTAACTATTTGATGTCCACGTAAAATTTTAACTGGTACAATAAGTGGATTTTTTAATAAATCAGAATAAACTGTACAATGTGAAATAATACATGTACCATCATCACTTGTTGAAGCAAATAATGGTAATTTTGTATGATAACGTACACAACGTACAGCACGTTTATGATAACGATATGTTTCATAAGGTTTAACAGATAAATCTAAATCAAACCAATTAATTTTTGAATCATAACCACCACATAATATATTATCACCTAATGGATGTATATCAATAGATGATATCCATTTTGTATTAACATAAAGACGTTTTATTAATTGTTGTTTTAATAAATGATATATTTTAATTGAATGTTGTGTTGCTATGATAAATATAGGTTTTATTGGATGAAAACGTACATGTTGTACAGCACCTTTTAATTGTTTAAATGGATATTGTGAACGTCCTTTAGATAAATGATGAATTATTATAGATTTTGATTGTGATTGATCAGAACGTGGAATTAAAATACATGCTAAATAATCACCACGTCCTTGCCATTCAATTTGACGTATTGGAATTTTATGTGTAATTGTTAAACGAATATATTTATCATTTTCATCAGAGGTTTTTAACCATTGACAATCATCATTATCTGATGAATCATATGATAATTGTTTAATAAATTCTTCAGTAAATGTAACTTTTGCATTTTCACCTAGAATGAAAACGAGATATTCTCATTTTTTTTTCTCATGTATAGAATTTTGATTAGAAAAAAAAAAAAATAAAATGAACTTCTTTTTTCGAAATAATCTGTTATCTTTAATGAAATATTTTCTACAAGTCATAAATCTTATTGATCATATAGATTATAAAGTGAATTACAATTTTCCGATATGATTAGTACGAAAACTTCAAAGTAGATTTCAACAAGTTCTAAGTAGTATATTTTATTATAGTCGTATAGTATAGAAAACGTTACTTAATGAAAAAAATTTCTTTTAATTAAACTACTTATTTGTTATTCTAGAAGAGATCGTTGCACTGAAAACAGAGTTCATTTCAGAAATGTAATTAGTTTAATCCTATAAAACTTAATCCATCTGGACTCTCTATTCTTATTGAAATATTATATGAAAAATCTCGTTCTACATTTTGTCATAAAATGTAAATTTCTCAAGAATGATAAGCAATAGATGATTAGTTTGTCTAACTGCTCATATAACTCTTAGATCTATATCTGTGGTAAAATTGTAACGCAAAAACTTGTGTAGACAGAAAATTGAAAAATAATATCGTTCTAACTAAAAACAAAAACAAAGTGTCTGTCATACTGTATTTCAAACTAATAGGCATGAAAAGAAAACATGAGCAACAGAAACGATATATGATATGATAGAATACTTCAAGCTCTACAAAATGGACTATTCGTTATCTTTTTTCTCACAGTGTAAGTCGGTAAAAGTTTGAATTGAAATTTGTTATGAGACGCTCAAAGATGAGTAACATATAACAAGAAAACAAAGGTTATTGGTCAAATACAGTAAAAAAATTTCTATCATATCAAAAATTTGTAATTCATTCATATGTGAAATTTAAAAAAGAAAAAAGAAAAGTTCGATATCAATAAATTTTGCGAAAAGAATAAATACCTAATTTCGGATTAATCATAAGAATTTGTGATCCTGTAGCAATTGTTAATAATGATAAAATAGGATTCCATTGAATCGAAACAATTGGTTTATCAAATGTAAAAACATTCATACATCTTGCTGTAGCTATTTCCCATATTCTAACAGTACAATCATCACTACCACTTGCTAACCATTGTCCAGATGAATGACATGTTAAACAACGTATAATATTTTTATGTCCTTCATAAATTAATGATTGTACTAATGGATATGGATGTAAATCTTGTGGTTTAGGTTTATCTGGTATGAGATCATTTAAATCAGTTATATTTGCTTTCAAACGTTTTTGTCTTGGACATAAATAAAGATCAAGACAACGTTGAAAACGTTCATAAACAAAATGATCATATGCAGGTACTTGACGTAGACTTGAATATTTTTGTGGTACAAATAATGTTTTTGTTTGACGTTCATTTTCATCATATTCGGATTCCATTTTAGATTTTAATGCTTCAACTTCATCATCATCAAGTAAATACTCAACTGATGGATTATAAGATTCTTGATGACCAGGTAATTCAAGTTTAGGTGCTGGAATATTTGAACGTGGTAAATTTGTTTTTGTTTCATCCGACCATAAATCATAATTATTTGATAATAATGGATCTTCTTTTGGTGGTGCTGGTTTAATCCAACCCATTTTAATTGCATTTAAATATTTTCCTACTTTTAAACGTTCCCATTTTGATGGAATAAATGATGCTTTTGATTCTGGTGAATTTATTATTGGATGTATCATTACTTCAGATGAAAATGTATCTAACCATGGTTCATATGGATGATCATCGCGATATGTTTGAGCATTTTTTATTTGTTGAATTCTTGCTATATCTTCATTTGTTAATGTTATATTTTGTCCAGTTAAATCATCATAAACTGTACGCCAATAATCAGCATTTTCCATTTTTTCAAGAAATTCATCAATTTCATCTGTTTTACCAGATGATATTGGTTTAAGAATTTTTTTAGCATCAAGATCATAACCAATATGATCATGATTTTCATACCATTTTAATGGTATATTTGAACCGATTGTGTTTGATGGGATTTCTTCATCAGAATCAGTTTCATCTGTACTTGCTGATGAATTTCTTCGTTTTATTGATGTCATCTTTCTGAAAAAAAACTTAAAATTGTAATGAACAAAAGAAAATAAAGAATGTTTTATTCTGACGATTGGCTTTATTGAACTGATCAATTAAAACGTAAAAATGCAATTAATGACATCTATATATATAAGAAAATTTAAGAATTGAAAACAAAATAGAAGAAACTAAGAATTTTCTAAAGAAATATCTAAGATTATTATTTGAATATTCAAAAGAAAAAGTCAAGAAATATTTCAGTAATTCAGTGATGCACTATAAGACAAATGAGTCATTGTATCGTCAGTTTGAAAGATCTAACCAATTTTCTTTTTTATCCGAAAAATGTCAACTTATTATCTATTTTAGTTTTGTTTGGGTAATATAGTATTAAAACACACGCTTTTATTACATGTTGCTGAGACGTAGGATATCTTGGAGCTGGATTCGAGTATTTCTTGTATGGATTCGCTCATGCACCGGACCAAAACGTGAAAATGACTTTAAAATATAGAACTCGACGTGCTCTATCCAATGAACACTTTTCTAGGAGACACACATTCTGGAATCCCCTCTAAAAATGCTAATCAAGCCCGAAAACCGGATTGCTTCCGAAAAATCTGTATGGATTCGTTCAAACACCGGAACCCACATGAAAACCACACCATTCGATAGAACTCGACGAGCTCTATCGAATGAATATCTTTCGAGCTCTATTCCATGCTAGAATCCCCTTCGAAAGGACAAATCCAGATCACAGTTCAACATTCATTAGAATTAGTATTGCTTTTCATTTTTTTTGTATCCAACACACAAAAGCGAACATTAATCAATTTTGTTTCCTTTACATTTAAGAGAAAAATATTTTTCTAACTCTTCTTTTTTCTGCTTTAGATTTTAATTTAGATTTTTTTCTAGTCCTTATATCTTTTTTAATTTGAAATAGTTGAGATGATAGTAAATCAACGCCATCCTAATATTTAATTCTATTTTCGTCGAGAAATTGTATATGTGGAGGAAGAGAAAAGAATATTATTGGTGAATAGGATCTTATTTGTATGAAGACGAAAAGCGAGAAAAAAAAAATTTTTTTCTGCTTATCCCTACCTAGTACGTACCCTCACCCAAAAAAAGTCATCAAAATCGAGTTTTTACAGCCTCAAATTGATTGGATAAATTTCTACCAGAAATTCAAGCTAATTTTTTTAGTTCGGAATCTCGCTGGCCGTTTGGAGCCCAAATCTAGATCACGAAATATTCGTGAAACTATCATATAGGTGGCGCTAGTTTTGTGAATATCTCGTGATCTAGATCAGGGCTCGAAATGGCCAGCGAGATTCCNGAACACTTTATTTTTGATTTTTTTCTACGATGCTAAATAGCTAGCTCAAATCCAAATAGTGATTCTGAAAGCCAATGAAGTTTCCTATTTAATGCACTCTACAGCAGAGTTTCATGAGTGAATCACAGTCGAAAGATTTCCAGAAAACTAAAAACCGTGTTTTTCAAGTCCTATAAGACGTTGCTGAAACAAGTTTTTGACAATAGCAATGTTGAAGATCCGAAAATTTTGAAGAAAATGATGGGTCGCTGCGTTTTCTACGACCTTCTATTACAAAGCTACAAGCATCTCAAAAAGCAGGAAAAGTGGTATTTTAGCCGATTTTTCACGTTTTTCTCATAAATTTCGTTTTTTTCTGCTTTTTGAGATGCTTGTAGCTTTGTAATAGAAGGTCGTAGAAAACGCAGCGACCCATCATTTTCTTCAAAATTTTCGGATCTTCAACATTGCTATAGTCAAAAACTTGTTTCAGCAACGTCTTATAGGACTTGAAAAACACGGTTTTTAGTTTTCTGGAAATCTTTCGACTGTGACTCACTCATGAAACTCTGCTGTAGAGTGCATTAAATAGGAAACTTCATTGGCTTTCAGAATCACTATTTGGATTTGAGCTAGCTATTTAGCATCGTAGAAAAAAATCAAAAATAAAGTGTTCTTATATTTTTGTCCAGTACTGTATGTATTATATTATTTTGTTTAAGTACTGAAATGTGTGATGTCTTTAATCTCAACAATTCAATATAGCGGAAATTTCTCAAAATAAATTTAAAATTTTCGTATCTATCTGATCATTTTATTATTTCGGATAAGTTTTGGAATCGCCCAACTCTATCCAGAGACACCTTACTTCCCTCCTGTCACAGACCATATCTCATAATGTCTCGTTGTAATTTATAAACTACTTCCTTATGTCATTTCTAGAAGACAAAGTAAAGTAATGGTGAGATAATGTAATCCAACATAGATAGAACAAAACAATTTAGCAAGAACAACTACATTGTGTTTCATATTTTAATCTCACAAGGATTGCGCTAATAGTTTTTGTTGTATATGGTTAAGACTTTGTACTTTTTATATTTCACTATTATTTTTTAGATTCTAAAAAAAAGAATTGTTAATATATAAAATCTGTTATTTTTTTTTTTAACAGGAAATGCATCATGAAACTGATATTAATGAAAAAGATCTTCAACGTGCATTATTACCATTAGCAATGGGTAAACCAAGTCAACGTATATTTATTAAAGACTCTAAAACAAAAGATATTAAATCAAACGATAGATTTACTATTAATGATTCATTTACATCAAAATTATATCGTGTAAAAATAAACCCAATCACACCTAAAACTGAAAGTGATCCTGAACGACAAGAAACTCGAAATAAAGTTGAAGATGATCGAAAACATGAAATTGATGCAGCTATTGTACGTACAATGAAAACAAGAAAAACAATGTCACATACACAATTAATTGCTGAAGTATAAAATTTCTTTTTTTTTAAATTCAATCTATATTTTCTTTGTGTAGGTTTCTCATCAACTCAAAGCACGTTTTATGCCCAGTCCTGGTTTTATAAAGAAACGAATTGAAAGTTTAATTGAACGAGATTATTTATCACGATTATCCGACGATAGGTAAGTCAAATATACAAGATGACTCATAAATAACTAGATGATAAAGAATATTCAATATCTACAATCTACTTTAATTAATTGAACAGATTTTGAAGATCGAGGATTCGTCAAAGTTTTTCGTTATAAGAAAACTATCCAAAAAAGATACTATGTAGAAGTATAGACCAAGAATATCTCAGCTATTCTTAGGGTTAGAAATGTAAAATTTTCAGTATATATACTACAATAGAGATATAGGTCAGTGATCATCATCTTAGTCTTGTTCGCTTGAAGTGAAAAAGAGTTATGGTCTATGACAATCGTTCTCACTGTAAGTCTTATAACTCAAGAAAGGAAGAAGCTTATCACTTAACTGAACTATCATTATGTAGTTCTTTAATGCATCTATTTACACTATAAATTTTGTCGAATTTTACTTAAGTGTTTAAAAACTGCTGATATTTTACATAATAATAAGTTAGTTAGATCGTAAGCTCTTTCCATTTTTAAGCTATAAAAATCATAGTGAAAAAAAGAAAGAAAACCCAGCTCCATTGATTCAAGCAGATTCGACATATTGAATATTTTTATCAGATAATTATTTATGGGCCACTTTATGTACATTTCTATATATATTTATATAATCCCTTTGTCTTTTTATAGGAAAATGTATAATTATGTAGCCTAAATAAACAAAACGTCATTTTTTTTGTGGTTGTTTTCTTTTTTTTTTTTCGGTTTCCATTTGTGAGATTGTATTCATTCATCTTTTGTCTTCTAATTCGTGTTCATCACATCATCCATGACAATTTTGCACTAATCATATGAGACAGAACTGTCTTCCCTTGTTTCTTTTTCTTCTTCACTTGTTCATTCTATTTTCTTTTTCTTTTCTGCGTTTTTTTTATTTCTTAAAATTTATCGGAGCCTTTTCTTTTTCTTTTTTGTCTCTCAAAAAAAATATATATATGGCTCACGTTTGTATGTGTGCGCGCATGTAACTGTTTGTGTTTATGTGTGAATGACACACACTATGATTAAACGATTTTTGAATGACTATTCAAAAGACCTTTGTGGGTGTTAAACATAAAAGTAGGTTTTTAAAACGAAAAAAAAAAAAAAAAAAAAAAAAAAAATTGGAAATAAAATATTATTTATCAAAAATCTCGCAAAAAAGAACAATATATATCTTCATGCATATATCAATGTACTTCTTTTAAAACAATAACTTATTTAAAGTGCAAAAACTGTAAAATTCAAGAAAAAGTCTTTTCTCTTTGTTTGCTTATGTATGGTTTGATAGAGCTCAACGCAGCTAAGTAACAATATGTAGTTTATTATTTTTTTGTGAAAGCTTTTCGATTAAAAAATTGACTTTTTTTTGATAGTCATGAATTGGCGATTTTTTCTAAAAGTGCATTTTTCATATTAAACTACGGATATGTTTAGATTTGCCATGAAAACTGAGTCTGTCAAACAAATCTTTTACTACTATTCAAATTTATTATCATCATAAACAAAGAGTTCAGTGATATTTTAACAAGTCTGTGAAACTTTTTGTAGCACTATCTAGTTGTTTACTATGTCGTAGTACGTCTGAGTTTTATATTTTATTGGAACTGCCAGACATTGCATTACAAAAGAATAGATTTGGTTTCCGAAAATATTATTTTATGGGAGAAAAAATTCGTTCAACTCTAGTTTAGGATCAACGGTCATAGATTTTCATGAAAAAACTCATACTAATGGAATACTTTGAAATGTACTTGAATCAACTCCAGTTTTTGTGCTGATTCCGAATCTACCATTTTAATTGTAAAATGGCTGATTTTTCAGCGAAGAACATCTTATATTATTGGCAGAATTTCACGTTTTAAGAATCCTGAACTAGAATTAAACAATTTTTTTTTCTCTAATAAAATAATATTTTGAAAAATTCAAACTTCTTTTGAAGTACAATGCTTGACAGTTCTAATGATATATAAAACTTATATATACTATGACGTAGAGAAAGCTAGATAGCTTTGCAAAAAACTTCATCGGCTGATTGAAATATCATTTGATGCTCATTTTATAATAATAGCATACTTGAATAGTACAAAAAATTAGTCTCGCATACTCAGTTTTTCATGGTGGCTCTAAACATATCAGTTTTACAATCCATATGTGAAGCAGAAAATTTTGTTTAAAACAAGAAAATGTATTAATTTTCAACTATGAAAAAAATTGACCATTCAGCATTATCGCAAAAAAAAACCGTTTTTCTTATCAAACGATTTGGAAAATAAATGAATAAAATACATATTATTGTTCAGGCCGTCGACCTTTATGTGACTATGTATTAAAAATCATGAAAAACAGTTTTGCTTGATCTTCACATCTTACATAATGTGAATAATATGTGAAATGCAAAAGTTTTTGACAATGTGTACGAGTGAAAAAAACAAAAGCCATCGGATTAACATCCATTGGGATTCGTGTCGAAAGAATATAGTATGAAATGGTCAATCTGACCGTTTATATCGTCGTTTATAATACATAATTTTTCATCAAGGATCATTAAGTCAAAGAAATTTCGTAGTAATTTGCTTATTTTGAATAGAATAATGACAAATCAGAATGCATCATAGCTAAGTATTTGAAGCAAAGAAAAAAAAAAATCATGTTTACACAATCAACAAATGAGTATTTTACAACTGCATCGTGTCTATTATTTGCTCATAACAGAAAAATTTGATTCATTGATCCATATCGGTACATATTAGCACCCGAATGATTTTTATGCTTCACTCTTTTTTCACCTTTACTTCAATGTTTATTAGGGATTATCAACCGAAACGATGCAATAAGAAAAAAAAAGAAGGTAATATTTTATTGCATATATATATATACATAAGTCAATCCTAATCACTCACCTTGTATTATTAAGCAAAAAAGTGTCTACGGGTGATTGCTTCGTTTATTTATTGAGGTTTTTTTTATGTTATTAGTGCATAAAATATTCTTTTCATTTATTTAGATATAATCCTATCGTTGGTTTTAGACAAATGGCGTTAACATCAGTTTATCCAACTAAACTTTCATCAAATGATAAAGAAAAATTAGATAAATTAGTAAAAGATTTAAATAAAGTTGAATGGGAAACTGGTGAATATTATTTTCATAATTTTGTTGATTATTATCAATTACCTCAAATAATACGTGTTGAACAAGGATGGAATACAAATTTGGCTAAAAATCAATGGATGTACGTAGATACATTATTTGATCGTTATTTAATTATTGCTTCACCATTATCATCATCGGGTAAAACTGGTTCATCAAAACAAAAGTATCTTATACCAGATTGGTTTCAAGGTGAATCTCGTATATTATCAAAAACTCCAATACTTAAAAAACGTTGGTGGATTTTCCAAGGTACATTTGAATTATACCGATTTGATTTACCACGTTCAATAAAAGTTCTTGCTGATACACCAGCACATATGCGTAAAAAAGAAGCATCATCAACTCATGAATGGGATAAAATCGTTTTACGAAAAAATGCTCGTCTTAATGTTGTACGTCGTGAACAATATCAATCACGTATTAAAAATGATAAAGGTGAATTAATAGCAAGTGAACCAAAAGAAGCATTTGTAATTCAAGATCCAGCAACTGGTCATGAATTTATTTTACCACCTGGTGTACCATTACGTTTTGCAACATTAATCGAAGATCATGAATTACATTCACAATATAAAAGTCATGAAGGAACATTTACATTTCCAGAAATCATGATGCGTTATGATTTTCCACTTGATATTGAAATAACAACACATTTACCTGTTGATGTACCCGATTTTAAACCACAAGTTAGATTAGAAAAATTCTGTGTTGCAAAATCTGTTATAGGTTTTCTTTTTGGTCAAGATCAAGCAAAATTAATTGAACTTTCACCATTAACACAATTTACATTACATTGTGCTAAGTATAAAAAAAAAATAAAACGAAATTTTATTATATGTTATTTTTTTCTAAATATTAATATATATATTTTAGATGTTTAACATTTGGTTTACCACGTGAAGGTGAAAATACTGAACCAGATAAAAAAAAAGAAGAAAAATTTGATGAAAAAGAATATCAACGTTATGAAGATATAAGAAGTAAAATAAATATTATTTTTGATGATACAGCAGAACTTCATAGAAGTAAAATTCAATTAGCACAACCCGACGAGGTTTGTTAAGATACATTTTCTATTTAGTAGAAATTTTCTTTTTTTTTTTGCTCTTTTATTTTTAAATATAATAGATTGATTGTGTTGAAACAGCTTTTGAAATAAGTGTAAAAATGAAAAATGAAGAAGATCGACCAGTGGACACGGCTTATTTTACATTAGAAGAAGCAATTAAAGTTGTTAAACAAATAAAAGATGAAGTTCCATTTCCTAAACCACAACCGAAACGATTTACTGTTCATGCTAGTGCTGATCCAAGTAAATAAAAAAAAAAGAATTTCTTCTAATTTTTGGAAATAATTTTATCTAATTTAATATTTTAGGCAATCCATACAATGAAGTTATTGATTTTGAAGATGTGGAGGCACTAAACGAACCTATCGAACCAACTCCACCTGAAGCATCAAAAAAAGAAAGTTCAAAATCGAAATCATCATCGAAAAAATCATCACGTGATAAACCTCAACAACCAACAAATCAATCAAGTAAACGTCCTGCTCTTGTTGTCCAACAGTTGCCACCACCAATAGTTTTACCACCGTAATTGTCTTTATTATTTTATGTCTTCTGTTGAAATCTTAATTAAACATACTGTTTTTTTTTAATTTTTCATAGTGAAGCATTCGAAAAAACTGTCAAAGCCATTCCGGATAAACTCTATACGAATTTTATTCCAGCTACTGTTCTAAAGTATGTTAAGTGATTAGATTATATTTAATGATTAAACTTTTTTATTTTAATAGAAAAACGGATAAAAAAGAAAAGGATAAAGACAAAGACAAAGAAAAAGAAAAAGGCAAAGAAAAAGATACTGAAAAAAAATCAAAAAAAAGTCATAAATGATCATGGAAATAGAAAACAAAAATATAACAAACCAACATTGAACTGTCTTTGATTTAGTTTTATGATTTTTTTACTAAACAAAGAATAGATTAATAAAGTCTAAATAA
Source organism: Rotaria sp. Silwood2 (assembly GCA_905329745.1). Classification (NCBI taxonomy): domain Eukaryota; kingdom Metazoa; phylum Rotifera; class Eurotatoria; order Philodinida; family Philodinidae; genus Rotaria; species Rotaria sp. Silwood2. The sequence goes on from CAJNSZ010000041.1 coordinate 534,343, forward strand.
ATAAATAAAGAAGAAAAAAAAGCTCACAATAAATAAATAAATAAATAAACAATATTAATCATTGATCATTAGGCTTCAATGGTGGTAAGCGACGTGGAACGAGATATATCGAAGGTTGGGATGAAATAATCGATGATTGTGTCAAAGTTTTTAATAATACATCTCGACGTGGTTCAAGACGTGAAACTGTTTCGAAAGATTTTATAGGCATTCGACATTTCGATATGGTAATATTCTAGAAAAAATAAATAAAGATTTCATTTTATATTGAGAAGAAAAAAAGAGATAAGACAAAAAATTACTTCAATAGAACATAAATTTGTTAATTCATTTGAATTAGTATTGATGGTATTTTGTCTTGTGAATTGTTCTTTAATATGAGATTTTGATAATGTTGGATCAATATAAGTTATATTAATCTTTTATTTTTTATAAAGAAATTGATCAAAAGAAAAGTAAACCATAATTCAAAAAGAAAATTCTTACTTGATTTAATTTTGTTCGTAATAAAGATGATTTTCGTCGAATAATAAACTAAAACAATTGAAAGAAAACAAAATTTTATTATTGATTTAAATCAACTATAAATTTTTAAAATTATACCATAAATATACAATATGTTAAAGATTGAATAGTTATTGTTATTGCTTTGAGAATTGTTATTGAAAAATTTGGTATAATATCAAGAATATTTAGTAAAATAACAATTGCATTAGTTAAAAACCTATTTAAATGGTAATTATTAGAGACAAAAGAAAAGTAACTTTTTTTTTATTTTACCAAAAAGAAAAAATAATAAACGAATAAAATGTTTTAGTAGAATTTTTAGTTGTTAATATAAGAGATACAATAAACCAAAGACAAGTTAAAAAATACATTATCATTTGAATATAATCACATATAATGAAAATATTTTCATTGATAAATACTCGATCGACATACTTAACGAAGATAAAAAGGAATAAGAAATCTTTATAACATATTGTTAGTTTTATCAACTTACTATTGTTCTAATAATTAAAATAACTATCTGTACATGTACATATAATAGAATAATTAATATTGTTTCTGTTAGTATTTTCTTTTTTAAATGAACACGTATAATTAAATAACCTTTTGCACAGAGAATTAAAATAAAAAGACATAATATGTCAGCACATATATGAAACAGTCGAGCAAGAAATATTAATAGTTGAAATACAAATCCATCGGTATTTCCTAATAATGCAAAAATAAATATTTTAATAAAACATATCAAACTATTAAGCCATGAAAATAATATTGAAATAAAATATAATTTAATTATTAAAGAAGATTTAGTTTTTGATGAATCTAGACAAAAAAAAAACACAATTATTCTTTCGTTTTAATTCTAAATTCAAATACAACACTTGCATATATATCTAAAAATAAATAATAAAATTATGGTATAGATACTTGTACTAACAATATATAATTGTAATATTCCTGAAGTATTTAAAAAAAAAATATTTTATTTAATAAAATTTAAAATATTTTATTACCTCGTTCATCATCAGAAAAATGTTTCATAAATAAATTATGTCCATTTGTTAGGATTAATTTATATGTAAAAGATGAATCCTATTTATTTTAATAATTCATATTTATATATATGTTTAACAAAGAAAAGAAAGTCGAAAATATATTTACAGTTGTATTTAAACTGGAATTACATATACTTAAAATAAAATACATTTGACCAATAGTTGTAAAAGATAATGATAGAACCTCTAAATTTGTTTCATTACTAATCGAATTTAATTGTAATTCGTTTTTTAAACAAATTTTTGATAAATCATTTTTTATTTCTTTCCATTCGTATTTATTTAAAACAAAAAATTTTATTATATTATCATCAAATGACTGTAAAACAAAAGTTTGAAATTTTAATTTTCTCAACAATAAAAAAAAAATATATTTTAAAAGACTCACATTTAAATTTATATCAATATGTCCATGAATTGGATGAAAAGAAAATTTTGTTAAATATAACCAATTCTATAATATAAATATTGTAAAAATAAAAGACAGAAAAACTATAAAATAATTTGTCTTTTACTTACAATATTTGTATTTATAGTATCAAATATTATTTTGCTAGAAGTTTTGTTTAACAAATAAATTATTGTTATGAACCATAATAAGATAAAGTTCATTGTTTTCTGTTACTTGATTTCTTCTTTTGTTTTCAATGATTGATAGACAACATCGATGCCAACGCACATCGATTTTATTCTCTCGATTTCTTTTTTTTTTTTTTTTATGTAAGGCAGAAGAAAAAAATGAATAAAGAACGAACAAAG
>CAJNSZ010000041.1:536678-689632 GCA_905329745.1 Rotaria sp. Silwood2
TCTCTTGAAAGTATTCTAGGCGAGTGAAAAATTAGGGATTGGAACCAGAATTTTGTGCCTCTTCCGAATGTGGGCTCAGAAGTCATGTATCTATGTTTGCCGAAGAATAGTGAGTAAATCTTTGAATGTCCTGAAAAATTGGTGGGAGTGACGAACAAACAGACATTTGCGTCCCCCGCAAATTCCTTTGCAAAGGCACTCAAAATAGTTCAATTTGGTAGTTTTGTAGAGCGAATAATTCTTTACAAAATATTATGTCCAGCTAAAATGTAACTTTTATACAAGTGAAACTATAGCCATTTTTGCAAGAGCTACTTCTACCTAAATCTGATTTTGATCAAAATTGCATTTGATAGAAAAAAAACAATTTAGGTGTTTCATCAAAACATAAAAATAAACTGAACTACCACATTTTGTAGAACAAATTTTGCTCTGTCAATTGATACGTGAAGAAAAGTTTCAATGTTTGATTTTGAATACCAATCGTGGAAATACGAAAATGTATAAAAAAAAAAAACTTTTTCGTCCAAACTAGGTGTTTGACCCTTTCAAAGATTTTCTCATTATTCTAGGGCAAAAACAGATACACAATTTCTGAGTCCACATTTGGAAGAGGCACAAAATTCTGATCATAATCTCTAGTTTTTCACTCGTCTAGACTACTATCAAGAGAGTCAAAAGAAAAAGGGCAAATATTTTGTCAAAAAAACATTTCGATAACCCTTTATGATATTTGTATTGATTTACGATGTATTTGAAATAGTTTCATTAGAAATTAAATACAAATTTTTGAGATAATTTTTTTTTTATTTTAAAACTTCATTCAAATATGAGAATGTAAATAGTTTTGAAAGATTTTATGAATAAAATCTATATAATTATGATACATAAATAAACGAGTTATTTGTTATCATTAGAAGTAGATACATAATGTTGTAGTATATTATATAAAAGGTGAGATTAACATTCGAAGGTAGAATAAAACCTTCGAGCACTTTTGGACAATTTTTATATGCTCCAATGAGTCTTTACATTCTTTGTAAATGATTTGTATTTTATTTAAAAATACCATTCTTATAAAACAGTTATAACCGAACACTATTTAATGAGATACCCAACACAATATTGAATTTTAATGGTTTATCATCTTGAGAAATGAAGTTTCTTTTTTATTTGATTTAATAAGTCTAAAAATGAGTAGAGATCTCTATATATATTGTAAATGATTCTTATATATTTTGTATTTAACTCAGAATGAATGTGCCTATCTGACAGAGAGAGAGAGAGAGAGGTTTTAGTTTTTACCAAGCATGAGTAATATTAAGATTGAGATTAGAAATTTCTTCTATTGTAATTGAATTGGAAGAAATTAATTTCGACTATTTACTTATATTATATTTATATGTTAGTGAAGCAAAAATAAATGATTGATTCATGTTAAAAATGGCGTGATAAAGTAAGTGAGATACTTAACTTTGAGGAAATGAAATGATTAAAAATCATCAGAGTTGAAAAAAGCAAAGGTCGCTCGGGATATTTTATAGAAATATTCTTGCATGTTATATTCAATACAATTTATCGTTAATTATCAATTACATATCCTCACAGTATATAAAACTAAGAATTAAAAATCTTTTGATGACAGCATTAATGGCAATGTAAAAAACATCAAAGTAGGGTTGTACTACTTCCAAAAATTGAAAAAGCATATGATTCAAGCTAATAACGCTTCGGACCATTTGAACTAGGATGAATGCAATGGAAATTATTTCCTGCAATTATTCATTCGCAAAAATATGGTTGTTTCCAACCGACTTTTACATAAAAATCAAACTGTGCGAAAAGTCTATAAATTTATACAGAAATCAAAATTACTTGCTGAACAATAATGCAAATTCATAAAAAAATCTTGATAGTGAGACAAGTCTTTCGAGCAGAAATGTTTCCATCTTTAGGTCAAAATAATGTCTCAATCCTTTGTACTTCTGAAGCTAGTCAAATCTGCGGCAATTCTTAATCAATGTGATAACTATCGAATTTCATTAGGAACTGTGGAATCTGTATTAAATTGTCGAGAAATAGAGAAGCTGATTTTGTCACTAAAAGTGACACAGATTTTTCTCTTTATATTCAAAAGTTTTAGTCATCGTTTAAGTCATTGAATTAGTTCTTTTTGAAGATAATACATTCAAAATCTTGTTAAGATTATTTATTAATGACAAGAGTGAAGAAATTCGTAGACTTTCTTGAGAAATTTCGATGAATAATTTTGAATTGTGTTGCCAAGACTATATATAATTTCATTACATAAAATACCATATATCACATGTCACAGACAATCATTTTCACTTGAAAGAGAGTCATCATATTTTAATGCCTACAAAATGTAGAGTTCGACTTGTTCATGTTGTTTTTTTAAATCTGACGAAAATTGATATATTCTATATTCTCTCTAATGTTGCTATACAGTATAAAAAATGTCTCATTCACAATGAATCTTTTCATATTCAGGTAACAGATTATAAATAACTCCTCTAGTTGTTAAGAACTCAACAATTCTAGCTGTTTTGATAAATCATATATCTCAATATGAACATATCCATTTTGACTGAAACTTACGATACATCATAATAAATATTGAAATCTTATTGTAAGTAAAATTTTAGATCTAAATTTCACCATTCGATTTCTTTAAAATGATAATCCTTGATAAAAATCAAATTTTCGTTACATTAATTATCACGTAAAACGAAAGACTTCAGAAGACGTTTTAATTCTTGACTTTATCTAGTCTCGATAGGTCTTATATAATGAAGAAATGTAATCTCAACATTTTTTTGTACTACTCGGAACGAATGATGACTCAGTTGTTAGTCACTATTGAGAGCTATCTCACTCAAAATTTTTCGATACATTCAATTTTCAAACGTTTATCATCGAAATCAAAGATATTAATCTTTCTTTTATAAATATTTTATTTTTAGGTTATTGTTGTAACATTAGCATTCGCTATATGCTGGTTGCCAATACATGTTCTTGAATTAATGAAATGTGGCAATCCAAAACTTCTTCATTCTCTTATTCAATTATATCCAAAAGCTCTTTATTCAATACGTGCATTTACGCATGCATTAGCCTATTTTAATTCCTGTTTAAATCCTTATTTATATGCTTTATTAAATCGTAATTTTTGTATCGATCTTGCTGATATAGTACCATCATGGATGTCATGTTGCAAGCAATGTGTTACAGTTGAAAATGAACAATTTAGGCATGGTCAAAAATTGTCAACAACAATGTTACCAAATCAAAATTTTCTTTTAAAAAAATATGATGATCAAGATGAAGATGATACAGATTATTATGAACAAAAACAAGGAACAAATGATGCTAGTTGTCAAGTTGAATTACTTCGAATAAAAGTTAACAATATGTAATTAAAATAATTCTTATAATTATGAGCAAATGAAACTAACGTACATATATAATTTTTTCTTGTTTCTTTTTTGTTTATTATATTTAAATAAGATAAAGCAAGAAAAAAAAAACAACATTTCATTTGTGATAAATTTTATTAAGTAGAAGTCAGTATCAATGGACAATATATTATACAATTATCACAGGTATATCTATATTGTCAAAATGGAATTAAAACAGAAAAAAAAAAGAAGAAATAGACAAGCATAATTTGAGTTAGTGGTTGCCATAAAAAAAAAGATATTGAGAGATCAAAATTGAATATAGCAGATACGATTAAACAAAAAAAAAAATGTTAAATCGAATGAAATATTAAAAAAAACACTTATTTGCTGAAATCATTTATCTTCTCGAGACAAAGTCATAAATCATCAGCTTATGAATAGAAAGAAAGAAACATGAGAAAAGTTCAAATTAAAGATAAATATTCTTTGTCATAATCAGCTCGATTAAGTTCATCCCAACGATAATGTGGATTTTGTTTTGAATAGCGTAGAGAAACAAGATGACCAACTTCATCCATTGCTCTTAATGCCTAATAAACGAAAATTGAATATAATAATAATAATAACAATAATAATACAAAGAAACTTCTTTTCTCATTACATGATCAAGCATTTGTTTTGTATGACCAGCTGAAATACAAAAGCGTACACGTGATTCAGTTAATAGAGTAGCTGGAAAGCCGACAGTAACAACAGCACAACCACGTTTTAACATTTCTCGGTTAACCGCTCTTGAAAAAACATCGAAACAAATATCAAAAAAAATCTTAGTTAAACAATTGTCTTACGCTATTTTAGCTGGCATAAAAATCATAACAGGCACAACAGGTGAATTATCATTACCATAAACAATAAAACCCATATCAACAAGTTGTCGACGAAAATAACGAACATTACAAGCTAATTGTTGAATACGTTTTTGACCTGAAATTTTTATTTAAATAAATTTTCTATCACTAAATCAAATATCTTACCATCATTAGTACCATCACGACCCATAATTATAGTCAATGCAGAGATTATTTGAAGAACGACAGGCGCTGACATACTCGATGAATAGCATGCAGAATGAGAATAAATACGAATATGATCAATCAATGTCTATTTAAAAGAAGAAAAAAAATTGTCAAACAAAAGAAAGAACAAAGAAAGAACATTAAACTTATACCTTTTTTCCAGCAATATAACCACCGGCTGATCCAAAACTTTTTGTAAATGTACCCATATGTATATCAATATCATTAGGATCAACTTTCCAGTAGTCAACAACACCACGACCACGTGGGCCGATTGCACCGATTGAATGTGCTTCATCAACATATAAGTAAGCTTTATATTTTTTCTTTATTGCGATTATTTCTGGTAATTTACATAATGAACCTTCCATACTAAAAAAAATAATAATAAGATGATTAAAAACCATGAAACAGTACTTATACATACCTGTATACACCTTCAACAATGATTAAAATCTTTTTCCATGGTCGACATGTTCGAGGTTGGCCGTGAATAATAGCTTCACGTAATTGTAATTCCAAGTCTTTTACATCTATCATGTAGATTAAAAAGTTTTAGTTTCAATTAATCCTTCGCTGGTAACTTTAACTAAATAATTTACACTGGAAATATAAAGATAAAACAATCTATTCAGTGTTAATTGTTATAATCTATAGAAAAGATAGTTTACTATTCATATGGTTAAGTTCAAAGAGTAGAATGTTCGCTTTCGAACGGATATTGACTTAAGACAGGCAGTATTATTAGAAAATAAACAAAATATCTTTTTCCTTTTAACAAAACATAAAAGAGAAACTTTGCTAACACGACTTTTCAATGATTATAAATATTCTTCTATTCAATTTGGCCTAATTCTCTACCAAATAAATTTTATCCTTTCATTAACTATGGCATGTTTATAAAATATCTATTTATATCATATGAAACTCCTTTTCATTAATAAAAAAAGAAGAAGAAAACAATAACATCTACGTCAAATTGTTCGTGTTACCAAGCTAATATTCATTTCATAGTTCATTTAACATTTAAAATAATCGGATATTAAAAAAAATTAAAAAAAAAAAAAAAGAATTCCTTATCATACAAGAACGATAATTCTTTCTTATTAAAATATTTACCATTATGATCAAATGTACGGATTATTGCTCCAGATAAACGAGCACCAAGTATAAGTGAAACATGATTCAGTTTATCACTAAGTATTAAATCACCCTATGAATAAAAGAGAAAAAAAATTTACGCATTATTATTATTTTTTTTTAAATAACAAAATTAAACAAAAATAAATTTACTTTTCCAACTAATGTCGGAATGTTTAGTGCATTTGTTGCAAAACCCATACCAAAGGCAATACAATCTTCGACATTTAAATATTCAGCCATTAAAGATTCAAGCTCTTTCATATATTGTTGATTTCCTAATTCATGACGCATACTACATGTTGTAACACCATATTTTTCTATAGATTTAATTGCTCGCTCAGAACATGGACCTTGATTTTCAGCAAAACCCAAATAATTATATGAACCTAAGTTAATTGATGGAATTTTTTTACCACTAAATCTATTAAAAACAAAAAAGAGACATTTGTTTTTTTGAAAATTTCAAATAATTTTTCTTACTTAAATGTCCAATTAAAATCATCTGAAAAACGTTCCATAACATGAACTTTAGCTCCAGCAACACTAGCTATTGGTTGGTTAAATACATCACGTATACGTGTATATAAATTACGTGTATAAAAACATTCATAACTTTGATAAAGTGGTACAAAATCCTATTTATTTAAAAAAAATCAAAAGATAACTTATTATTATTTATTTTGTTTTTTGTTCGATCGTTTCTTGGAAACAAAAATGAACATACTCTTGGATTAGGATCATTAGCAGTTTTTTTTTCTTCTAAACCTATATTACGTAGGAAATCTCGTAACCAGCCAAGTGCACTAAGAATCGCATAACCAAGAACAGTAACAACAGCAGCCCATGTTGGTGTTTCTTCAAATTTTTCATGATTGTCATATTTAAACTTATTTTCAGATATAAACTTTAAATTAAAAAAAAATCACATTGAAATCTTCAAAAAACAAAAAAAAAACAATTATTTTACTTTCGACTTTGAATTTGATGATAATGACTTGTTCATGTTTTTATCTAAACTTTGATCCATAGTAGTTTTTGCTGACATCTAAAAAAAACACACTAACTTTATGATACTTTTTTATGGTTTTAATAAATAGAATAAGATAAGTGTATTTGACAAAGATGAGAACAAAAAAAAATAAATAAATAATTTTTATTTTTATTATTTTTTTTTATCGTATGTTCTCACCGGCAAACTTATTTTATCAACATCTACAACGCAAAGAACAGTAATACTAAAGAACAACTATTTGCATAATGACTGCTACTCTGCACACCCCCGCTTTTAGAAGCCAGAAACAGAACACGAAGAAGAAGAAAAAAAAATCTCCTTTGGATGTTTGAAGAAAAGCAACGAACACGTCTAGAGTAGTATTAGAATCAATGTCGTCAACTCACAACATAGTAACAAACATTTTCTTCGCTTTTTTTTTCCATTTTATAAGCATAACCTCTCCTATTGTCCCAAACACGCATATATATATATATATATATTTAAACCTACTTTCAATATCCTTTCTATCTCCTTTAATTAAACCATATTCACAGACGTATAATATCGATTCTATTGAGGATCAACTGAATCACTTGAAAAATATCGTACTTTATGTGATTAACTTACTCTTTAGATTTTATTGTTCTGGCCTTCAGCTATGTTTTTATTTGTTACGAACAGGATTGTACAAAGAAAAAAAGAAAGAAAATTTGAGTGTATCGAAACGTGACCGCAAACGCTCATCGTGGACTTAATTTAGGTGACACATTGGATGTTTCATTTAATCAAACATGCTTTACATACGCGTATACACCATCGGTTGCTAATGCGTGCAAAAAAATTTGCCTATATCGGCAAGAAAAAAAGGGAAGAAGAGAAATAGAAAGAAGAAGAAGAAGAAGAAGAATAGAGCGATGAAGAAAAAGAAAGAAAAAAAAATTGAAAGAGCGTTTATAATTTTATGATCCATCTTCTTACTCATCTATTTCAAAACATCTATATCTTCATGTGATATACGGTAGATTCGTTCTTAATAAGAATGAATTATAAAAATAAGAAAAACAGATGATTGATGAATTTTCAAAGAAAGTTTTTTGTTTTATAAATATTTCTCAATGATCGATTCATTTTCATTAAAAAAAAACTAATAAAAATACGTATTCTATCTCAATTTAATATAGTTGTTTCTAAATGCAAAAACTTTGACACTAAAAGTTTTGTTTTCTTCTTTTTTTTATATTCCTGTATTTGCTAATAAAACAAAGTAGTGAATAGGACATTTATGAATGTAAAAAGAATCAAGAAGACGACAGTCTTTAACGTTAATATTACTTCACTTTTCCGGAAAAGAAAAAAAAAAAAAAGATAGAGTTACTTCTATTCTGACAATTATGAATAAAAAGAAACGATTGCAAGACGTTTCTTGTGTTTGAATACTTGTTTTTTTTTTTTACTATAAATGAACATCAGGTCATGATATTCATTTTCTTCTTATTTTTCTAATTTCAAGAATAAATGTAGCCTCGTGAAACGTCATTACAGTTCTTTAAATAGAATAAAATAATGAACCTAAAGATAAGTCTATTAGAAAAATTAAAATATTCTCTATATATCAACTTTTCATAATCTTTAATTACATCATTGAGTAAAACGAAAATACGCAGAAATTCGGATGTAGATTATTATTAAAAACATAAATAATATGACAAATGACTTACAATATTGGTACTTAAAAATGAATGATATGACTTGAATTTTGATTAAGTTAAATCGATATTGATCGAGCAATCGAGCTTATGATTATATACTTATATATTTTCGTTTTTTTTTTTTCGTACAAAATACATAATACTTGACTTATTACTAAGTAAAAGAAAAACTTTTGTTAAAAATAGCACAAACTAATGTTTTTAGTTTACATGTAAATCGAATGAAAGATGACTTTCCATAAGAGTATTTTTATTACTGTCATTCTTTTTTTAGTTACATATCTTTGAGGTACTACTTTTGAAGATTAAATATGATAACTAAAAATAATATAGACTAAATTATTAATAGAATCGTTTACCGACTTTAATGTCATATTAACATGGTCATTGCTATTAGCTTAATATCATGCATAACTTTTGTCTACTGTCGTGTATGAATATTTCTCACTGGAGAAAATATTTCTTTCAGCAATATTAGAATAAATTCATCGAGTACATTTATCTATTATTTCTGATTTAATTCGTCGAATTTTAATCAGATCTTATTTATACAGAGATATTGATTAAAGAGATTCGTCTTAATATCTTTCATTATATATAAAAAAAAGATGTTATATCATGATTGATATTTATAATATAGGAATCAAAAATCAATAAGAATTTTTTTCTTTTCTCATTGTAATACAAGATTATTTTCTCAGGAAGTAATAATCGAAAATTTTAGTCGTATGAATAATCTATGACAGATTGAAGAATTTATGTTTTATGAAATTCAATCTATTTAAGAAAGAAATCTTACTAATTTATTTTGTAATCTAAAACTTATAAACACAAGCGTTGATTTTTAGATTTATGTTTTCACGCATACCTTGACAACAGAAAACGATATTTATAACTATACTCTATAACTTAAGATTTATCTTAATAGAAAACATTATAATCTTATTTTTTTCAAAATAGTCGAATATATTAAAAGTAAATTTTTTTTTGACCTAATTAAAGTTCTTATAGTTTAATAAATACTTTCTTAAAGAGACATATTCTTATTATACTTAACATTATTGTAAGCTATTATAATTTATTAGAAATGAAAAACAAAAAACAATAATTATTCAGTTTAGATCAATGAACAAATTAATAAATACTGCTGTGTATCATATTTCCTACCTAAGTTTAATTCTAATGACAAGAAAATACACATCATATTGATTTTATTATATAATTATATGAAATCATACAAAACAAAAAATATTTTCATGTTGACATTTTTACGACTCTACCTATAGCACGATGCAAAAAAAACGAAATGAAAAAGAAATAAATGCCTTCAGTTTTGTGTTTCTACGGTTGATTAAACAAACGATGCTCTCTTATGAAAAAAAATAGTTGGTGAAAACGATTTTTAGTTCTGTGATTCGAAATAAAAAGTATTGTACAAATATCATGAATTATACGTGTACTAAGTCGATCAATACGTGTAATTCGAACTGTAGATGAATCATTTTATTTAAATTTTTTGCAAATAATTACGCATCGTTAATAGAAATAAAAAGATTATTTCTTGATCAAAATATAAATGAGTAATAGTCACAAATCTTTTTCATAGGTATTATTCGAAAAAATATAAAACTCTTATTCACGTTAATAAAGATAAGATTAAATGTATTCACTATAATTTTCAATGAATAATATGAAAGTATATTAATGAGTCATCATGTTTTCTTTTATTGTATTGGAAATAATATATTTCGTTTTTATTTTTTGTACATGAAAATAATTAACAATTTTTAACTTTCTTGTCTCAAAAGAACGGTTGAGGTAAGGAGAGAAAAAAAAAAAGAAAATCCTATATTTATTAATAATTTTCTTGACTAAGATAAATTAAAATACAAAATTATCATTCTTAATAATGCATAAGCAGAGTTATCAATAATAAATATCATTTTAATCTTACGAGAAAAACTTTCGAACTGTCGGATATCGATCGAGTGTATAGTTCATCCATATAAAGAACTCGGTGAGACTAGTGAAAGGCAAAAACGATTCGCATATTTATATTATCCTTTGAAAGTTATGATCATTTTACTAAGTTTTTGATCTAAGGCAAGCTAATTGATCAAAGATCGTAAGACACAAGCTTGACTTGAGACTTTTTTCATAAGTAGATCTCACTGTTATTAGATTGCGATAAAAATTTCCTTTGAAAATCACGATTTCTTCGCGAAGCTTTTAGAGTAATCTAATAACGATGAGGCCTATTTATCGGCAAATTTTTAGGTCAAACCTGTGTCTTACGATCTTTGACCAGTTGATTTGCATGAAATTGAAAATTTAGTAAAACGACTGTGACTTGAAAATAGTAAGACATAATTACGAATCCCTTTTTTGGCTGTCATTACTTTTACTGAGTATTATACCGACTATGCGCCAAAAATTTTGCGACATTTTTTATTTTGCATGTCCCTCCGTTCAGGAACACGGTAGAAGACTGATCTTTTTCAAACATACGCCATTTAATACTCTATCAGAATTACGAAAACAAATCTTTTTAGCTCTGTCTCAAATTTTAATAAATCAATAAAGGTGAAGATGTCTATTGTCACAGTACGTCCATCATGAGAAAACTGAAACATTTTGGATATTTTTAAACAGACCATATCAGGTACAGTTCATTCATTCTCGAGTGCAACATTTCGAAAAAAATGAAACTTTAGTGAATCCTGTAAAATTAGATAAGTTGTTATCTATTCTAAGTTTAAGAAGAAAAAAAAGAACTTTGACATTTGTTTCTACTTTTCATGGTGCAACCTCCTCCTAAAGAGTTTTTCTAGGAATTTCATTCAAAGATACTGTTCAAAAAAGCAATGATCTTGTTGCATTGGTATCTAGTTCATACATCTACTGATCATATTGAGACTGAAGTTGTAAAAAGAGATTAAAAACAAAAACAACGAACTGAAACAAATGTTGCACAAAAGGATATCAAGAGATAATGTGTTCAAATGAAAATGAGAAAAGGGCACCGAACAGAAATAATCACTGATTACTCAACAACTTGATAATTGTTTTGTTTCTTTACGCTAGCAAGTTCAATATATTCATTTAGTGTATCATTCAGGGCGACAATCTTGGTTGCTAATACTTTAATCTCGTAATTTCTGAGCTTTTCAGATTTCTTATAATGGAACATAGTGCGACCATAGAAATCTTCGTTTTTATTGATTTATTCAAAAAGAGCGAAAAAGATTTGGTTTCGTAATTCTCATAAAGTATTAAATGGAACATCTTTTGAAAAAAAAACCAGTCTTTCACCGTGTTCTTGAACAAAGAATACTTGCAAAGCAAAAAACGATGCAAAACTCTTGGCATACCCAGTATATGGGCAACCTATACGTTCGATTGATATTTGACAATGACAAACTTTTCCTCGTTCAGTCCTTATGTATTAGACAGCTCAGATTTCGAAACAATCATCTGTTATTAAATTTTTTAATTATTAATATTCATAAAATTTTCTTAAAAAATTATCAACTGTATTTTTGTTTATACCAAATACATATAGTTATGCATATGCAATAGGAGTAAGACACGCGTTTATGCGTGACATAATAGTAGGAAAAGAAAAATAATTTTCGATACGAATATTAGAAAAAAATAATTAATATCAATGATAATGATATTGTAAAATTTTTCTCGAACATAACAATTGTTATATATTGCTTTTTATCAATTACATAATTGCTTTAGGATAAAAGAATTCACACGAAATTTTTCAATCATATGCTAAGTTATTTTTCGCAGTCTGATTACTTCCTATTTTGTAAGATGTCCGAAATGCAAAATTAAGACAAAGGTTTTTCTTTTCTTCAGATGTATGTATGCTTAGATAGAGCGTGACGAACTGATCAAACATATGAAAGTTTATCAGTGCTTTAGAATTGATTTTTTAGGAGAAAATTTTCAGTTTTTTTTAGATAGCCTGCCATTTTGTGAAAAACAAGACTATTGTCGATAACTAAAGGAACTTTTCAAGTTTTTTATTTTTTTTTAAATTTCGAAATTGCTTGTTTGCAGGCTCACCATGGAAAACAAAATTTAGGAAATTTATTTGTAGAAAATTTCCCTAAATTCATTTTGTCATGTTAAATCTGAAAACAAGCTGTTTTGAAATTTAGAGGAAATCAATAACTTTAAAATCGATTGGCTACCGAAAATAAGCCTCTGTTTCAGAAAATGTAGATTAATCAAAAAAAACTGAAAAAGTTTTCTCTAAAAAACCATTTCAAAAAATTAAAAACTTACATATCCTTGATAAATTTGTCACGGCTCTATACAACCACATATATATATTTATGAAGAAAAAAATCCTTTCTTAATTTTTGTATTTCTGGCAACTTAATTTATAGTAAAAAACTAATAACATTGGCAAACCATTTGAACTATTAAATATTTTATTACTCAACGGTGCATTTCATTCAAATGAAACTATACTTTACTAATCTTATTTATTATTTCAAAATAAAAAAAAATACTTTAATTTTTCAGCTATATTAATTTAAAATATTCTCTCCTTTCCTGTAAAAATAAACACTTGAATTACAACAATATAAAAACTAATATAGAAAAAGAGTACGAAGCTGGAATTGTAATCTTATCTAGAAAATAACACAAATAACGGATCTTAAAAAAGAATCAACACAATATTTCTTTTTTGCATAGCGTACAATTTTTTTACTCATACTAAATATCAGATGTCGACACACAACATTAGCTATGTTTTAATAAAACCGGATTGGCTTTTCAATTCTTGTATCGTTGTTAGTACATTTGTTGTGAGGACAACAATGAATATGCTAATGATTCTTCTTTCTGTTTTTTTTTTTTGTCTGAATCATCAATAGTAGTAGTAGTATTCTTTATTGTGGTTAACTAATGATTTGTGAACAACTAAATATTGATTAATAATCATATTATTTATTTTAGTTTTTGCCACTCTCGATGTCATCAAATACAATTTATAATTTAGATTTATGCAGAATAACAAAAAAGAATGGTATTTTATTGTCATTTACACATAAAATATTCAGCTTTAGTTATCTGGATGAAATAACCAAAAAAAAAGATACAGAGTATCATAAGTTCTGTACTAATTTGGCATACAAATTGATAAAAAAAAAAGTGCGAAGGTTGTTAGAGAATTTTAGGGTATAGAAGCACTAAGATGATAAAGAACTCTATCTATATTTTAGTTCTTTTTTTTTTTTATCTTTATCTTTTATATTATATCTAAAAACGAAAGAGATGTTTCTTATTTTATTAACATCTTTTGTATTTATTCTTTTGTTTTTAAGATCAGTATAATAAAAATTAACAACATGGCAAAAAGTAATCGTCATGAAAAAAAGAAATCATTTTCAAATATTGGTTATACAACACCAGTCGAAGAACATCCATCATTAGATGAAGTTTATGAAGATACACCTTTTTCAGAAGCTTTTTGGACATATTTAAATTATGTTATTTTAAATATATTTGGATGGTTTCGTGATCTTCTTCGAAATGCTCGAATTGAAAATCGAAAAGGTTCAGCAGAAAATAATCCATCGGTAAATAATTATTCTTTATAACATAATCTTTCATACTGTAAGTTGAATATTCGAATCAAATTAAATATACTCATCAGTACTAAATTAAGAAATTTAACATATGATTATGTCTATGGTAAAAATAGATCACGATATTGACTTTTTTTTTGTAGGTAATTATTCGATTATTTAGGAAAATGAATGTTACTAGAATATATTGAATAAATTAAGGTTGTAACTAGATTTGATCTCTTCGAATAATTTATAATAGTACGAACGTAAGGAAAAAAAAATATCAGCTATCATGTTTTAAGATCTATAAATTATCAATATTTTTTATTTTATTTTAAATGTAAAGAAAATAATTATTGAGAATCATAATTTAATAGATTTTATTTAAATAATGAAGAAGATATTCAAGAGAATAGAAGTAACAAAAGTATGTTTTTTTTTTTCTTCTTCTACCGAATGGGAAAAGAACATAATAATATATTACAAAGGGACAAAATAATGCGCACGTAGTCTTATGGGAAATCATGTATGAGTCATTTTTCGATCACAAAGTGTGTTTTTTTTTTTTTTTTAATCAAACATCATTAGACTTTCAAAAGTTGAGTTTAGTTAGGATTCTCATATAGTCAATCGATGCTAGAAAAATTCTGAATATTTATTTCCTGAACAATCGAATGATTATATATTAGAAAATCAATGAGAATAGCTCTGACATTATTATGTTCCGATGCCGAAATTGAATATGTTAAAAATTGAATATCTTAATCTAATGAAGGAAGTTCTTCAACTTATTAATTGCTTTTAAGTCGTGACTATGTGTGTCATGTAGATCCAAATCAATTTTGAATATTCTGAAAAAGTTCAAGCCCTTAGCTTATTGCTGTGCGAAGAAGATACTCATATTTACAATAGTTTTTAAATGAATGCTTTCGTCTCTCTCGGGGGAACAGCAGGAGAAGTTATTTTCGACTGGAGAGTAGTTTATTGTGAAATTTTTAGATCTTATGATTTATTTCTGTCCTAAAATAAGAACATCGAATCCACCGATGTATATAAGCAATGTAAAAAGACACATTTTTACTATAGCTATGTCTTAAAATAAGAACAATGACAAGATTTGAAACATTCAGAAGAAACTATTCTCGTTTAGGATTCTTTCTGTGCAAGATTTTAAGTCAAAATTTGAAATATGAGTATTTCTATTGTTCTCAAAGAAGGACGCAGTATTCATTTAAAAACATACCTTAAAAATGCAGTATGTCAACAGCAATAAACTACGGGCATGAACTTTTTTTTGTGGTATTCACAGCTAATTTGAATTTATATAATGCACATAGTCCCGATTCAAAGAAATTAATCAATTGAAAGACTTCCCTTGTGCGATTGTTATGAACCAGTCATATTTTGAATTTGTTAGTTTGATGCTAGTGAGAATAATAATTTGATTCGAATTAGAACTAGACACAGGACACTAGGAATGCTTATTTTGACTTTCGATCATCAAAATACTTATTAGTTATTATACAGCTAATTTATTTCATATCATTTTCAAATACAATACCTAAATCTTACAATAATGACTAATATTATAAATACAAGAAAATATAGAAACATCATGATATAGTATTTTAATGACACATTTCATCATAAGAAAACAAATATATAGAAAAAAATATGTAGTCATGGGGTTTTATCATATTATCTTAACATATAGTGAATACTATTAATAGAAAAAAAAACAGGACAATTAAAAGACTACTTAATAATAAAAGTAATACAAAGAAAAAGAAAATATTCAAAACAGACGTGATACAGGACAACATTTTCTATCCTATTCTGTACCATCATAAAAATTGCTTTAGTATTTTATTAAGAATTATAATAGAAAAAATATCTATCTATATAGGGTTTTGTTCCACTTTATCAAAGTTATGAAAGTTTTTACACTCGTAATGTTTACCAACGTATTGCCGATTGTTTCAATCGGCCAATTGGTAGTGTACCAGGTGGTAAACTTGATCTTCTTGAACGTGTTACTGACGATTACAATTGGTCATTTAAGTAATTAAAATTTCTTTTTCTAAAGACAAAATCATCATTATTACTTTTAGTTTTACTGGTAACAAAATAAAATCAATTAATCTTGGTTCGTACAATTATCTTGGTTTTGCTAATAATAGTGGACAAATAACAGAAAATGTTATTAATTCAATAAAAACTGGTGGTGTTGCAACATCAAGTACAACACAAGAATTTGGTAAGTTTATATTCCCCTCCGCCTAACTTTCAATATTAAATATGTTGTATGTAACTAACCATACAAACTTATCTCTATAATTGGTGTTTTCTTTGTATTTGTCTCACATTGTTTCACTAACTTGTCTCAGGCACACTAATGCAACACCGAAAGCTTGAATCTCTACTTGCTGAATTTCTTGGCACTGAAGATGCCATCGCATTCGGTATGGGATTTGCAACGAATGCACTCAATATACCATCATTGGTTGGAAAGGTATAATTAATTTGCTTCTTTTCATTTTGCTATATAGTAAACATAAATAATATTTTCTTCTGTCTAAAACTGAATATGAAGAAAAAATTATAATAAAAAAAAAAAAAAGAAAAATGAAAAATATTACAAATGTTTATTTTTCTTTAAGGGTTGTCTTATATTGAGTGATGAACTTAATCATACATCACTTGTTCTTGGTTCTCGTCTATCGGGTGCTGTTATTAAAGTTTATAAACATAATGGTTTGAATTCTATTTGTTTTTAAATTATTTATAAAGTAATAAATTTAGATATGGCTCATTTGGAAAGATTATTACGTGAAGCAATTGTATCCGGACAATCACGAACTCATCGACCATGGAGAAAAATTTTAATTATTGTTGAAGGAGTATATAGGTTTGTTTAATAACGACTAAATTATAGTTTACTATGATAAAAAAAATTCTTTTTTTTTTTTTTTAGTATGGAAGGTTCATTATGTAAATTACCAGAATTAATTGAACTTAAAAAAAAATATAAAGCATATCTTTATTTGGATGAAGCACATTCAATTGGTGCTATGGGTTCACATGGTCGTGGTGTTGTCGATTATTGGAAATGTGATGTTAATGATGTTGATGTACTTATGGGTACTTTTACAAAAAGTTTTGCTTCAGCTGGTGGTTATATTGCTGGAAAAAAAGTAGAGAGAAAACAAAGAAAAAAATTTTTTTTTTTTTATTACTTCAATTTATTATTAATATTAATAAGGTATTAGTTGATCATATTCGTATAACATCACATGCTACAACTTATGCAACATCAATGAGTACACCAGTTGTTGAACAAATTATTTCAGTACTAAGTTTATTACTTGATGAAAATGAAGAACATGAAGGTTTTTATTAGATGAATAATGAATGATCGAAACATTTTTAGGCAAAATATTTGTTCACGTTTGACTCGATAGATTAGTATCAAAAGTTATGAGTTGGCATGTTCTCTTCGAATATAGGCTTAGGAGTTTTGTCTTAGTATTTGTTCAAGTTTAATGAAATAATCTTTGAGAAACTCAAAAAATTAGTTTGGACGGGTGAATATGTTTGTTCATTTTATCCTGCTTGAAAGTATTTCAGTCAGACGAGCCAAAAACGACAAGTTTGGATCATAGTTTGTATACGGACTTGGAAATGTTTTGTCCTTTTTTGTTCAAGTGTAGTGAGAGACTTTTTTTGCAAGGCTTGGAAATGATGCGCCAACAGATTTATGTTTACGCTATACGTTCTTTTTTGAACATGCTAAAAACTGTCGAAATCGGTCGTTTTTTTAGAGCAGACACTTCTCTATAAAATAAGATAACAAAAAGTATGGTGTCTTGTTGAAAGATACAAAAGGAACTTAACATGAAACATTTTGTAGGGTAACTTCTTATCTACACGTTGATATATATAAATAAAGATCCCAAGTTTTAATTTCAAATCGTAGTGATAAAAATACAAAAATTTTCCGTTCAGACTAATTTTTTCGACTTCTCAAATATTATTTTACTACTCGCAAACAAAAGCTAAGACAAAATTTCTACGAATATATTCAAAAAGAACATCTTAACTCAATAGCTTTGAATACTTTCTATCAGATCAAAAGTGAACAAACATCTTGTGAAAAAAAATTTTCTGATCATCCCTTATTGACTTGAAGTTATTTATGATATAAATCTAGGTCGTCGACGAATTAATCAATTAGCATGGAATACACGTTATTTTCGACAACGTCTTACAAAAATGGGTTTTATTGTTTATGGTCATCCACATTCACCTGTTGTACCAGCTTTATTATATAGTCCATCAAAAATTGCGTATGTATTGAAAAAAAAATTTTTTTTTTTTTTTTTTAAATGAAATTTATTTGTTTGTTTTTTTAGAGCATTTAATCGTGAAATGTTAAAACGTGGTGTTGCTGTTGTTACTGTTGGTTTTCCAGCTACACCATTAGTACTTGGTCGTGTTCGTTTTTGTCTTTCAGCATCTCATACAAAAGAAATGCTTGATGAAGTATATTTGAAATTGATGCTTTCTTTTTCTTCTTAATTTTTGTTTTTTATTATTATAGGTACTTAAACATGCTGAAGAAGTAGGTGATCTGCTCAATATGCGTAAATCAAAATTAAATCCAAAACGACCATTTCATGAAACAGAATTATAAAACAAAAAACATCTTAATTAAATCAAACAACGAATTATTACATTTATGGATGAAATATTCATTTGAAATCTATAATCACTGCCTTGTCAGTTCT
This sequence comes from Rotaria sp. Silwood2, assembly GCA_905329745.1. NCBI lineage: Eukaryota > Metazoa > Rotifera > Eurotatoria > Philodinida > Philodinidae > Rotaria > Rotaria sp. Silwood2. Next base: position 555,407 of record CAJNSZ010000041.1, read on the forward strand.
GTTTTCTTTTCATTTCATTTCTTTTTTTCTTTATCCAAAACGCTTTGAGCAATAACATTTATCTCGTTCAACTTTACCTTTTGCTATTTCGCTTTACTATGATATTGTTAATAACATTTATTGCATTTAAAATTATTTGAATGAAAAAACTTTAAAAAAAAAACGAATGATACCTATGTGTTGTATTGGGCGTTGTGAAAAGATTGTCGTTTTCTTTTCTTTTTTTTTGTCTATTCCTTTTTTTTTTCTCCTTGCATGTTTAAACATTCGTTCCATGTTATTTTTTTTTTTTTCTATTACAGATTGTATGAGTATGATTATTGTTCTTCTCTTTTTCTGGCGTGCGATTTTCGCTGAAGACAATATGAACTATTTGTAATAGAAGATATTGATATTTTATGTTTCTTTTTTGTTGTTGTGTCATCGAAATATATATACACCTATATAACCTATACAAACTATTCATAAATGTCTCAGAAAAACTACTCATGTTTGAAATACTTTAGAATAGATTCAATAAATTCATTTTGATTATTTAGAAGAAAAGAAAAAAACACATTTATAAATGACTGCCGATACAGCTGATCTATATGATCATGATCCTGTTTATTTTTCATTAAATGAATTTGAACAACATGAACAAGTTAAACAATTAATTGAACAAATAGGAACTCTTGATAATCAAACAACAATAACCAATGATATAAATGAAAAAACTGATATTGAACGTATCTATGATCAATTTCAATATATTCTTAATCAATATCAAGAACAACCACAATTACTTGATTCATATTTACCAGATATGATTCATAAATTACTTCATTATATAGAACATGGTCCAAATAAAAATCATATAGCTGGTGCACTTATTCATCATATTATTAAAGTTCGTGGTTTTAAAGTAATGACAACACGTTTTTTACCTCATGAACCTCATCATTTAATTCTTGTACTTAATTTAATTGAACGTGAATTAAAAGAAAATTCTTCATCAGAAAATAGTTGGGCAACACTTTATTCATTATTGATTTGGCTTGGTACAACATGTATGGTACCACTTGATTTATGTCGATTTGATACAAAAACTTGTCAACAAGCAACAATGTTACAAATATTAAATACATATAAACATTTTCTTTATAATTCAATATATATGCGTATGGTTGCATTTAATCTTGGTCATTTTATGTCTCGTCAAGATTCAATACGTTTATTATGTTTAAATAATTTTTTAACCGGTGAAATTTTACCTTTACTTGAAACATATGATGAAAAACAAAATGATGAAAATATTATTTTACGTATTACAGCATGTTTACAAACCGTATCGTATATATTTAAATTTGGACAACGTTTAAATTTAATAACATATGTTGATTCATTATATCATGTATTAATTGATAAAAGAATATTATATGCTAAACGTATTGTTATACGACATATGGCATATAAATTATTACAAAAACTTGCTATGACTTTATTACCTATGCCTAAACATGGGGCAGCATGGAGATATCGTCGTGGTGTTAGAAATCTTCTTGATTCATTAACATTAAAAAAGAATACATCAACAGCTACAACAAATGTGGCGAAGTATGTTGATTTGATTTTCTTTTAGTTATATTGAAAAGAATAAAAGCAAAACTTAGTATTAAATAGGTAAAGAATTACATATTTACGAAAACATAATTAACAAGAGAATCTTTTAAAATGTTTCATTGTTTTTCAATTGATCTTGTAGGAACGAAGTATAAGATCACATAACGAGAATGATTCTAACAATATTTAGTTCAGGACTCTGTCGAAAGGAATGATAAATGTTTTCTTTACAGAATTAGATTAATAAATTTTAATCTGACGAGAGAATTTCTCCAGATGTCAAATTGCATTTCGATCGAGACGATATTCATTTTGATGAGCACCATTAAGTAATAGAAAAATCTAGGATAGTCTGATGTTCTGAACCTTGCTTCTTCATTTATCGAAAATTCACTAGATCTTTTAATAAAAAACTGTAGTCCTTCTCAGATCACGTAAATAATCGACTTTTTACTTCAAATTTTACCCGAACAAAGTTCTTAATCAGACTAGTTGATAATGTAAACTTTTAGTTTTTCTATAATTTACTCTCTGAACATGTAAATATATGAATAAACTTTGCTTTTACACATAAGAGAGTTTAGAATATTGAATATCTTAGGATAGAAGACATTAGAAAACTTACAACTTGTCCAATGAACTAATCTCAGTGAGAACTTTGTTCCGGTAAAGTTTCAAGTTGAAACTCGAAAGTTGATTTTTCACGTGACTTGAGGGTGATCACAGTTTTTTTGTTGAAAAACTCAGTAAAATTTCGATACGTTAAGAATGAATACTCGGAAAACCAAACCATCCTAGATTTTATTATTAGTCACTAGGACTCATTAAATAAACATCGCCTTGATCGAAAAAGGATTTGACACCAGGAGATGTTCCTTCGTGTGATATTGTCCATAAGGAAGTCTCAAGTTCATTCAAATAATCTAAAAGTTTTAGACCAAATGAATATGCTCTTCTTTTAATATTGGATTTATGATATTTTTCTATCTTATTAAGTGTCAGAATATTCTAGTAGTCATTAGACTTTTTCCTGGGCAAAAGATTTTCTGTTGACATTCATTGATTTAATTTTACAGCAAATCGAAATCTAAAAAGGTTATTATTCAATATCTTCTTAAGTTAAACCAAGTCTGTTGATATCCTACTTGAATCGAAAAGACCAGAACAAAATGAAGAAGTTTTTTTGTCGATATATTCTCTTAAGGTAATTTTATTCATAATTCTAGTAAATCATCATTAACAATAAATGGACATAGTCATGCAAAAACTGAGAGTGGTGAAAAAGAAGTTGAAGAAGATAATAGCAATGTTCCATCTACAGTCGAGTCTATAATTGATTTACTTATGGCAGGTTTAAGTGATAAAGAATTATATGTTCGATGGTCATCAGCTAAAGGTTTAGGTCGTGTAACAAATCGTTTACGTAAATCATATGCTGCTCAATTAGTATCTCTTTTATGTGATCGTATATCAACAGTTGCTCTTCTTGCCTGTGATCATTATGCTTTACAAGGTGGATGTTTAGCATTAGCTGAACTTGCACGTCGTGGACTTCTTTTACCTGAATGTCTTGAATCTGTTATGCCTATTGTACATAAATCACTTAATTATGATGAAAAACTTGGTCATCAAACATATGGACATATTGTACGTGATGCAGCTTGCTATGTAAGTTGTTTTTTTTTTCTATTGTTTTTGAAAGAATTAACAGGTGGTTCATGAAGAGAATAAACCATTCAGTATTTTGCATATTTCTTATCAACCTTTAAACATCACTGTACAATTTTTGTTCCATAGATTCCTCATTCCATTCTCTAGAAAAATTTTCATCTTTCACATAAATGAAACAGCATACTTTGTTTGTTTTGAGTCAATGAAATGAATAAATTCAGAATATATCACTTTCGAAATTCTGTTTTTTCTTTTTCAAACTTTTTGTATTGAATTTTGTGAGTGATTTTGTCGACTTTTCTCTCAGTCATACAATACTTAATTATTTAGGTATTTAACCATAATTGATAATCAATAAGATAGGAATTGTCATAATTTTTTTGAAACTTTGAATATATGATCACCTTTTGTATTCGTGTACTTTTGATCTCATAGAAGAGAAAGTTAGTTTTTTGAAAAAATAAACTATAAGAGTATTTCTTCTACATACGGTAAATGATCAATATTCCTTGATGAATAATCAAAAACTAAAGAATACTTAAAGATGACTATATGCATTAAGTGTCAAAGAAGTTATGCCTATTTATATCTTATTGATTAAACATAATAGTTAAATCTTCGATCCTTCTAAAGGTTTCATTAGAGCTAGTTTTTTAAAATTCTATGATTAAAAGAACAAATCACTCACCAAGTCCCAATATACAAAGCTTCAGAATTTTGAAAGTAACATATGCTGAATCTATTCATTTCTTTGTGTCTAAATAATGGAGGCATGCTGTTTCGTTTAAGCAACAAATATAAATTTGTACAGAATCAAATGAAAAATCTTTTGTATTAAAAAGCTTCTGAGAAATATGCAAAATACTAATAAGTCCATAGTTTATTGACTACTCGTTATAATTAACAATATGTATGTATTAATATTTTTAAAGGTTTGTTGGTCATTTGCACGTGCATTTGATTCAATTGATTTTCGTTCGCATACAGCAGATTTAGCTGGTATGCTATTATGTATAATTTGTTTCGATTGGAATGTTCAATGTCGTCGAGCAGCATCAGCTGCTTTACAAGAAAATGTTGGTCGACAAGGAGAATATTTTCCACATGGAATAGATATTATACAACAAACAGATTATAATCTTATTGGAAAATTTGATTATTGTTTTTTAACTTTAGCACATTCATTAATAAAATATTATGATATCTATGGAAAATATATGATTGAACATTTATTAAAATATAAAATAATACATTGGAAAAAAGAAACACGTTTATTAACAAGTCAACTTTTAGAAACAACAACATTAAATTATGGAACAATTGAAGATATTTATGAAAATATTTTATTACCTTTATTTGATCGATGTTTAGATAAAAAAAATGATGGAATAGCAAGACATGGTCTTCTATCTAGTTGTGGTCATATTGTTTATGGACTTTATCAACGTTATCAAAGAGTATGAAAAAAAAAAAATATCTTATTTGAAAAAAAATTTTTGTTTTTTTTTTTCGTTTTTATTAATATAGAATCCAAATGAATGCGAACGTTTATCAGAATTACGAGACAATTTACAAAAGAAAATGTCAAATTTATTAATTGAATATAAATCATATGGATATCTTGAAGGTTATTCAGGTGATCTTATTCGACCGTCACTTTGTTCATTTATTGAAAATATATCACGATCAATTGATTATTTTCGACAGAATAATAATGAATATTGTTTACCAAATGAAGCAATTGATTGTTGGCAAACAATTATTGATGAATGTATTAGTAATTTAGATGATGATGTTAGACAAGCAGGTTTAAATGCACTTAAAGCTTTTTCAAATGCATTTTATTCAAATAGCAGGTATATTTATATTGGAGGTCGTTAGGAACTTTCATATCCTGTGCTTTCGGAGAACAACTCATCAGAAAAATTTTGAAACTTTCAGATTAGATGTCGTCTCAATGAATAAAATAAAAGTTGTCATAGATTCAAAGCTTCTGAACGTTTCCTTCTATGAGATATCGGGATTACGAAGACTGAAAGTCATCCCTATAATTGCCCGATTTTCTCAGATTGTTATACATCTGACAGAGTTGAGGTTTTTTTTTACAAATACTTGGCACCGATTAAAAATGCATGTATTTTTTTAGCCCAAACTTTTTTTCTGTCAACTCTAGCATTCTATAGTACATAATATATTCTAACTAATGAAAAAAGTCTTCTTACTGCTTCCGGGCTGGTGGTTTCATCTTTTATGCATGTATTAATTTCAGTAACACTAAGAAAACGCTAAGTGATTGTTTCCATAACTTTTTCTTCTGATATTTAATCAAATTTATGTAAAAAAAAAATAGCTTTTTAATAATTTGTTTTTGAAAATATCGTTTGCCTATTAGGCATATGACAGTTCTATATCGAATAACTGAACTAATTTCAATTGTTCAGCTCATTTTATACGAGCCGGATGCATTCAACAACTCTTTTTGTATAAGCTAATGTTTCTGAACATGCCATTTTTTTTCTGTTGTTAGAAGTTTGTGATTATCTGAAACTATTAACCTAAACTGTAAACTCAAGGTGAAATAATTAAAACTATTTCAAACCTAGTAGTAATATAAATTGACGTATTCAAAAGCCAAGCTCTCAGAAAAAAACTTAATTCTCAATTGTTTTTACTCGGTTTTTTACGAATAATTGAAGTGTCAACTGTGACACACCTATTCTCTATGGTTCTAAAGATTTTGAATTTTAAATATATTGAAGAAACTCAATCAGTAGTGCTGATAATTTCAAATCTCACCTAGACTAGATGATGAAGTATGGAAGATTCAAAAGTCAAATAGTTGCTTACATCATGGAAAGGAAGAGACATGTGTACGAACTCCTTCAAAGGTTTCTGTATTTTTCCTGAAATTTTCTCATGAGCCAAAGACGAAGCCAACAACATGAAAACAGAGTTAGTTTGGCTCCTTTATGAGCCAAAAGAAAATTCTCTAATCCAATAGAAAAATCTGGAAACTTACGGATTACAAGTTTCTAAAACAATCAGTGGAAATAAAGTTTTTGGATCAATCGTAGAACTAAAAACATCCCATCTCTAACAATGACCAGTCATGGATTTCTTTTCTAGAAATTCATATCACTCTTCTAAAGTTGGTCTTCTATTGCGTGCTAGTTTTCTGCTAATATTTACCTACAAAATCAGGTGCTATTGAAAAACTTTTCTGATATTCAAATAGACGTTATACGCCGTAAAATCAGAAAACTCCCAAAATCGGCTGGATTTTCGAGAAAAGATTTTGAAAAATTCATAATCTTCGATTACGCCTCTGTAAAATTTTTCTCATGAGTCGCCTTGTACTCTTCTGGGAAAGGTAGATTTATTCAAAAGCTTCTGATAACTCCTACTGTAACTTATAAGAGGATGAATACTTCTAGCACGTAAACAAAATCGAATAAAATTCGATGAAATTACTGTTTCTTTTTTTTTGCAATTGTTTTTCTTTGTTTTGTTTTAGTTCATCTCATTTAATCGAACGTTATCTCGGAAAAATTTCCATAACATCTCAAGAACATATACGACAAGGTTTTTCTTTAGCTATTGCATCACTTCCATCTCGAATGTTGTTAACAAGTAACTCAATTAATAAAATAATCGATTGTTTATTTAATTTAATAACAATTACAAATCAAACTCAACATTTAATAAAACAACGTAAAGATACACTTATTGCTCTATGTAACCTTTATGAAAATATTCATCTTGATTTATTATCACCATTTTCTAATCAAGATTTAATAAATAAATTAATAAATTTATATCTTCGTTGTACACGTGATTATACAAATGATCGTTTTGGTGATTCGGGTCGTCTTGTACGTGAAATAGCTTGTACACAATTAGTTCGTTTACTTAAATTAATTAATGAAAATAATGAAAATAAAAAATTTTTAAATTTAACTATACTTCATAATTGTTTTTCTTCAATTTTAACAAATTTATGTTCAAAAATTGATGATTTACGTATGGTAAGTGGTAAAGCTTTAGTTGAATTTTTAAATATTCAATTTGAACAAACAATTGAACATAAAAATGATATAGAAAAAATATTTCTTAATCAAAATGATATTGATTGGCGTAATTCTCAAATAGTTTTTACATTAATTGTACAATTATTAATTTTAAATAAATATCGTTATGTTACATGGTTAAATTGTTTAATAACAGCAGGTGAATTATCAAGTGCAAGTCAAGCATTATATACATATTTAATAATACATAAAACAAATTATGATTTAATTAATTTACTTTTAAATGATTTAGAAAAAATTTTTAATAATAAACAACAATTACAAATACGTATTATAATACCATGTATTCAAGCATGTGAACGTCTTTTATCACAATCAACATTTGAAAATTATTATGAAAAATATTCGAAAGAATTTATACAACATTGGATAAATATAATTCAATTATTAGAAGATATATTAATTAAAAAATTACAAATTTTAAATAATAATCCAACATTATATTTACATTTTATTAAATTATATTGTTCATTATTACAATTTAATAATATTGAATTAAGAAATTTAATATTAAAATTATTAACAAAATTTTTTCTTCATAATTATCCATGGGTTAGACGACAAGCAGCTCAAAATTTATATGATACATTTATTATGTATAATGATGATTTATTTCTTAATGATAATGATGATGATGATGATGATAAATCAGAACAAGTTATGAATTTATTAACTGGAACTGACTGGGAACAAAATCTAGATGAATTAACAACTATACGACAAACATTACTTAATTTATTCCATATTGAATGAAGAACGTCATATTTCGTATTGATTAATGTATTCCTTTTCTTCTTTTTTTATGACAGATCTGATATTTCTGTTCTGGTTTGTCTTTTTTTTTTTTTTTTTGCACAAGTATACCAGTGTGTATTTCCATTTGCCGACGTATGTGATCATCAGAGATGTATTCTTTTTCTTTTTTGCTAAGCAAGGTTCGACATGGAAAAGAATGTTTTTTTTTCGATTAATAAAATTAACACAAGTAACTAAAATATTCTAATAATTTGTCAATGATAAATATCCGTAAAACTTTATTTCAAGATTATTTCTACAATGAAATGATAAACTTCAATTCTCATATGAAAGTTGATGATAGAGAAAATAAAAGCTCATAGAAATGTAGAATTAGAAATTTATCATGTTAAAGTTCTGTTCATGAATTTTATTATTTATCTTTTACATTAATTTTGAATAATTTTTTACTCTGAACTTAAGCATTGTTTTCTACAGTTTCGATTGCTATTTTAAATGAACATAAGTGCACTTTGTTTTCTTGATCATTTCTTGCTAATGCACTAAAACTATTGTTCATTGTTTTGTTATAACAGTGCATATTAGGAAAAGCAATGAAATCATAATATCACGTTGGATTATACATGAAAAAATTCATTTAGTTAATTATCATAAAAATAATATAATGGTTCATCATAACGAGAATTCGAATATTTCACTTGGTTCTGTATCCGGTATTCAGAGCTGTCGCGAGATGTTAAAGAATGGGAAAGGGAGTCGGAAAATTTTTCAAAAACTTCTATAAATTATCGAAATTTTGAAAAAAGAAATTTACGAATTTATTGAAAATTTTTGGAGATCTTTGAAAATATTTGAAAAAAATTGAGCAAAAAAAACAAAATGTCCCCCGCTCGCGACAGCTCTGTCGGTATTTTAAAATGGAAAAATTTAAATGAGTATCAAACAAATCAAAATTAAAGTACAAAAATTGAAAAGTTTTGACGTAATAAAACTTGAAGAATATAAATTTGAATGAATTGTAGAGCAATGTTCATCAAATTTACATTTCTTTATGAAACAATGTAAAGTTTTGTATTTTGTTGAAAACTTTTCTTTTGAATTCATAAGTATTCAAATAATGGAAGATAAACAACAAAAAGAATGGTTTCTGATTACTTCACAATTAGTAAACAAACTTTCTACTAGAAGTGTTGAAGTAGAGGAGGAGAAACTTAGACGGCTTCAGATCCTAACAGTCACCCTATAATGGACACATTGTTTCATAACCACTATTTGAATGGACATAACGAGATTTCTTCGTAGATGCGCAATCTGTGTATTGCACTTCTAAATGGGTAAGTAAATGAAAACAATACTGTGAAAATTTCTTATAAAATAGATGCAATAAAATTGTATTCCTGCGATTAAGTACTATTAACTAAATCGTATGTTGAATTTTAATCTCATATGATTGGTCTAACAACTTTTTTCAGACATTGAGTTATAGCACCAATGCAAAGATGCATAGGGTTACCTTACTCTATTCTATTATACACAGTAGAGCAGGTCAATGTAATCATGTTGCGTGGTAGAACAATGATTAGAATTTTTTTTTTTTAGTCAGAATTCCAGGTAGAAAAAAAGTTATAGCATAATGAATATAAGTTTTTATCGACCGCTTGTTAATTTAATATCTTGGTATCATGATATATATTTTATCTGTTTCACTATGTATGATTTAATGTTATTTTTAGTTACGTAATATATTAAAATTGTCAACAGAATAGTTATGCTTATTTCATATGCATAGAAATCTATGATAAGTAAAGTATTTTCGTAAAGAAATTGATATATTTAATTTTTAATAAATAACATAGAAGAAAACTAAGCAAACATGATATTTTGTAGAAGCTAGATAAAAAAAAAGCCTTTAAACTCTTTAATATTGGTTAAATAATCATAAAGAAAGAAAATCTCTAATAAAAATCTAAAAAAAAAGTAAAGTCTTTATTTGTCAATTGTTTATTTTTTCTTCTTGTCAATGGTATCATCTGTAGCGTCTTGGCTATCACTTTCAGTGTCTTGGCTATCTTGTGCTTCCATTCGACGAAGTACTTGTAATAATTCTCGTTTAAGGCCTTCTTTTTTACATTTAGTTTGTATATCAATTTTAAGGTCTTGATAGCCTCTTTTATCTGCTTCATATGTACCATCACTTATAACATCTGGATTTGAAACTGACCATACTAAACCATCTTTGATAATAGACTCTAAGAAACATTTAACTTGAAATATGTCTTTTGGATCTTAATGCAGAAAAAACGAATGAATAGATCATAAAGAAATTAAACTTTTAAATAATCACATACTTCTTGAAAGACATAGTTTATTGCATGCCATTGAATTATCTGTATTACGAAGTTCAAATCGAAAACCATGGCCAATAACTATATCTGCTTCAGAAACTAAGACTGGTTTAGCTGGATCTTCCATTTGATAATAAGAACCTTTAACATAGACATGTACGTTACATTCTTTTGCTGATTTTTCTACTGATTTAATATGGTTAGCCATATCTTTATGACCTTGTAATGCATCGCCCGTTATATATTTGCTTGAGCTATATTTTTTTATTGGACATTTTGAGAAGACTAAAAGAAATATTAATAATATGATAAACGAATAAATAAACAAAAACAAAAAAAGACATCTTACGATCGAAAAGAAATCCTTCAGTTAATGACACAAAGAACAAGAAAACTACCAGAATATGACCTTGCATTTTTGTAACCTATTTATGAAGAACTATGTTACTGTCGTATATACTCTCCTTTATATACGATCCTGTTTTAATGATTCTACTTAAAAAATTATGAATAAGCTCGATATTATTCTGAGATGTGATTCTATTCTTTTTCATCGATCGTTTGCTTTAACACAATCATATGTTTTTTTTTTCATCTCCATAATTTCAATCACAATATCAACATTTTCTTTTCAAGTATATTATTCACCTGGCAGATCTTATAGAACTAGCTGTACAATCATCAGAAAAAAAAAAATGTAACTAAATATGGAAGAAAACAATACTTCGATCTATAGCAGACATATTTGCTTTCTTAGCCTTTTTTTAATACTTTTCATTTCTTTTCGATGCACTTAACAAATATTTATGGTCGAATTAACACACAGATTTATTCAGCTCCTCTACAAATATATTATTCATCCAGTGATATTGTGAATTATTACTTGAGCAGAAAAAATTAGAAAGAATAACAAAATTGGTAGTTGCAATAAATTTACATACTGCTTTTCATCACCTTATTCAATGAATAGTTCTTTTAAATTATTCATGTTCAAAATAATTCTATTTTTGTTGTTATTACCATAGTAGAAAGTAATATAGAAGTTATTAAAACTGTATTGGTAATCATAAGCGATGCAATGCTTTGATTTTAGGATAGGTTGAACATTTTTCTAAAAAATTAGATCCTCATCTGAAAGTTAAAAATGAGAGAAGACGAATGCATCGGTGATATCAATTTATCTTTTGAATTTGTGATTAGTTCCATAGTCATCTATAATCTGTAAGTTTTGGCTTCGAAACAGAATCAGAGCACGTGACTTTAGTCAAACAAATGCTTAAGGCATCATCAAACCTTTCACAGCTTGCAGTAATTTGAAAGGATTTTCGCCAGTGTACACAAACGTATTCAAACGTAAAACATATATGGGCTATTCATTAAATTGATTCTATATCAAACCTAAACGACATGTTAATGTTCGTTGACTAAGTCAAGTTGTACCTCATCTATCTTATTTTTAATAAAAATCTAGTTAAAAAAATTCATTTTATCTTACTAGAATCGCAGTGTACTCTTTCAAGATAACAATAAATTACTAATAGCTCATGAACTGTAATTCAACAATTTTATATGGATCGATATACTTTGAGAAAGTCTCTTTCAAACGATATAAATCTAAACCTAATAAGTGATTGTGATTCAAAGTTATCAGGAAAATATCCAACGACCTTTTTTTTTTAAATAGATATTATTAGTACTCATTTTAAATAAGAATTATATAGAATAATCTTAACTTTCTTCATTTAACAATTTTATTAGAATTTGATAGTAATCAAAAAGAAAAACGAATTCTGAAAACGATATGTATATGATATTTCTTGGTCGAATAAGTTGTGCGTTGTTTTTTTTGTTAAAAATCGAAACCGCAGAGTTTTTATTTAGAATTGAAAACATTAAAATGTAATGTTCATTTATGATAGAAAATGAACATATCCTTAACGTATCATAGTATCAAAGTTGTTGCAATATATTTTCAACTATTCATAGTTCATAAAAATTTATCAATCATGCCTCATCTTAGAGTAAAATTTGTAATGTCGCAAAATTTTAATATTCGAATTATGTTTAAGATTGTATTTCTTCTTTCTGACAATCGATTTGAATATTTCTTTTTTAATTCAATCATAACAAAGTCATTTCTTTTTTTTATGTATATTTATAATACATTTCTAGTGGTTATCTCGTCAAGCTATAGACTATCTCGTATGATATTCAATTATTTAAGACAGTTTGTTGGTGACTTGAGACATAATTTCAAAGTAGACTTCTAACGATTACAATCTCGACTCTAATGAATCACAGTCCGGTGCGTAACTATAATGAAGAGTATCTAACTCAATCATCTTCTGCTTTTGATATTTTCTATGTTGTGCTTGTTGTCTCTATCTTAAATGTTGAGTTACGCTCCTGGAAATAATATTAATTTAAAAATCAATGGAAGATTTAGATACGACGAAACATGTTGATTAAATCCGTTCGACGATAATATTTTAATTCCTTTTTGTTATTGAAAAAATTCTAACAAATAAATTTCCAAGAAAAATTTTATTGAGTTATACTTTTTATTTGTTTTAACTGTTGAAATATAAGCTTTTTATATGTTTTATTAAATCAAAGAAAACAAGAAAACAAAATCATCTCAACTAATAGTAATTGTTCCATATAGATGAATAAAATAACGGAAAAAAATCACACATACACACAATATTTTGTCAAGTAACAGGAAGAAACAACCATTCGAAAACAAAACATTTATAACGAGAAGAACAATAGTAGTAGTAGCAGCAGCAGAAATACATATTTGAAAAGAAATGCTATTAGAAAGATAGGAAAAGAAAACGGGAAGATATGTATAAATGCAAATAAAGAAAAATGTAAGATGCGAATCACAAAACATTGCATTTTTTAGCATCTTGATTTTCTCCATTTGTATTATTATCATTGTCGATTTGTTCTTGATTATTTAATTATTATTCTTATAGAATTTTATTCTTAATTTGATGATATCGTTCACGATTAGCTACACGATAATTATTATTATCATTCAATTGTAACTGTGAAGCGGCACCCATAAGACGATTATTATTTTCTACATTATTTCGTTGTATAGAATTTGAAGGAGCAACAATATTCTGCTGTAAATTGTTTATATCATTTTGTTCTTCATCATCATTTTCATTATCAGCATTATCAAGAGATTTTATATTTTTATCATCAGATATTGAATTATTTAATGATCGTTGTAACTAGAGAATAAGACGAAAAAACAAACTAAATAAAACATGTATATTGAAATATTATCTTACACGTTGTTGATATTGTGAATTGTCTGCTGCTACTTGATCTAAAAAAAGTGATTCATATTTAAAGTCCTACCCATTCCATCATCATCAAAAGTAGGTCTTAGGCCAAGTAAATTCGAATTGCATAAAACTTTCAGGATATGTTGAAGCTTTAGTGGAAAGGTTTTGATAAAATTTTTAGCCGTGTATCATAACGTTTTCGAGAGGCATTCATTAAAACAAGAGATTCAAAATAGCTCAATAAACAGCATCAAATTCTCTGTGAGTCTCAGAGATGGAACTGGTACCGGTTATCGTCTGCTATAGTACCAGTCGTGAGAAGTTTAGATTAGTTCCATCTATGATACATCCTTATTTCTGTAGATTTAATTTTTTTCTTATTTAAAAGAAAATTTCCTACTGCAATGTCTGATAGATTTCTTGTTTTTGAGATTCTGATTTCTTATACAGAGAGAAAGGATGACAAGTTCAATACTTTGAAAAATTCTTAAAAAATGCTTATCTATTTATAGAAGAGGGTTTTTCTACATTAATAAAAAAAAAGCTTAATTAAAGGAATGAATTTGGTCAAGCACTGCAGTTTTACATGCTCTTTTAAACGAAAAGATAAACAGTAAGCTACAATGAAATGCTTTCGAGAATTCTGGCATGCACGAAGAAAAAAGATTTTTCATTGTTTTCTTCAAGCAGAAGGTGACAGACATCATTGAAACTTTAAAAAAAAAAACGACATGTCAAATAAAAGAACAATATTGTTTGTGAAAGATTTGTCTTCAAGCTATCTTTCCATGCATTTATTTCAATTTCTATTAATGTGACAGAAATGGGTCTTTTTTTTTTAGAATTAAGTGATTAATAGATTACTAATTATTTTAATTAGTATTTTAAACTAGATTCGTTGATCTATTTACTTATAAATGTTGTTGAGATGATCTAATTTACTAAGATATTCAATGAATTAAATCAATTTATTTTTTATTTTTAGCTTACTTTCTTGATGAAGTTTGTTTTCAAGTTGTGGTGCAGCTTGAGCTGATTCAACATGATCTGGTTGTTTTTGTTGTTCTTGTGCAATATTAGCTAATGGTGGTGCTGGAACATTTTGATTAGCTTCTTGATGAAGTTTATCATTGTCAATATCTTGTTGTTGTTGTTGTTCATTTGATGATGTAGTAGTTGATGTATTTGTATTACTATCAAGTCCATTTAAAACTTGATCTCGAAGATCGACTGCTGCTGGGGCTATTTGTGCTTTAATTTCTTGTGTTAGATTATTTAATTTATTTGAAGGTTCTTGAAATAATGATAAAATACTTCTTGTTGTTACATTATTTGGTATAAATGGTCGAAAACGTTGTTGTGGAATAAAAAAAGTATTTTTTTGTTCATTTTGTGCAGGTAATTGATTATTTCGTAAACTAATAGAATATTATTTTAAATATAGAGAAAAATTTGAATTAATACTTACGATTGACTATTTTTTAATGTTTCTTGTTCTTGTTTTAATCGATTTAATTCATCATTATGAGATTCTAAAATATTACAATGAGATTAAATTTGTAGAACATAAAAACGAATATTTCTACAAACGTTTTTCATCATTTAATTGTTGTTGTAATTTTTCAATTAATGAATTTTTTGAAACAATTGTTTCACTCATTGATCTGTAATCTTTCTAGTTAATAAAAAAAAAAAAAAACAAAGAATAAAATAGGAAATTATTATTATTTTTTTTTTAATTAAATTTACTAATTGTTCATCAAGAACATT
Source organism: Rotaria sp. Silwood2 (assembly GCA_905329745.1). Lineage (NCBI taxonomy): Eukaryota > Metazoa > Rotifera > Eurotatoria > Philodinida > Philodinidae > Rotaria > Rotaria sp. Silwood2. The sequence continues at coordinate 570,941 of CAJNSZ010000041.1, forward strand.
TTTATCTGTTTTAAGACTTTGAATTTCAGCTGATTTTTCATTTAATTTCGTATTCAAATCGTTAATTTCAGAATCTTTTTTTTCCATTTGTCGTCGAATAGTTAATATATCTTCATCAAGTTCACGTTTACGTGAAATAACATTTTCAATTTTCTTTTCTGCATCGCTATTTTTTATTGTTAACTAATATATAAAAATATAATTATATGAATATATTTCAAGCATGGTTTTTTTTTTTTACCGATCGTATACGTTCTTCAAATTGCTCTAAAGATAGTCGAAGTTCAGTATTTTTTGATGAACATGACATGTAAAAAAGACCGAGAAGAAACATAATAATAACAAGACCAACAACAATGAAACTTGGTGTTCGACCCGACATATTTATTAGTGAATTACCAGTATTCTTTGAAAAGGTAGTTAATCTAGAGGACGAAAAATAAAAAAAAAACAGATTCATCCTTGATTTATCTATCGAAAACCTTTGATGCGCAATAAAGTTAAAAGTATGTATAAAGCATACTTTTGATATGTTGACTTCATATCGCAATCGAAGTAACTGTTTTAAAAAAAAAGAATGATTGTAGACGATTGCAAAATGAAAGAAAAGACAAGATTCTAACGAAAATGAGTCTACAATACCGATTTTTGTTTTTTTTTCTCGTTCTGTCCCATCTGTTCCGCTTGAAGAAAAAATAAAGACAAGAAAGCCAATGATTGTAAAAGTACACTTAAAAAATACTGTTGTCGCTTTCAATTTCTTCAACTTATGCTGATTTGTAGTCGTTTCTCTGCTAAACCATTATATAAATGTGAATAAAACGACTATTATGAGAGTAACTAGAATGAAATAAGTTAAACAGTAGATACAATTCAACCTTTAATAAAAAAAAAAAAAGAACTTGATAGATCAAATAAAACAAATTCTAGTTTATAGATAACTTTTTTTTTTTTAAATTATTCTTTTTTATCAATACTCATGGATTCAAGTAATGTTTTTAATTGTTTTCGTCGTTGATTAATATATTCCGATGTAATAGATTTATTAATTTCATTCATAAATTTTTCAAAAACATTTTTATCATATTTTTCTTCATTCGAATTTTTTGATAAATAATATTCACATATAAATCGATAAAACTCTTCAACAATAACAATTACATATAATCCACAATCAAAATCATTTTTTTGTTGTGGAGAACGACAATTTATTAAAGTTACATCATCATGAAAAAATGCTTGAAATTTTTGTTGAACTTCTTTTGCTGTATGATAATTTGATAATGACATTGAATCACAATGATATAAAGTTTTTTCTGAAGAAAATTTTGCATTAATTCTAGCAAAAAAATATTATGAATTTTTTTTTTTCTTACTATCATACCTTGAATAGAAAGGATTAATAATGACCAATGTGAACCACCAAAAACTGTTACATGTGTATTATTATTAATTGGTAAAATAAGAAATTTTTTTTCAAGAAAATCTATCGATTGTAGAAGTTGTTCAGCAAATAAATCATCACTCATTTTTAATAATTGTACAACAGGTGGTGTAACAAGTACAAATAAATTTTTAACATCATTAGTAAATTTTGATTCATATTGTACATATTCAAAAGCAAATGTTATTATATTATCATCAAGCCAATTTGCATTATCCAGAGTTTTTAAATTTGATAAACGTACGATCGAGTCATGATAACTGACAAGTATTGGATCAGATTCCAAAGAAGAAGACATTGTTAATACAATAAAATAAGAAAAAGAAAATCCAAATAAAAAAGCGAAATATATTTATTGGTAAATACTATATAATCGATAGATGACGTTATAAACCGATAGAAAGCTTTTTCGAATTTAGTAAATACGAAAGAAAATACTAAATAGTCAGCTTTGTGAAAACATAACTGTCGAGAAATAATAGAGAATAGACCGTTAAAACGATCGTGTAATAGATTCGAAAGAATAGATAGATATTCATCTAACACATTTGATAACATTCTGATAAGTAAGAAAATTTCTTTTCATGAATATATTTTAAAAATTTTTTGTTTTTCTATTTGATTTTAGTGTCGATTTATTATAGTCAAACGAATCTTACTATTCCCGAACTTGATAATGATCCAGCTATTTTAAAAGTAGATCGAAAAAAAAAAAGTACATTCATTTTTTTAAATCTTTTTTTTTTTTTAATATTTAATAGGTTATTCATGATGGTGAAAAATTAGAACGAGAAGCATATCGTAAAGAATTAATGCAAATACTAAAAATTCAACCATCCATTCGATCTGATTCAGATCAATCAATATCTCAAACAATGAATACTTCCATAAGTCATGAAAGTATTCCAACAACACCAGGTAGTACAACAGATAATGATCGAACAAGTCAAATATGGATTAAACGAACAGTACCAATAACACCAAATTCAAATTCATATCGTCGACAACATTATCGTTTCGCACTTCATCAACGTTCATTAAATAGTAGTGGAGAAAGTTTGACAAATCGTAGTTTCATTGATAGTCCTAAAAGTAGTAATAATAGTGTCATAAAACATACACGATCTGATATGAATTTATCTTCATCACCAATATCAAACAATAAAACAAATAGTAATATATCATTGACACCATCAGGAGTTATTGTTACCGATTATCGACAATCAACAATGATGAAACGTATTGTTAATCCGTAAGTTTATATTTATTAATAAGTTTTTTTTTTCTTTGTCTTATCTAATTTTATTCTTTTCTTATTATTGTAGGCAATGGAATATTATTCCTTTTGCATAGAAACAATATTTTTTTTGTTTGTTTTGATTTTTTGATTATAAACATTATTTTGTTCATGTTCTGCTATATATGTATTTTGTGCGTGTGGCAGATGCTTATTATATACATCCGATAAGATTAAAAAAAGACTAATAAAAACAAGGATTTTTTTTATTGCAAAAAAAAAAAAAAGAAGCAGAAGAAAACTTGTGATTGTCAAAAGAAAAAGAAATATATGATTAAGTATTTGTTGATGGTGGAATTTCATGATCTGCTTCATCGTCGTCACCATAATCCATAACGCTGCTATATGGACTATCTATAAAAGAAAAGAAAATGAAGAATAATTAGTCATATTGTTTATGACGTGATTAGACAAAATATTTCAGTTATATTAGATAAAAATTGAATGCTAATTCAAAGATTAATTATGACATAAATAAATAAAATATTGGCTTTACAGAACCATAGATTATGACATATTCTTGATGAAACAAGGACATTGCTACTATTCGTAGACCGTACCAGATGTCTGGATTATACATTTTTTTTTTCATTGAAAAATACCATATGAAGATAATTATAGATCTTAAGAGGTTTTTTATATTCGGTTCTGACTTTGAAAAAAATATAAGTTTTATGTTAATCAGAACAGCGTTTCTTGTAAAACTTATTCGAACATTATATCAGTCTTAGTAGTAATATTTGAGAAAATAAATATTTCTAGCAATAAATCAATTATAGAAATGTCCGTAGTTCCTATTCAGATGAATATTTCGAGTTTAAATCTAATCGAAATTTTCTATTTTCAAAATTGAAGTACAGCTAGATCTTAAGACTATGTTCAATAACTTACTAAAATCAGCCGGTAAATGCACTGTAAATCGAGCTGGATGTTTACTAATCGATGGTGTTGTACTAAATGGTTGATTACTAGCACTATTCGCTTGATTGAGCACAATATACGTTTGACCTTGATCTTCACTCTTTAACTGCATGCCAATATCATAAACTTTTTCAATACACTCAATCTATTAGAAGAAAAATAAGAACGAACAATATATTTAAATAACAATAAATTCAAACAAACTTCTTCTTGACTTCCAATGAAAGGTGTTCGTATATATTGTAATGAAATATCTTCAAATAATTGTATAAGTCGTTCTCGTACGGTTTCATATTGACGATAAGCATTTTCATCAAATGTACGTGTTTCTTCATAAACACTCGTATCACGCGGTAGACCGGTTGTTAAACATCTAGTAAAATCATTTTCATTTGTTTTGAATCAAAAATTAAATTCCTAAACTTACTTAATACAATTAAGAGAAAATTGTGTAAGAGAAGATAATTCTAATATTCGTGGATTATTAGGATCACCTATAGAAAAAGCAAGAATTGATTTACCAATACAAAATTTTTCTAGACGAAATTTTGTAGGAAAATTCGCAATTGGTACTGTATTTGCCAATGTAGCAATTTCTATATCAAGTGGTAATTCATAACGTATAATTATTTCTGGTAATGTAAATAAATTATCCGTTGTATTTTTATGATATGTATTATCAAATTCATCATCAAGAATTTTTATAGCAAAATGAAAAATATTTGTTCTGTCAGTTGGATCAAGAAGAAACTCTTGATCATTTTTATCCATTAAAACAAACATGTCTTTTCCATCTGTTATTGTTGTTGATTTTTCAATACGTTTTAATGTAAGATGTGTATTTTGTTTTAATAAAACAGGTATTGTTTCGTTTGTTGGTAATAATAATAGAGCAGATGTATTTTGAAGTAAACGTATATGTTCACGTGGCATTTTAAAACGTAATAATTCTAGAGCATTAGTAAATTCCCACCAACGAGGTTTATATATTGGATCTGCTGATAGTACACGACATTGACCTTGAAACCAATCTGGAATAATAAATGTTCGATCGTCTGGTACTAAAGATTTCGATATAATTAAATGTCGATCAAAAACTGATTGTAAATGAAGTATATCATTTTTAACTAAACTTGTTTCCCATGGTTGACTAACACGAATTATTTGTGGTAGTTGAAAATATTCAATAAAATCATTAAAAAGATATTCACCTATTTCCCAGTCAAATTGCTTTAATTCTTCTGTTATATCATCGAGAGTATCTTTTTGAGGAACAGGTAATTGTAATGGAAATGCTGCCATTATAATGAATAAAGCAAAATTTTTCTTCTTTTTTCTATCTATAAAAACAATGATACAAGTGAAAAAAAAATCGGATTTTTGTATTTTTCGGTCGACTGCTTACATATAGTTAGATGTACATATAGGTTGATGAGAAGGAGGGCATAGAAAATGAAGAAAGTGTATTGTATGTATGATTATTCGCTATTGTGTATATCCAGTCATCCGAAGATTAGATCATCACATCAATGAATATACGCGTTAAACCATCAGCTCTCTGTCTATTACATGCTCACCATGCGTGAATATCGAAATATGAACAGATGTTCATCTTTTTTTTTTTTTTTATTTCTTTCTTTCTACATGTAAATATACATATGTATATATATGTATGTGTGTGTGGTCAGACAGGTGACCATTACATTCTTTTTTATTTTTCATTTTACCAAAAAAAAAAAAAGGTTTTCTGTCTCTCTTAAAGACAACATACCACACACACGCGCACTTACAAACATAAAACATCATCAGACAACAGCAAAAAGAAAAGAGAGCGAGAGAAAATGAAGAAACACACCAATCACAATGAACGTTTGTCGGGTATTTCTCAAGAAGACAAAAGAAAAGTAAATAACTCAATAGCAGCAACAGAAGTGAAGAAACTCTGTACACAGATATATGGAAGAACTGTGATAGTGTTATATTTTGTTGTTTTCTTTTTCAATACATACACGCACACATACATACATACAAATAACAACAGATAACGGCGAAAAATAATCACAAGGAGAAAAAAAGAAAACGAACATACACGCACACAAAAAGAAAAAAACATATAATGGGAAAAAGAAAAAAAAAAAGAACATCTATAGATATTTATATAAATAATGAACATCAATAACAACAACAACAACAACAATGAAGGATAGAGAACGACTAGAAAAAGAAACGAAAATTTTTCATTTGACTAAAAACACAAAAAAAAGAAACCGAAGAATTCAAATTTTTTTCTCATTTTTTTTTTTGCAATATACTTTCATTGAGGTATGAGAAATATTGAAAAGATTCTATCTGGCTACATATAAACTCGATATTTTCTTTTTTCTTGCGGAATATGGCACAATGGAGTGTTTGTAAGGTATCGAATAAATAATTTTACTCATTTATTGTAGCATTATTTATCTCATTTTGTTGATTTGAATCTTCTGTATGATTTGTTTCTATTTCTTCTTCATCATTTTGAGATTGTTGTTGTTGTTGTTGTTTATCTTCAAGATCTTCATCTTCAATAAGTTCATCATCTTCCATAATCATGTTTGGATTATCATTTAATCGACCTGCATCAACAGCTGCAGCAGCAGCAGCGGCTGCTGCAGCTTCCGTTTGATATGGACGACAATATTTATATCGATGATTCATATGTTGACTAAATGAGCCTTTAAAATATAAAAAAAAAATAAATGAAAATAATCTTGAAATTCTATCTACCAGAATGACTAAAACGCTTAAAACATTTTGTACATTGAAATGGTTTTTCACCTGTATGTAAACGACGATGTTCAGCTAAATGATGTTTATGTTTAAATGCTTTTGTACAAACATCACATACAAATGGTCGAACACCTAAAACAAAAACAAAAAAAGACAAAATAGAATATTTATTATTGATATTTGCTTTTCTTAATTATGTCATTTACCTGAATGTTCATATTTATGTCGTGCTAATGAACTTTGTTTACTAAAACGTTTATCGCACATGTCACATGCATACATTTCACCTTGTATATGATTTTTCCATGATTTTCTTTTACGTGTTAAATCATTATCAATTAATTGACCACATAAAGATGAGGATTCATCATTTGATAAAAGACTTGTTTCAGATGAACAATTATCAGCTGTACTATCAGGACTAAATGATTCATTCTAAAATAAATTCATTAAATTTATATTTAATAAAAACAAGAAAAACGTTTTTAAAACAATACTTTGATCCATTCATGTTTATTATCATACCAATTTGTATCATTATTAAATGCAACAGTTGCAGTCATATGTAAATGAGCAGCTATTTGTTGTTCACCGGATTTAATGTGAGATTTTTTTACTGTTAAATCTAATGGTTCAGTTTGTTCTTTCGATGTATTTGAATTCAATGATGAAAATGGAAGTGGTGGAAGTGGTGGTGGTGGTGGTAGTTGTGCAGGTACTGATGAATTATTTGTTGCAGCAGCAGCCATTAATGATGCACGCAGATGATAATAAGCAAGAGGTAAAAATGGTGTTGTTGCATTATTATTATTATTATTATTATTATTATTATAATTATTATTATTATTATTTTGATTCCCACTGGTTGATGTTGATGGAATGACTGTATTAACAGATGATTTAATATTATTGGCTGCAGCATAACTTGTACGTAAAACATGAAACCAATGTTGAACATGTTGTTCACTAAGACCAACACGTTTTGATATTTCATGTAATTCATTTGCATTTGGATATGGATTTAAAGCATAATGTGCACGTAACATATTTAATTGTTGTTTATCAAGTAAATCATTTGTTGATGTTGATGTTGTTGATAATAATGAATTATCATGATCATTTGATAATAAACTACGACGTTTACGTTTACGTATAGGTGATGTTATTGTTGGAATTTCACCAGCTTCAATTTCATGATTTAAATTATTATTTCTATCCGATGATGATGATGATGGTGGAGTTGTTAATGATATTGATGGCCAAGTTGATGGTGATGGACTACGTGAATGAGATTTTGGTGTTGATGAATATGAATCTTTACGTTGTTGTTGTTGTTGTTGTTGTTGAGCAGCTGCGGCAGCTAATGCAGCTAATGCAAATGGACCAAAATTAAGCATTGAACGTGTAGCTAATAAAGCAGCTACTGATGGATTTGTTGTCTGTGGTACTTGTGTTGGTGATGAATGTAAATTATTATTTAACGTTGATTGTGGATATGCATAACATTTTTTTGATGTCATATGTGATGAATATGAACCCGAATGAGAAAAACGTTTACCACAATTCGCACAAACAAATGGTTTTTCCCCTGTATGTATACGAACATGTTCCTAAATAATTCAAAAAAAAATTTATATTTTATTTATTTTATGTTAGAATTACTTTTAAATGATGTTTAAATTTAAATGCTTTTGAACAATGAGAACATTTAAATTTTCTTGTTTGTGGATCAACTTCATGACTTAACATATGACGTTGTAGACGATAAATATTTGCAAAAATTTTATTACATAAATGACATGCTACTTGACTTGCATTATGATTTAATTCATGTTGATGTAAATCATCCTATGTTTAACAAAACAAAATTATATACATATATAAATTTATTAAATTTTAAAAACATACTTTATTAGTAAAAACTGCACTACAATGAAGACAACTAATTAAATTTTCTGTTTGTTCAGGATGACATTGAGTTGTATGTAAATGTAAATGTGTTATTTGAAGAAATTCATCGGAACAATAAGGACATTTAAATGATTGTTGTTGATTGGACGAATTATTTTCTAGACAACAAAAAAAAAAATTAAAAAATAAAAATTAACCTTTTTTCTTTTTGATGTTGTAAGTTTCAATAGTTAAACTTATCATCCATCTGTCTATGATTTTATTCATCTGATCACTTGAATATAAAAAAAAAAATTCCACTACAGTCGTTGTTCACAGTGGGTGGGATGAGTATACTTTCTTGATGGCACATGGTCTCATTTGATGATCGATGATCTAGTTAGGTTTTTTTTTCTTCTTTTCTTTCTTTGTCTTTATGCTTGTCGGTAGTATATGTCTATCAAAAGGGGATGGTCTCTCATTCACAATTGGGGGTCAGTACTTTTCTTTGTATCGGCATTTTTGTCTCATCCTTTTGTCGTCACAGATCAACAGTCAATAAGAGGAAAATGCTCATGGGATATAATAGTGATCAAACGGATGAACCTTCTGTTCACATCTAGTACTCATTATAGATAGAAATTTTTTTTTCAATTTTTATTTTCTTAGTATTCCATACCAGGTTCATCATCATCTTCATCAACAGGCATTGCTGTTGTTGGTAAAATATCTTCATCAAGTGAAATTTTTCTTGGATGTGAACTACTATCACATTCATCATCATCATGATAAGTTGAATGATTACCATTTTCATAAACTAAAAATTAGACAAAAAAAGAAAATTTTTTTTTTATTTTTTTTTTCTCGTAATAAAAGTTTTTTTTTATTTTTTTTTCTCGTAATTAAAGTTTTTTTTTATATTTACCACTATCAACTTCCATCGTACCGATCATCGGCAATTGCATTTGAATTAAACAAACATATACATATATTTATATGTCATGTAAATTTTTTTTTTTTTTTTTTTGTTCAATCTAGAAAAATAAAAATAAAACATCAGGAGGTCTTATTGTTATTATCCACCTGCTTTCAATGTAATATGATCTTTTTTATTTTGTTTCACATAGAAATGTGAAAAAAAATATTTTTCCGATTTATCAAAATCAACATAGACAGTGACATGCGGTGTTCAAAAACATGATGATATTAGTATGAACGGCGTCGAAGAGAAGAAAAAAAGAAGAGCCTAGCACATACGACTAAATCAAATTTGCTACTTTGGTCGAGGAAGAGCAACAGCAGTAATAGTCGTACCCTCTTGCCTAATCGATCTACGGACATGATGTGTTGTGCGCAAGATAGAGAGAGAGAGAGAGGGGGAGAGAAAGATGCGAATGCGAACGCGCGCTCGCGCGTAGAAGACGTATTATTTTTACAAACTAACGTCATTACACGACCACCGACCGAACACTGATTTACATAAACAGACGACTGACTCTTCTTCCGTCCAACTGAGATAGAAAAGAAGCAAATGCAACATGTATTAATAAATATATTTAGATATATTTCGGATTGGTTCTCACCTGTCCATGTAAAACAAGAAAAAAAGAAAAAGAAAGAAAAACAAAAAGGTGATTCGTTCATGTGACATTTTTTATCTTACCTTGATAGCAAATGAAAAAATATCTACCTCGATTGTTTCTCCAATGACAAACATCGAACACACGACCGGACATATAAATGCAAAAAAAAAAATGAATTCTCTTTTTCTCGATTCTTCTTGTTTTTTTCTTTGTATGTGTATGTTACTCTTTTTTTGCTTCTCTATTCACGGGTTCGCTTCGGGCGTTCATCCACCGCGTTTGCGTTCGCCCGAGTTTTCTTCTTTTTTTTTTTGTTGCGAGGTGGGTGACATCGAGAAAAGAAGAGACAGCAGCAAAAGAAAAAAAACTCGAAGGGATGGATTGGTGCATAGGAGAGTATACTATAAAAAAAAAAAAAGCAAAAAAGAAGAAGAAGCGACCGAAACAAGAAAAGACAAAGCCCTCGGTGAACGCGCGAGAAGAAAAAAAAGAGAGGTGAGAGGAGACTGGTTGGTCCATTTTGATAATTGGAATGAGGACGACAAGGAAATGCTGTCACCAGTCAGGAGAGAAAAAAAAGGAGAGATAGAAAGAAACTCGATTCGCGTTCTTCAGAAAAAAGAGACAGAGAGAGAGAGAGAGACAGAAAAAAATGTGTATATACCGAATCAGGTCAACAGCACGTCCTACCCAACAAATCTCATTGCATTCATTTTCCCGTAATTCGAGCAAACTCGTCTTCTCGTCTTCACATATATATATAAATATAATATAGAAGACAAGATGAGGAAAAGAAGATGCATGCAACGCGTTATCTAAAGGTTTTCAATCACATACATAGTCTGCGCCTGGTTGACACATATTAGCATTGCTAATCGACGTACGCATTCATTGCTTGTCTTCACTCTTTTTTTTTTCTCTACACACCGAGAAAAACTCTCGAATAAAAAAAAAAAGAAAAAGAAAAACGGCAACAATCTTCTCCTCTTTAGCTCGTTGTCTGTCGGTGCTTGCACACATCGGCACACACTCTCATTTCCGTAGTTCAACGGGAATAGACGAACGATGATGCATCGGAAAACGAGAGTAGGCTAAGACGCACACACACACACACATACACACACATAGCACATCATCGGAGAAAAAATGTCAAGAAAAATTTGCTAATTCCATAGGAATGGTATACGCATAAGAGAAGAGAAAACTTATTTGTAATCTCGTGAGCCAAAAAGATTGTAGGAAAAAAAATATTTTTGATAAGAAAATCAATATTTAATGTTTCTTTTTGTGTTCTTTTTTTTTCTCAATATTAATTCAATTAGATTTAAGGTTCAATTTTCAAATTATATGAACAACAACAACAAAAAACAAGAATATTTATTTTGCAATAAGAAATATTTTTCATCAAATTTATTATTTTCGTATGTGAAATACCAAAAATATCACTTTGCTTTTAATAATAATAATAATAATAATAATGATAATAGTAATAAAAAAAAAGATACAGTTGAGTCCGATTTGTTTTCTATGTTTTATATAAATATTCTTTACATACCTGCCAGTCAGTTACTATCATATTGTCTTGTATATCGATGTGCAGTCAGGGAAAACATACTGACAGACAGACAGACAGATAAATAGACACACCGTGAAAAAAAAAAAAAGAATTGTAGAATGTCAGCAACAACAAGCGATGCTATGCTACGAACGCATTTTGTTTGCTATCTATATTCTTTCTCTCTTTACCGTTCTTCTTCGTCTTCTTCTTCTTCGACGATGATGATGATGATTATGATGATGGGTATACCGCGTTGCAAACGAATGGCAGAACGATGATATTCTACCTTCGGTACACACGAAAGAAGCTGCTGATATGTGCATATGTATGTGTCTTGCCCTGTTCTGATGATGATGCTACTGAAATGAAACGTGTGCTACGTAGGAGTGGTACATTACAATGAGACGTGAGAGAGGGAAAAGAGAAAAAAATCTAAGAAGAAAAGCATAAACATATACACATTACTCTAGCGCCAATCATCGTACGTTTTCATTCTGTTCTGCTCACCTCTCATAGGTGCGCATGAAGCAGCACTAAGAAAAAGAAGGAAAAAAAACAGAAAACGAGAAAAGTAGAAATGGCCATGTTCTTCTTCCTCTATATCTTTCTCTTTCTTTCTCTCTCTCTCTCTCTCTTTATTTTACATGCACACCTCTCTTATCAGCTATAAGTCTTTTTTTTCTCTTCTTACATACACACGTGCCTGATTATCGTCACCTCTTCTGTGCATATTTCTGATATGTGTTGTTTTTGATGGGTAACCTCATTACGTGCATATATAGTCTATAATTTGTAGAAAAAAAGAAATAGAAGGAAAATCACGTTTAATAAGATTTTTTCTATAATGTGTATTGTCGCACATTGCGCATGTGTGCTGCAGCATATACAACTAGCACCGTGTCTAACATGAAAAGTATGTACTGCGGGGGTATAAAAAAAGAAGAGAGACGGCACAAAAAGCGTGTATATATATGGTATTGATGCCTATTTATGCGTGTGCGACGTGGGTAGTACGATTCAAAAATTATTAGGCTAAAAAATAAATATCAATACAAGAATTATTATAACAATAAAAGATTTATTCTTTACAATGAATAATATCGAATATAGAAAATCATATGAAAAAAATTGAAAATAAACATCATTTTAATGTATAGTTAATGTATTTTCCTTGATGAATTGATAAAAAATAAGAAAAGAAAGTCAAGATAATTTTCGAACTATCTCAGTTTGACTCTTCTTCTTTTTTTTCCCTTATTACAACTTGATGAGTACAAAATATGTTCTACCGGTCGAGCTTCTCTGTTCGTCCTGTTCTTTATATATTAATCTATTCGATAGTACCGTTTTCTCTTGCTCTGTCGTTTTCTTTTCAACACCTGGTGCCGCTTTAGAACAAGACGAAATATTATTATTATTATTCTTTCATTACATCACTCATACCTTTTTTCCCCAATTCTAGGGATGCAACAATCATCGTCTGTCCCATTTTCTTCTTAGCGATATTTATTTTTCTTGAAGAGAGAAGTCATCTAGTATTTCGTTTACTTTATAATTGAAAGATGATGAGATGGCAGATGCATATATACGTATGGGGGCATCCATCCCAAGATAGATAGAACAAGAAGAAGACGAAGAAGAAAAAGAATATACCGGTGGTGCTGCCATTTACAGAAAGAGAAGAGATAAACAAACGTACCTCTTCTTTCCTTTCGCATACGAACGATAATGGAAGTGTGTACCTTCTTTACCCTCCAGGAGCATCGCGGTGGAACGCAAACATTATCAAGCAGTCAGGCATCGAAGAGAGTGAGAGAAGAAAATTTGTAGATAATCGACGGGAGAATACATATATATACACTTGTCATACAGGTGTTGACGGTCTCAAGCATTGAATTTTGTTGATGAGGGATAGGCGAAAGTTGAACAACGACGATATCTCCTGCAAGGTATATATATATACAATCAAATCGATTCTGCCAAGTGAACGTTTATACACATATATATATATACATATGCATACACTGATAACTAACATACTATGTGCATGACCTTCTTGTCGTTATATGAAAAAGAGAAAAAGAAAACGTAAATCAATGGTATATAATAGAGAAAACCTTCCGTTACCTTGTGTTACATGATGTCATCATCATTGCAACCTGTTGTGCTACTATTTTGTGTCCTTTTTTGTCTTTGCTTCATGTTAAAGATAGGTGTGTGCAACAGCTTGTTAGAAACTTTTCATCCTTTTTCTTTTTTTTTTTTTGGTTTCACTCATTTTTTCCTTTTTTTTTTTTTATTTTTATTTTTTTGTGTTCCCATTTTCTATTCGAAAATTCCGGGTACGAAAAAGAAGAAAGAATAGTTTGATTATTTTTATTGATGTTGCCTACGTGATCGGTTAAGATCAGAAAACTAACAAAAGCTATTACTAGAGTTATAATTGCGATTTGTATTATCGTAAGCAACACATCTTCAATGTGAAACTGCTTGTGTGATCTATTGTTAAGATAATATATCTATATGTATATAGTCAGACAGAACACCTCATTGTCGTTTTGATGACGACGAATAGAATAAGGAAGACAAGACGATTGGATTACAATTAACGATAATGGCGTTGAGAGCGTGACACATATGTATACAGAGGCCCTACTTGTACTCGTTCACTACATAGCAAGCTTTCCTCTTGAATCTTTTGTGAACAATAGACGTGTTTATATTCGTTCTAGACGATCAATGATGCATGATTTTTCAGTAGCAGAAAAGAAAGAAACATAAAGAAGATTCATTGTTTCATCTTTATCTTTTTTTCCTCTGTTTTTTTTTGTTGTTGTTTTTTTTTCGAAGGCATAGGAAGAGAAAAAAAATTAGATTTTTTTTTTGTTTTTTTTCTAATAATCACCACAGGAGTTTTCTCTCATTTTTTTTTCCTATTCGGAAACGCTCCTCTCAATTAAACTATTGATTGTATTCGTCTACGTAGACATCATGGGTGAGTGTCTATCGTTGATAGAACAAGGGAGGAGAGAAAGGCGGAGTCTAGAACTACTACTTGTTCTCGTATGGCGTACAATATCTAGTTAAACATACACAGTCACTCGATGCTAAACTAATTGGATAACGAACAAGAAGGGGGTACAACCCTTGTCCCACCTGTTGTCTAATTTATTGTTGTTCTTATACTTTAAAACAAATTCTAAACTAGGTCACCGATATAAATCTATCAGTAATTCATTTCCGACTTAGCGGCACCCATTCTTTTGTCTATATATTTAAATAAAACTGCTGTTTTCTATTATTCTATACCTTATTTTCTTGATGAAATTGCGCACACTTGAACTCTTCCTGTTTCCTAAACACGAAGACGCATCATTTACAGGATTAGAAGATTGAAGATATATTGTTCACGTGTCAATATAATTGACACATCCGGAAGAGAAAACAGCAGTCACATATTCATGTGAAAAAAGAACTAGATTTTAATAAACGAAAAAAAGACAACAAGAAGATGAAAATCATATTGATTGATCATTTCCAATATTGATATCATTGTCAAATAGAGATCTCCTTCTGCTCATTGTTGACAAATTGTATGTATATGTATATGTGTGTGTGTGTGTGTGTCTGTGGTGAATCTCATGATCCCAATTAGAATACAAGAGCAATTAAAATTAGAATCTCTAGACGCGTGTGCTCATCCCGTGATGGGATAATGGCCTGATTGAGGTGTCGTTCAATGTATATATATATCTATCTATGTCTGTCCCTTGACAATTTTGTTCAACAGCAAACTCATTTATATATGTGTGTGTCTTTTTTCTGATAAGAGTTGACTTATCAACACACACACACACACACTCATTGCCTATCAAATTGTCACCGTTCATTCAATTCTATCTTGTTCAAAACTTAATTATTTACGAACGAACGACGAGAGAAGGAGGTGCAAGAACATGCAAACTTATCGAAGAAAATTGAAATTGAATGTAGAAGATACTAATTGTAACAATGTCCACATGTTCGCTTGAAAATTTGCAATTAACATTTTGTAAATTCATTTTTTTTTTCTCCTTTTTTTTCAGAATTAGAAAATTACTATATCAGATATATATGTATTAAATAGAGATATACAAGAAAAGTATTGAAATAAAAAAGAAAAAAATTTAACAAAAATATTTTATCACTGCCAATGGAAACCATCAGCAGCACCTAATCCAATATTGTTGTCAACATTAGGACGTGCTTCATTTTCATCCGTACGATTAGATACTTCATCCAATAGCCATTGTCTATCCAACAAAAAAAAAAAAAAAAGAAACAATCAGTTTAAATCATTGAGAAAATTATATTATAATTATACATACAAAAAATGAGGTGTTTTTAAAACACGAAAACCACCTTGTTGACGTGGAAATATATCTTCAAGAAAATAATATATATGACCAACAATAATACCCATTAAATCAAAAATAACTGAATTTCCAAGTAAAAGTGAAAATGCAAATAGCACCCAAGGTAAATATGGAGCTTGAAAATTGAATAAACCAAAAAAATTCATCCTAAATAATATTAAATAATTACAAAAACGAATTATTCTGTTGTTTTGTTTTATACAAACCTAACATAAGGATTTCGACGACTCCAAACATAAACTAACATAATTGTTAATGATGAACCAAGAAAAACAATATTAACAAATAATGCCATTAATATCATTAATATTCCACCAAACAGAAACATAAAAAGAAAATCTGCAGCACGTCCACGAAATGAACCTTCTTCAAGATGACGACAATAACGATATGTAAATAATAAATTAAAAAAAAAATTAAAACCAATTCCACCATAAAAACAAAAACATGTCATTAATCTCCATAGCTATAAGATCAAAAAAAAAAAAGAATTGTTAAGTTTAACTAATTAGTCTTTTGTTGTTGTTTTTTTTTTTATTACTTGAAATTTTTTAAAGATTAATTCTGGATTAAAATAAAGCTGATAAGCCGTAATAAAATCTAATTGCTAAATAAAACAACAATAATGCTAATAATAATAAAATTAATGAATGCATTTTTCTTTCCGGCAGATGAAAATTACATTTCTGTTAATCGTTTTATTTTTTTTATTTATTTGTTAACTTTGATTTATTGTTAAATAAAAGACAAGCATATCGATATTTTCACTTTAATGTATTCAAGAGAGGCGGATTGATTACACACCTGATATCATATTTATGCATGATTAGATCTCTTTTTTTTCTCTCATCTACATAACGATGTTATTACTTTATATTTCCTGCTGCCGACTGAATAATGCCACGCTTCAACACCCGTTCGAGATATGAAATACACGAGCGGTGCACATCCGCATCTGCTCATTCGTGTACCATCAATATCGCACGTTCAATGATGTTTGTTCAACGAATTTCCGTTTAGAAAATAAATGATCTAGCTTTTATTGTTAACTTTAATTATGAACATACATATAGACAAATTAACTTCAATATGATAGGTTTCATTTGACAAAAAAAAAAAAGAAAGAGTGTAGACTGGAAAGGATGAGTACAAATAAATAGGATGTGCTTCGGTACTTATTGACGATTGTTCAAGTGGCCTTTCTCTCTATTTACCTCTTCACATAAGTGACGATAGCTCAAGGCAACCTTACATCCTAAGCAACCAGCCATCTGCCATCTTAAAGTAAAAGAGTGAGAGAAAGATTGGCAAGGAGGAAAAAAAAACTAGCTAAAGGGATTATTGAATAAATATATATAAAGAGGAGAGAAGAGAATCACTTTAATAAAAAACATAACTTGAGATTGATTAGTGAATATAACGGTACTACGAAATAAATCTATGTAATGTGACAGTTGTTCTAATTGCAAAAATATCACACTTTCGAATCTTTTTATCATATTCCGACACCTGACAAATTACGGCATCGATCAATTACTTCGTCTTTTTTTTCGCTTTCCTATCCGATTATACATGAACAATTGAGCTTTGTAATTGAGATATATCAGAAATTGACGAGCAGGTTGTGCGATTTAACAGGGCGGAATAATGATATGAGAATTTTATATCGAAAAAAAGAAAAAGAAAAAAGAAAATCTTTACTCACTACTGCAAGTGTGGTTAAAATACATGCGGTTGTATAAGCCCGTGTTATGGGTGGAATGGCAAAATACTCTTGTTGAAATGCCATGAAATAAATTTAGAATTTAATTTTTATATCATTAAAATTGTACAGTAACAATAATTATCTTAAATACGAAGTAATACGATTGACTTTTGATAAAATAAAATAAAATAAAATCCACGTTGCAGCAAAACACTTTCGAACAGTGCTGTACCAATCAATCTGTATAAGACATTCGACAAAAGATGTCAGACGTTTGTGGTTAATATTACGAAATATATAAAAAGAAAACCTATATCTACTACTTTCGAAGCAAGCTCAATGTTTCCTTGTTTCAATAAATATTAAAGAGTATCCGTTTGATGACGAGAACTAAAGAAGAAAATAATCCATACACAATTGCTTATATTATAACTAGGATCCATTTAGAAAAAGATATTTATTTTTATTCACATAGATATTATAAAAATCTTGTTATTCCAAGAATGAAAGACAAATTGTTTTACTACTTATTCAATTTATTTACATAGGTTTCATACTTAAACATTACTACAGCCAGTGGCGTAATCAGTACTTCAAGCATGCGAAGGAAGGGCACAGCTTCGTTTCCTAGCCTGTTTTTGACCTCATTCACAGACTAGTCACTTTTATATACGTCGAATAGA
Source organism: Rotaria sp. Silwood2 (assembly GCA_905329745.1). Classification (NCBI taxonomy): domain Eukaryota; kingdom Metazoa; phylum Rotifera; class Eurotatoria; order Philodinida; family Philodinidae; genus Rotaria; species Rotaria sp. Silwood2. The sequence continues at coordinate 589,206 of CAJNSZ010000041.1, forward strand.
TATTGTTCAATTTTAAAGCTAACATCGTTCCAAAGCTAAAAGTTTATTTGTTCACACTAATTATTCAAGATAAGTAACAAGCTAATGTGATCATTTTTGTAAATCTTGAAAAATCATCTATCAGCTGATCAAATGGATCAATTGATAAGCAACTAAATATCAATAGGTAATAATGGTGATGATATTACGTATGTTAAGAGTCCTGGTGATGGTAAAAACGTTGTGTTAGTAAATCAGCTAATAGATGACTAGTAGTATCAGTAGACATTAACAATGATGATATATACAATGTTAATAATGTTGATATAAATTGATCGTGCAAAGCAACTATATTATTAGGTATATTGTTGATTCAATCAACAATAGACAACAGATTTGATGTTTCTCTAAATAGAGAATACGGTTTTTGATCCTTTACTTTTTTATTTTTTTGATGAGACCGATGGAAAGAATCATAGATGTCGGTAACGTAAAATTGCACGTGAAAAGGTTGAGCCAGAGTTGGAACCGGTCCGGCAATCCGGCTCCGGTCCGGCCGGACCGGACCGGACCGGACCGGACCGGACAAGACCGGACAAGAAGTTAAATTGGGCCGGACAGAACCGGATTTTTGCCAGTTCATCATTACAAAATTGTTGTTTGCATCCAAGAATTGTCTCTACTGAAAATGGTCTTTTTATGATATTTTCAAGTCAAAAGAATGTGTTTGCGAAAGACTCAATAGCTATCTTGTCTTTGACTTAACTGTAAACGATTTATTGTTCTCTTTATATTCATCGATTTCTTTCTCGTGTATCGCTCAATTTAACTTTGATCAAATAATTTATTCTCTTGTTCTACTTACGCAGTTGCCCGAATCAAGAAAAATAAAAAATTTACATTTTTATGTCATATGTTTTATAAATTTGCTTTTTTTTTTCGTTTTTGAAATTGAGATGAAAAACAGTTTTGCTCTGAATAGCTAATTTATATCGATATCGGGCTCGAGAAGTCGACGCATCTTGCCATAAAATATGAAGGGAGAGTTTCAGTCCAAAGTTTTAGTTTCCAGTTCGGAGTAAGGGTGGCAATTTGCTGTTAATTAGTTATAATTTTAAATTGGATTTGAATAAATTTAAATAATTTTAAAAGATTTAAATTTATGTATATCCGATTTAAATTCGAAATAAATAAAGCTTTTTAAAATTTATTTTTAATTTAAATTTCTTAAAATTTATTTTTGGATTTATAAATTTTTCGTAAATGTTAATTGATCATCCCAAGTTGGGATTTCTGCATGTGAATATTCAATTCCCCTTCGCCAACATTTTATGTTAACAGATACTTTTATGGTCGGTTATTTTCGCCGGATTTTTGCCAGTTTGGCTTTAAAATTCGTCTGGCCGGATGCTAACCGGACCGGACCGGGCAGATTTTTTAACCGGCCGGACCGGACCGGATAGAAAAAACCTGTCCGGTTCCAACTCTGGGTTGAGCTATTTGGCTGTACTCTGGCTTTGCTTCTACCTATATCAAAATATGTTTTTTTTAAGAAATTTTCAACTAGTGCCGTTATATTTATAGAAAAATAATAAAAAGTTCATTCAAAAGCTCAGAACTACTTCTTGTTGTCTATGAACGTAAACATTAATATTTTTCATGCATATTTTGAAAAACATTTCAATTTTCCATTCATTATTTTTCAATACCATATACATAGAAAGAGTTCTAAATATCGGATACTGTTTGATTCTATATTCTTCTTGAGAACATTTCTTGATAGAATGGTTTTTTTTGACGTTAAAATATGAAATTTCTTATATATAGAATATTCATTTCATGAATAAGTTTTCTTTCTATTAAATATATAAATGTACAGAGGTATATTAATACAATAAAAATCTATGTGCAAGATTTTTACCGTCTCTTTGTTCAATGAAGATCTACTTGTAATCAAAATCTGAGGTCGAATGAGACTTCTACAATCGTATGATAATCTCTTCTTCGTTAACAAATCATCTTTATTGAATAATTCTTTGTTTTGACTGAACAGAAAATTTTTCTTGTTCAATTCAATTACTATTCAAATTATTTGCTTTTTTGTTTAAAATAACCTAATTTGGACAGATTTATTATGTTAAATGATGATAAGAAATGTGCGAGCTACAGATGGAATTCAATGTGCATATATTATACGATGAATCAATATAGGAATGAACACTAGCAAAAAAAAAACACATACGATAACAAAAGTTATTTTAAATAGAATATTGACAATGATATCATATTTATATATATATTTCTCTAATTAATCATAATGCAACAATCTTAGCTTTGTCTTGGCGTAATAAGATCTTTTTTTTTAATGCGTAATATAATGCCGTATATATGAACAAACAAGAAAAACGAAGGACAATATAGAATAAATCAAAATAGACTGATCGCATGCAAGAGGATCTGCAAAAAAAAAAGAGAAAGATCACGGGTTACACAAAAAGAAGAAGAAGAAGAAGAAGAAGAAGAATGGTTCTCCTAAACGTAAATATGTATTTTTTTTTTACCTAAAAAAGAAGAGAATTATAATTTAGAAAGTAGTATGTGTGTGACAATATCAAACGAAAAACCAAAGAAGAAAGGAATGCAACTATATATCATCATCGTAAATATTGAGAAAGAGAAAAGTCGCTCGAGCAAACACGCAGACAAACAAGAAAAAAAGAACATTTACATATGATGAAAAAAAAGCGAAACACACACTCAAATGTTTATTAGTTTTTTTCTTTTATTTGTTTGTCAGAAAAAAAAATATTTTTCTAATATCCTGAATAACCTGGTGCACCACCGTATGTTGGATACATACCACCAGGAACAAAGCCGGCTTGTGGATAAACACCCATACCAGGTCCAGTTATCATTAATGGACCTTGAGCTAAAAGAAAGAATTTAAAATTTCTTTATTTTTCTTGTTCTTTTTTTTGTTTTTTTATTACTTACCATTAAAATCAATTGGTTTTTGGTCATTAGCGGTTTCATTTTCCGTACGAACTTGATCTGATTGTTCAAGTTTATCCACCTAATTTAAAAAAAAAACAAAAGTCAATTTTATTTAACAGAAATAAAAACAAAGCTCTTAGCGTAATCCCTGCGGAATTACAATGTAAAACACGAGGTAGTTGTTATTGTTAATCTTATTCTATCTATTTTGGGATACATTTCTTCATTATCGCTTAAGTTAATCCTGCAGAAATTCAATAAGAAAGTAGTTTATATATTAGGCTTGTTGTAAACATGTTAAAAGAGAAAATTATTGAAACAAGGGTGTAAGTGTCAGTTTAAAAGAAGAACACATCCACAACTATACCCTGAAGCTCGAAATAAGCCTAAACAATATCATGATGACCTTATAAATGTAATGGGATATTTAGATGAATTATTATTTGTAGTTATTAAATGAGAACATGATACTTCATAGTTTTTTTTTTAATTTCTTGACTTATGTTGATCCCTATTAGAATGTTAGTATTTTGCTATACGCTAGAAAACGTCTCTTGCTAGTCGGTATCTTTTAATGAACTTTTCGACTATTTGCCAATTGGATACTTTTCTTTTCGACCTTTATACGGTCAATCATACGCTGTAACGATACGTGATTAATATACAGTAGTTGATTATAAATCAACAACATCTGTCAGAGTCTGTGACTTTTACATGATTATGTCTGGAATGATTTGTTGTTAACGAAGAAATCTTCCAAGGTATCAAAATTGCTTTTCAATCGAGACAATGTTTACTTGATGAGTAATAGAAAAGTCTAGAATGGTTTGATTTTTTGGGTCTTTGTTTTTGAAATTTTCTTGAGTTTTTTAACAAAAAACTGTGATTCTCTTAGGTTATGTAAGAGTTTCGAGTTCACATTTAGCATGAACATGAAGCAAGTTATAACTTGTTCAGTATCTTCTATTCTGAGATATTCAATATTCGATTCTCTCATGTAAAAAAAGCAAATTTTGTTCATATATTTACATCTCCAGAAAGGAAATACTAGTTGTACAATCGACTAATATCATTAAGAAATTTGTTCATGCAAAATTTGAAGTCGAAAGTCAATTTTTCACGTGACCACACGTTAGCACTCTTTTTAGATTATATTTTAAAAAAAGAAGTGCAATTTAATTTTACTTTTGTAATATATTCTCGCATCACTTGAATCATATAAGGCATAGCAAAATCCATAATATCATGACGCCAAGCAAGTTCAAGTATAACATCAGGTCTTAAAAGATCATAACATTGAAATAAACATGCACCAAAACATTCAAATAATTTTTCATCAAGAAACCATGATATTAAATCTTCAGCTATTTCACATTGTCGAGATTCTGATGCATGAGACATTGAATCCTAAAAAAGAAAAGTTGTTTTTTTTTTTTTTATAAATTTGAAATATTAAAGTTTTCTTTTACTTTATATAAACGATCTTTTTTACATAATTCAACAGCTTGTTTCCATCGATTATTTCCTTTATAAAGATAAGCTGATATACGACGAAATTCAATTAAATCATGTTTTTCAAGACGTTGTGCTAATGTTATATTATCAAAATTATCATATGCATCAATTGAATTTCTTAAACCTTGATAATCTTCTTCTTCAATTAATAAATTATTTAAAGCTTCATTAATTGCTTTATTATTTATATTTTGTACCGAACGTAAATATGGTTTAACTAATGGTAATTGTTTTACTTTAAGAAAATAATTAACAGCACGTGTATGATCAAGACGTGGTGATAATATTAAAAGTAAATCATTTAATAAAATTGGTTTATATTCCAAATAAAAATCAATTGATTTATAATATAATTCAATATTAGCTACTTTACCAATTATATCTTTAAAATGATTTTCACGCCATGCTTCAGATGGATGTGCCATCATTGTTAATATAGCATTATCATATTCTTCATATTTATCATAAAGAAAAACAAGTTCAGACCATAAATGAGCTTGCTCACATGCACGAAGTACCTTTAGACAAAAAACAAAAATGGAAATTTATTTATATAAATTTTATTATATAAGAAAAATAATAAATTTACTTTTGGTTTTCGTACACGTGACCAAAATAATTCTAAATGTTCACGCATTTTTTGTGGTTTATATTTTGAATATAATATAGCTAATTCAGTAAACATGCCAATATGTGCACGTTCATGACCAAGTGATGCTTCAAGTAATTGTATTAATTCATCAAAATAACCACGATTTTGATAATAATTTATTAATTCTTCAAGTTCTTCAGCTTGTACAACTATTTGTATACCACACATTTGAGCAAGACGAAATTCTTCTCTATCAATACAAGAAAAACAAATCTAAATAATAAAAAAAACAAAGGAAATATTTTTCAAAAAGAATTTAAAAAAAAAATTCATACTTCTTTCCATGTTTTTGTTGAATTAGCTTTACGTGCACTATCAACAGCACCTTGATAATCACCCAAATAACATAATGTAATAGCTAATTTAGCATAATTGGATATATTATTAAAAAGAAGTTTAGCAGCTTCGTACATTCCTTGATCGAAACATCGATCACCAACCTAAAAGAAAATTTTTATTGATGTGTACAAAATAAAAACGAAAACAGCTAGATTCTACTCAATGTTACAATATAGAAGCAAGACAATCGGCGTCATTTCGAACTTTCTACTAATGAAATTAAATATTTATGAAGATGAATTTCAAACTTCGAAAATGTGCATTTTATTGATATCTAATCTTCTTGTCTCAAATATTTCTTCTGTTCTATTTTCTACTCTTAAAGACCAAAATGTTCAATATATCAATGAAACGATAAGAAGATTGATCTCATGTTGATGTTTACCGACTTATTTTTCGAATTATATCAATATGCATTGGAACGAAATACTTATTCGATATTAATTTCAAGAGTATAAACTTCAAATTACGAATAGGATAAAGAAAATAACGAGTGGTGCGAAATTTTTATGGATAAGATTTTGTGTCCTGTGACAGGGTTGCCAGATCGAGAATTAAAAAATCGGAGAAATTTTTCTTAGAATCGGAAAAATGCCGGAATTTTCGTTCTCAAAATCGGAAAGTGTTTTTTTTTAATGCTTAAATAGCTAATTTTTTCCAATAAAACAACATGCCTTATCTTGTTTTTGTTAATTTTTTCGAGACAATATATGGAAAGATATTTCATAAACAATTAAAGAAAATATAAATTTACATATACAGTTTACTCATGANCTAATATCTTTTATAATATTCTGAATGTTTCAGCCGCATTGTAGTTCTCTCATTAGATTGTATCATATATTAAATTTCTTCAATTTTGAATTTCGCATTGTAAATATTCAAAACTAATCAGATTTTGATATGTGAGGTAGTCTAGGTGCGATCCTCATGTGTACAAAATTGCAGAACGGAGTGAAAAAAAATATGTTTATTTTTTTCTCGAAAATCATTCAGCTAGAAGATATTCGTAAAAAAAAAAGCCTTTATCTTGAATAAATTTAGAAAAGAGTCGGCATCTTTTTGGAAAGCATTATATTATTCTCGTGATTCTCTACATATGAGTACAATAGGAGTAAATCATCTACGAATGTTCTCCTTGTTGAAATGTAGCACTTAGAAGCCCTTCAAATATTCACAATCTCAGCAACTAAAAGTGCTTCAATACACAATTACAAACTTTTTTTTTTAGCAAGCAATATCAGCTAATTTAAGCGAGCTTTTCTAATTAAATTTTCACATAGGTACGTGAATACGAATAATTAATAGAACTAGAATCACTATTTTCAAACGATAGCTACTATGTATAATTAAATATTCAAATAAGAATAATATAAATACGTCACAGTGATATTAAACAAAATCACGATAAGATAAGCGTTACGGATGCATGAAATAATTGTACAGGGTCATGGTCACTATTACCATAGCCTTAATATATAATATTTTTTTTATTGCATAGAAAGTAATAGAAAAGGTAAAACTAAGAAAATTTCAATCAAGAAAATGAAGACCAAAAGAACTATAGTTTTTTTTTTTTTCGTTTAATAAAAATTTACCTTCATAACTTTTGAATGATTCAAATAATTCAATAAGTTTTGGTGTTCCAAGTTGTTCATGATATTTTGTTGCTATCTGTACAACAACTTGTAAATTTTGTCGAATATTAGCTTGTAACATTGCTTTTAAACATTCAATACAATCATCAACAGATAATCGGCCAAAATAATTGACAAGCCACTTTAAATAAAAAGACAAAAAAACAAAACTTGAATTATAAAATTTTCAATAACAACGAAACTTACATCGGGATTAAGTAAATGTGTATGTACGACAGCACGTTTAATATCATATAAATCTGTATAATGTTCCAGTGCACGTTGAAGTAAACCAGCTTTTTCACATAACTGTGCAATATGTGGTCGATCATAATGTGTAAACATATTATTACCCAAAATAGCATCAGCAACCTTTTATTAGAAAACAAGCACAGATAAAAAAAGAAATGGTTTTTCTTTTGAGAAAACAACAAGAAAAAAGTCAAATATATTTTTTACTTGTGGTGCTTGCATTAAATTCATTTCTAATAAACGTGTTTGTAAATGTCCTTGATCTTCTCGATTATTTTTTAAAGCATCAAGTAAAAATGCTGTACATTGTTGAATAAGATTTTGTTCAAAAAAAACATCAACTATTTGTGTTAAATCAGCTAATGGTTCATTATCTTGAACAAGTAACTATTATAAAAGATATAAAATAAATCAATTTTTTTTTTTAATTTAAATAATATATGCAGGAATAGCTCGATCGAAGGGGAAAAAATATCTTTACACATCTGTGCCCAAAATGTTGGCTGCCTCGAGCTAGTCTTGAATATATTCATATATGGATGATTTACTTGTGCAAATTGAACACCTTGTTCAGGATTAATTCGCATTATACTTCGTAAAAGATAAATATAATCCGGTTGATAATTAACTTTTTTAGCATAAAGAACTATTTTTTGATATTGACCTGTTTCAGCAAAACATTGAATAACTTTCATTGGTACATTAGCACGTAAATAAACCGATAATGCTAATGTTGGATCAATTGTTTTAACAAGATCACCTAATTGTTCACTACATTCAAGCTAAAAATTAAAAACCAAAATTATTTATTAGTAACGCGACACAATGGAGAACATCGACTTTATAGCTTTATGCATTTTAGTTTAAAAGAACTTCAAATTGAGATGAAACTTAATAGTACACTCTGTAGACAAACCTTTATGTGAAAGAATCTCTATTCAAGGTTTTTTCTAAGCATGTTTCGATTATTCAAAAAAAATATTTGTTTTTCATGAGGGACATGATGGAATACAAAAAAAGTGCTTCTATAGCCGAATGAGAAGTTCAAAATCATTTCCATATGATACAAATCCTTCTTCAGAACTTCTAGAAAATCAGTTTCTATGAGAAAATGTTTTACAGTCTAGTTTTGCTGAAAATTTCACCATAGATGCAATTAATATCGTAGAGTCTATCCTGAAATCTTCAATTTTTTTTCTCATATGGTTAAAGAGATTGAATATTTTTTACATATTTCCATACTAAAAGAACTTATTTAGAAAAATAATCCTTGTAAAGAATCAAAGGCATATGAAAGGTGTGTATGTCCCATTTTCCTTGAAATCAACCGTAGATACATATATATATATTTACTTTATCTTCTTTTAGCCATTTTTCAATTAATTGTTTTTTTCCTTGCATTACAACTGGTTTACATAATTCAATTGATTCTTCTTTATTTAGTTTACTTGATTCTAATAAAATACTAAAATATTGAAGTAGTGGTGATGGTTGATTAGGTTGTGGTGGAACAGTTTGAAATTGTTGAATTGTTTGTTGTGTACGAAGAATTCCCTAATTATGAAAAAAAAAAGATATTAATCATTATATGAATGTTAACATTTATACTTCAAAAACTAATGATATTGTCAACATAATTGAGTTTATTTGATTTCTAGTCAAAACAAGATTAATGGGAAAACTATAGTTCGATGACAATCAAGAACTTATCTTTACATTGCAAGTTAGAAAAACTGTTTTCTCTGCTATTACTTCTGTCATATGACCTTTTCATTGAGTACAATTTTCCACCTAGCAAAATTTTGAATATTCAATTTTATTGAATTATTTTCTCATTTATTTTTATTGTTATATTCTATTGAATCATACTTAGTAGTATAAATATAAGCTACAGTAATTATTAAATTCGAATAGTCTCATATATAGAATAGCAAAACATTGATTTCTAAGATGATACTTAAAGAAAATTTTGCCAATAGTTCTATTCTAGAATAGAATAGAATTCATTCACAGTACTCAATTCATTAAACAAACTATAAAAGTATTTTAATATTAAAAAAATTACAAGGTTATCGTAAGGTATCATTATACAGAAATTTTTTAAATGAAAATTTTGCATTAGCTTTCCAAAAGACAAAAAAAAAACAACAAAGCCCAAATCGAATTTCGATATATAATAGGAAACTATTGTATATTTTCAATTGTTATCAATAATAAATAATTGTAATATTACCCGTGGAGCTGTAGCAGCAACTTTAGCTGCTTCACTATAATTTCCACTTTGAAATAATTGTGAAAATCTTGCAAGAAATAATTGATCAGCACCTGGTAAATTACATCTTGCTGACATTTTATAAGCAAGTTCAGCATTGCCTAATACACTTTGTATATATGATACAACATTATCTTCATCAACACTAACTGAAAGAACCTTTTAAAATAAAATATAATTAGAAAATTTTTCTTTTGCTATAAATTTATTTTTTACTTGTCCTTTACGATTAACAGCAATTATGCCAGATGTTGGTTCATATGGTGCTGTAACAAACATTGTATCAGCACTAATACGATTCATATAAATTAATGTTCCAGTTTCAATATCAAACATATGTATATAACCATATTTAGTAACTAAATAAATGACACCATGTTTTGATGATGTTTGCATAGCAACAGGAAAATCATTTGGTGCTTCAGCTGGAAATTGTACATCAATAGCTTTCTTTTGAAATGGTTGATTATCTGGTGGTGGTGTTCCAACTTCAATAATATGAAGCTAAATAAGAAATTTTGTATTAAAATATTTAAATAAAATAATTATTTAAATTTCTCTATTACTTTTCCTCCTTGTGGTCCTCGTACAGCAAATGAAAAAAGTGTTGATGGTTTTTTATTTCCATTGACTTTAAATTGTGTAAATGCAGCAGCATGTCCTTCAATTGGTTGTGATACTTTACGTTCAACAGAATAAAGTTGCATATGACCAACAACACGACTATCTTGTGCTTGAATACCTATAAAAAAAAATCCAAGACAAAACCAATAAATCGAGAACATGAACAATAAATAAACTAATAAAACGTTTTATTGTTCTTCTTTTTTATCTTACCTATAACAAGTAACCATTGTAATGATTCATCTGTACGATAATTAATTATTTGGCAATTAGCTAAACTTTGATGACGATCGAACATTTTAACCGGTTGACTGTCACCTTCTGTTGACCAATGATAAACAGATGTTTCAGTTATTATACCTATTGTATTAACACTAATCCATTTCCAAAAAATACAATCTTCTGTCATATTATATGTTTTCATTCGACTACGTAATTCAATATTAAAAATTTGTAATGTTTTACCAGCTAAATATAAAAAGACGAAGTTTTTATTTTTTTTTTTTTTTTTTTTTTGTAAAATTATTTCATTTACCTTTTAATGCAATAACTTTACTTGTTGGATTCATAATGGCTGAATCGGCTGTAATTGGTCGTTTAATAGGATTAGTTGGATCAGCCATATCAATAATAATAACAAATGCTGTATCATTTACTTTTTCACGTACACAAATAAATTTATCAGATTCCATCGTAAGTGAACTAAATCCAATATTGGTAACATTAATACCAACATTTTGAAGCTAAAAAAATATGATTAAATACAAATTAATAATAATAGAAAATTAAAAAATATTTTTTACTTGTAAATGTTCTTGAAATTTAATTGGTAATTGTCCGGCCATATGAGTATTTTGTTGAGATCTTCAAAATGAACAAAAATAAAGACAAGCAATTTTTTAGTACATATAAAAAAAAAATATTAGATACTTTTTGTACTTTAGACAGTGTCTCTACACCTACTTGTGTGATTCAAACACACAGAACTGCATAAGAGTGATGACTTAGTCTAATGTAAAGAAATATCAAAAAAATAAATTTAGCCTTGCAACTAAAATCATGATTTGTTCTTTCAGGTAGCCTATATTCAATTGTTTTCTTATCTTCTCATACAATCTACACTAAACAAACTAGTCTCATTTTCGATTGAGAGAGTAAAGACAAGGCGGAGCACAATGCAAACATTAAGTTAGGAATGTGTGGGTGGATGCAACAAAAAGAAATAAAAAAAAAGGAAGAGAAATATAGATGAATGGTTGTATTCGATAATGAGTCATTCATCGACTGTTTCTTTCTTTTCTTCGTCTCAATATGCCTCTAGTAGTAAATGCAAATAGCATGGTGAAGAAATCGATCGATGATGAGAAAGAATTTCATTAGAAAATTTTTACAGTAATAAATAAAAATAGTTCAAAATTTATTAATAAAAAAAGAATTGTTCTTTTAAATTTTGATTTATTTTAAAAAAGAACAAAGAAACATACATATTTTAGAAAACGATATGTATATGTTAACCAATCAGAAAAAGACGCCACAGATATTTGTTTGATGACATTATAGATTGACTAGACTAGATATACATAATACCTTGTCTGCAGTACAAAAGTTAATGCTGAATTAAGAAACTTTTAGTTGGTTGGAAATTTAATTCATATTTAATGCACTTTTCGAAGATGAATTAAATTTAATGCACCAATCGCAAAACAACTTGATCCAGTAATTAAAACGATGAATGTGCCTCGATAAATAAAGTCGCTGTATATCGGCGACAGATAGATCTTGCCATGTTATGGTATATTGTCTTTCGGAAAAAAGTCGTTCTATTCGGCCTATCAATGGCAAATGCACTTCTCACTATCGACATCTATAGAAAAAAGTTGGGTAACGAAAAAGCCAAAAGAATTCTAATTTATTTCATATCAGGATATGATAAGAAACAATTCAACACAACTCTTGCTTTGGGCAAATGCTCCTTTTTTGGCAATACTCATCACTAAGAAGGTTGTTTCCTCAGTAATGAAGAAGACTAGGAAAGTGTCCTTTGTGTGTTACACCAATACTTCGGAAAAAATATAGAGGGCTTTACTATTTAAAAGTATTTTTCTTGAAAATGATCTCTGGAAAATTTGCCCCAAACAATACATAGTATGTTCGAATCGAAATGAAAGTCTGAATTTTTTGTTATACTTTCATCTTATAGAATTTATTACCTGATATTCAGCATCAAAGTGCATCAGTAACTTTCAAATCTGCTATAGAAAGCATGAGTCATTAGTCCTTGGCATCTTACCATCAATATGATGAACAGAGATTGAAGTGAAAGACAGAAGCGACATTTTTTTTGGTGAACGCTTACTAGAATTATTCACTTCGACTACATTATAGTGGTCATTTCTCAAATCTGAGTGGTGCATTAAATTCATAAGTGTAGACGCATAAAAATTTAATTCAAAATTAATAACGAATTATTTTTCTAGTGTAGGCAAGGCCTAAAACAAGAAAGGAAGACATTGTTCTAGATCACGGCTGTTGCTTGTATGCCTCATCGCCGAAACAAGCATAGCCGAAAAGGAAGATCGCCGAAATCAACATCATCGAAATACAGATAGTCGATGGGAAGTTCATCGAAATGAAGATCGCCGAATATCTTTCAGCCATCTTTATTGTTGTACTTCACTTTGCTAATGCACGATTCGAAGATGATGAATTCCGTTCTCCCTTTCAGAAAACCTATTAGATACGTTTCTTGACATGTACAGTAACTAATATTCAACTTTAATGTTCACATCAGAAATTGCGATCTTGTCTTTTTGTAAAACCTCCAGTATATAACAACTTATTTAATTACGAGCTCGGTTCCTAAGCCAAGCTTCTCACTAATTTGACTTAGTGACTAAGTTACTTACTGACTGAGTTAACTTAGTTACTAAGTTTAGTTAGTGATGTTTCAATCTACAGTCACTAATTTACCTTGATAATCATTTCAAGTTAGCCACTGATTTGATCCATTACTGTAATTACTAAATACAATAAACATGAATAACTACAGTACGAAAACGTTTTAATACTGCTGGTATTGTCTGAGATTATCATGGGCAGATTCAGCAGTTGTAATAGAAATCGCCGAAATGAAACATCACAGATAGTGATATGGTAGATAGTAACATTATTGAATCGGCAAATTGTCGACTGTCGCATCATCGAAATGACACTTCGTCGAAACCGAGTTCGCCGAATTTCTGCGATCTGGTTTTCGGCGAAGAGCATACTTACCCTGCTGTTATTGGTTGTTTTCTTTTAACCATTAATAGTATTTCAATGAATGATGATATTCCTTGTTACTGTAAAATTTCTCTGACTTCAGAGATAAATGCAACTGATTATTTTTCTATTCAAATATACAACGTTGCCAATAGACATCTGAAACAAATTATATATTGGTATTCGTTTTCATTGACAAAGTATTTGCCGATACTTTATCCCAAATATCAAAGTGCCTCAAAGTACTACAGCAAAGAAATGACTAATAAAAAACAAAGACAAAGTTATTACTTCTCGCATCTTTTGATAAAAATGCTAAATATACAATAAGAATAAGTAAAGAAAATAATGACACTAATATTATTCGCTTAATCTTTTGAATGAATTAAATAAACAATTTAATATTAATAAATATATATGAAGTGACATCTAAATATATAATAAGGATCAGTGAAGAAAGTATATATGAGCCAGCCCCTATAAGCCACGACCGACTTCATAGAGACCCTGTTCAATTGATGTCGTCAGATTTTCCTCAATTTACGATATGTTGTAGAGGGAAGAGTTTTATGAATTTTGACGCAAGTCGATTCAAAAAATATTGATCCGTCAGTTTTTTATGAGCATTTCACGAAAAGGCCTCAAAATGGCCCTATATATAAATGGGGGTCCTAATGCAACGATATCTCACGAAGAGCTCAACCAAATGAGCTGAAATATTTTACTGCTATATATCTCAGTGAGTTCTATTTATCATAAAATTTTCGTTTCAAAATATTGAGCCATTTGGATGTTATGAAGTATTCAATATATAAAAAAAAGGTCCATTTTTGGTAAGTTTCGCGCTTCATAGCTATTGATAGGAATGACATATAGGTTTGAAATTTCCATTGTTGACAGGATACTGAGAGATGTATTTCTTCTGAAAATTTCAGCTATCCATACCGTTCTATTTGCTCAGAGCAGCCCCGTGAAAAACGAAAGTTTGATAAATTTGGGGACTTTTAGGATAGGCTTTCTCCCAAGATACGGATTGTCTGGGGCACTGGTTATTAAAACTTTGAAGTACTCTCTTTGGGCTACAACTCTGTAAAAGAATTAGCGTGGGATCTCATAGAATGATCTCAGGGCATTTATTGCAAAATACAAAAAAATGAGCCTTTTTTATAGGAAATCTAACCGAGTGCACTTCAAAATTCCTCCAAGGATTCTACTATGTGATATAAATTTTATGTAGTAAAAATCAGCATTTCATTCTCTATTACCTTGTATCAAAACATCCTTTCAAAATGAAAAAAAAAGAATTTTTACAAGAAATCCCTCCACCCCCCTCCAGGCCTCTTCCTGTAACATCTTATTCTCACAGCCCCTGTAGCCCCCTACGAGAATTTTTCGAAAAAATTTTTTGTTTTACTTTCTAAGGATATTTCGATACAGGATAATACAGAATTGAATGCTGATTGTTACCAGATAAAATATATCTTATATAAAAGGACAATGTAAGTAATTTCGAAGTGCACTTGAGTAGATTTCCTATAGAAAAGGCTCATTTTTTTGTATTTTGCAACGAGTGCTCTGGGGCCGTTGTTGGAGATCCGACGGTAATTTTTTTTACAGAGTTGTAGCCCAAAGAGAGTACTTCAAAGTTCTAAAGACTAGTGCTCCAGACAATCCGTATCTTGGGAGAAAGCCTATCCTAAAAGTTCCCACATTTATCAAAATTTCGTTTTTCACTGGACTGCCCTGAGCAAATAGAACGTTATGGATAGCTGAAATTTTCAGAAGAAATATATCTCTCAGTATCCTATCAACAATGGAAATTTCAGACCTATATGTCATTTCTATCAAAACTTATGAAGCGCCAAACTTACTGAAAATGGACGTTTTTTCATATATTGAATGCTTCATAAATCCCAATGGCTCAATATTTTAAAACGAAAATTTTATGATAAATAGAACTCACTGAGATATATGGCAGTAAAATATTTCAGCTCATTTGGTTGAGCTCTTCGTGAGATATCGTTGCATTAGGACTCCCATTCATACATAGGGTCATTTTTAGGCCTTTTCGTACAATACTCATAAAAAACTGACGGATCAATATTTTTTGAATCGGCTTGCATCAAAATTCATAAAACTCTTCCCTCTACAACATACCTTAAATTGAGCAAAATCTGACGATATCAATTGAGCAACTTCGGTCGTGGCTTACATGGACTGGCTCATGAGCTAGAAAGTTTTTGTTTGTTCTACATATGAATTATTTTCACTCAAATTATCATATATGTTAAATTTTAAGTTAAATTAAATTACTCTATTTCTTTTTGATATTTTATATTAAACAGACGCGCATGCGAGAAAAAACTGTAAAATATGTTGAAATTTTAACGAAAAGAAACTCGTCAAAAATATATGTAAACGTGTTCATAACTTGTTACATTTTCGAACGAATGTGCATTTTTACGAGATCATTTTCTTAAATTCCCATAGTTTTTTTACTCGTTTTTCTCACTTGTTCGCCTAATTTATGTCATAAAAAAATAGAAAAATTTTTTGAATTCAGAATGAGTTAAATATGAATGGAGTGAAAACTATTTATATGTAAAGTGAATTAATTTGTCGATCATGCAGATTAACTTTTAAGTATAGATTTTCAAAAAAATCTAAGTTGTTTTAAATTAACAGGAAAGTACTAACCGTAGTGTGATTCCACCAGGATCGAATGTTTTTACCATCATTCAGTGTACTCAATTAACTAAATGTTATTGCTATGGTAAAAAGAATAACTGTTAAAGCAGAATTAATGATTGCTATAGATTTTATAGGCTTCAAACATTTTGTTCAAAAGTTCAATACTCCGAACAAAAAAAAAAAGGTGCTGAAGGAACGATGGTGTAACTATTGGGTTCATTGGTTGAAACCCATTTTAATCATCATTTTACTATTATTCAATCGACAAAAACCCATTTTAATGATTGGAATGATCTATCTTAGGAAAATAATGAATTTACATGGCCATTTTCCCGTTTTTCATGTGACTAGCTTTTACTATGAATGTCTTTAACAATATAATATTTCCGCTTTCATTCGATTATTGCCCTGTACGAAAACAGTGCTTTTACATTCAGACTCGTACTAACACTTGTTTTTTTTAAACCCACCATCTAATCCGAAGCTAATCAATATTCTTAGACACTTTCACAGTTATAGTACAGCTTACAAACTATTTACTTTATTTGAGTAAGTAAATTGGTTAATTACTTCCATAACCAGCAACAAGAAGAACAAGAAAAAACTAGTGGATCACGTAATTGAGGATTCATTTGATGTATTTCTAATTCTAAAATGCAATCAATTTTATTAGCTATATGTTTTCTTTGTTGCTATTAAAGTTGAAATGCAATGTACTATTGATAACAAACGTCATATTTGTGAATATATACATAAATCTTTTTTTTTTTTAAATGAAACTATATGTTCAATATTTTTTATAGTTCATTTCCCTATTGAACTATTCTACTATGATTGCATTGGTTTACATAAATTTATTTTCCGTATTAAAAGTATTGACATTACTCAACTTAGAGATGACGCTAGTTAATGATATGAACAAAGTCAAAAATACTAAAACCGACAACGGAATAAATACCTCATAACGACACAATTGTGGTAACCGTTTAAGGGAATCCAATGAGTTAAGGGAAATACTGTAAAATGAATAGAGGTCACATTGGAGTGCTAATGGCGGACCAATGAGCTTCAGTTTTAGTAAAATATAGAACACCCATACTTTACAGACTCCGAATCCTATTGGTCCGCCATGAGAGCTATACCGTGATCTCTATTCATTTTACACTGTTTCCCTTAACTCGTTGAATTCCCTTAAACGGTTATCACATACGATACTTAAAGACATATATATATTCGATACACTTGTGAAAACAAGCTTTCAATTCATGGAGTTATAAAATAAAAAAACCTAGTGCATCTGCATCAGCAAGTTCATTGTAGAACTCATATAATGATTCGTTGAGATCGGTTAGTGCGCTGTTGTTATTACGACATATTATTGTTTATCCGCACGTGCCACTAATGTACTCTATGATCTCCCATATGTTTTCTTTTATGGCCAGGGAAAAACAGCACAATGCGCAGTATATTTTTTTCGACTGATGCGTATAGATGCGTCACGTAAGTGTTAACTATCTGTATTTTTCTTATTTTAGTTTAATTTGTTATTCAATATATTGAAAAAATCATATATTATTCATTATGTTTCGAGTACTAATTTTGTCCATTGTATGTTTTGCCATTGTTAATGGTAATTTGAAAGATGATATTAAAGATAAAGCATCAGCAACATTAAATGAAGGCGAAAAATTGAAAGTATGAAGTAACAAGAAGATTTATATTTAAACTTTTGATGTTGTTTTGTAGGATAAAATAGTCGATGGTGTTAATGATGGTCTTACTAATGCTAAAGCTTTTGCTCAATCAGCTTCTGATGCTATCAATGAAAATGTTGAAACATTAAAAGATAAAGCTGGTAAGTTATATTTTTATTGAAAGAATTATAAACATAATGTCTTCATTTATGTTGTCTGATATAGTCAAATTGAAAATTTTCCTTATTATTCTTAAAATAATCGAATATAAAATTTTTTATTCTTTTCAGCTGAAACACTTACCGCTGGTCAAAAAGCTGCTGAAAATGCTAAAGCAACAGCAAGTAAGCAACTTGATGAAGCTAAAACTGCTGGTGAAAATCTTCGAAAAAAAGCAAGTGATAAGATCGACGATTTGTAAGTTCATGTAAAAATGAAAAAAAAATTGTTCATTTTATAATCACCTATTTTCAGACAAGATGCAGCTGGTGATGCTGTTAAATCAGCCAAGCAAACAGCTGAGAATGTAGCTAAACAAGCATCAAGTAAATATCGAATGTTTTATTCCATATTTTTTTTAATTGCGTTTCTTCTATTATTAGAACAAGGTGAAAAACTGAAACGACAAGCTAGTGATGCTGCTGATAAAGTTAAGTCAACAGCAAATGATGCAAAAACACAAGCTGAAAAACAAAGTGAAGGTCTTCTTAATAAAGTTTATAATGTTCTTACTGATGTTAAAAGTTCAATTTTTGGTAAAACAAAAATATTAAAAAAAAAAAAATATTTTCTTAAGAAAATCTTCTTATTTAGAAAGTATTGGATTAGCATCTAAACATACAGCTGATCTTACAGATCAAGCTAAAGAAAAACTTGATGAACTTTCTGGTAGAGCACAAAAAACTGCTAAACAAGTGAAAAAAGATGCTAAAGAAACACTTGATTTATAAATAACTACAACCAACTAGTCAGTAAAAATTAGTATTCATTGCTAATTACTTTTCTATGATGACATTTTATATTACTCGAGCCTATTCTTCCTAAATAATATTTTGTGTTGTTGTTGTTTTTTTTTTTCTTTTAAAATTTATCTGTAACAAATTTAATCAAGCAAGTAAAAAAAACACAGCATTTATTTCTGCGCAATTCCATCTAACCATTTTGTTTATCCAAATGATTTTTTTTAAACTAGTTATCATATCATTCCAGAACTTTTGTGTTTTCTTCTTTCAGTTTGTATTTTTTTTTCTAAACTAATAGTATGGATATTTATATATATATTGAAGACAGTATTGTTTTACAATATGTGATTATATCCATACAATAGTAATGGAAAAAAATGAAAACAGTCATTTGTATAGAAAGAATTTTTATCATTTATTTTCTCTTAATAGTTTATCTTTTTTGTGTTTCGTTATATACATCCATGCTTATGTATCTTTACGAATAAACAGGAAATTAATCAGAAGTGTTTTTTTCTTATTAAACTTTTTAAAAATAATTTTGCTTTTATATGTTTCAGTATTTACTAAATCGAATATTTCAATAATACAAAACAATAATGGAAATTTTCCGCAAATTTTTATTAACTATTATTATCGTATGTTATATTTCAATAGCGTATGGTAAACAAAAAACAGTTAAAGATACTGTTGTCGATGGAGCTACACAGATTAAAGACACTGTTGTCGATGGAGCTACACAGATCAAAGATAATGTTATTGATACAGTTTCGGATGGTGTTAAGACTGGAGCAAAATTTGCAACTGATGCTGCTAAAACTGCTGGTTAGTTAAGAAATAATTACTTTGAAATTAGAGAAAGGGAAAAGACTTTTATTAGAAATTTTCTAAAATTAATTTTAATCTTTCATATCTTTACTAGTGTTCACGCGAGGATTAAACAGGGATGGGTGTAGGTTCAATAGCTCGGCAATGGCAACAGCTGTCGACCTGCCGTTTTCCATAATTGAAAAACAATACGAGACTTTTTTTTTCTGATGCTATGTAAAACAAAATTATTTTAAAGCTTATCATCTTTGAAAAATATTCAAAATATGCATGAAAATGGTATTTCTTTTCGACGTAGTTTTGATTTTGACAGGTGCTTCTGATAGAAGGACTTCTGATCTATAGTTTAAGCCATGATTCAGATGATTGTCAATTTATATGTCGTCAATATTGAGTAAAATAAATCACGTATCTATATAGTTAATTAATTTGATCTTATATAGTGTCAGACAAAAAGAAATGCCCGAAGTTTTTTTCTTTCGATGTCTGAAAATCGCAGATAGTTAGCTGTTACCATTTTCAAGTTCTAAAGATTACACTCACCCTTTTGTAATTTTGGCATGAACATTAGTACTTGTTTAGTTCCTTAACTATTTTTAATTAACGTCTTTTTCTTTGTAGGTGATTATGTGGCTGATGCTGCTACAGCAACAAAAGAATATAGTGCTGCTGGTGCTCAAAAGACTCAAGAAGTGTTCAACGAATATGTAAGATAAAGAAAAATCTATTAATAGATTATATTTTTTTGATATTCTGAAGGTTGTACCTGTTGCTTCTGATACATTAAATACAGTAAAAGAAAAAGTTGTCGAAGCAGCTCACGTTACTGTTGAAAAAGCGCAAGAAGTTGTCAACGAATATGTTATTCCTACAGCACAAGCTGGTATTGAAAAAACACAAGAAGCGTTCAATGAATATATTGCACCAACAGCTGCCGCTGGTAGGAAATAAAAATTCTTTTTTTTTTTTTAATTAAATGAAATTATTCTTTTTTTAGGTGCTGAAATTGTTAAAGTGTGTATTATCGATTAAAGTAAACTTTGTTAGTAATGTCTTGCTTTAGGAAAAAGTTCTTGAAGCAACTGATATTCTTAAGGAAAAAGCTGCTGAAGCAGCTAAAGTTGGTACAGAATATGCTGAAATACTTGGTGAAAAAGCTGCTACAGCTGCTGCGGCTGGTAATGAATATTTAGTACAAGGTGCTGAAGTTGTCAAGGAAAAGGCGACGTAAGTTTTGATTTGATTTGATTTTGTTTTTATTCATTAAGTAAATTGTTATCTTTATTTAGAGAATACGCTGAAGAAATTCTCAAACAAAGTCAAACTTTCAAAGAAGCAGCTAAAGAAAAATTGGACGATGTTGCTGCTGAAACAGTCAAAAGTAGATTTTCAAAAACAAATAAAAAAAGAAATGTAGAAAACGAATAAAATTTTTGTTACTTTGTATAGGTGCAAAACAATTTGCTTCTGAAGCTTTAAAAGCTACTAGTCACTACACAGCTCAAGCCGGCGAAATGTTGCAAGAAAAAGTTCCAGAAGCCATTGAAGGTTTGACGACTGAAATAAAAGAAAAAAAGAATTTATCAATTGTCTTTCTTTTAGTTGGAAAGGAATATGCAACCAAGGCTGCTGAAATGGGTCAAGAATATGGCAAAGAAGCACTTGAGAAAGTTGAAAAAAATGTTGAACAAGTGTATAAAGCCGGTACAGAAAAAGCTGAAGAACTTCTTAAAGACGCTAAGAAGAAACTGGAATTATAAAGTCAAAAACTAATCTTACATTATTTTAATTTTATGTATCATATTCAAGTCTGATTTTTTTCGTTATTGGTTTTCAGGAAAAAAAAACAATTTTCCGTTCGTGTATAAATATTTTGTACACGGCTAGTATCAATCAATATCCATGATTTTTTTTTCTTTTTTGTGCTTATTTATATTTATATTTATATTCAAGCGTATGTGTTAATCGCGCACATTTATGTAGCTCAATTTCTCCTTAGTTTTTTCCTTTTGTCAGAAAAAGCAATATTTATCTCAGCATTTGTTGAATTAAGCTTTTTGATATTTTATTTTTCTTTCATTAAACTTTGTCTTGTTCTTTCTCGTCAATCCAATCAAGGATGATGAATATATTAAAAAGGATATACTTACTTTTTTTTTTCATTCCGGAACTTTCTAAATCGAAAAGGTAATCGATGTCACTACTATCGATGACATGCAAAAGCGCGTCAGTCTCTCATTGGTTGCATTTGTTCTCCTTCTCGTGCTAGTTACATATATTTGTCCTTTTTTTATTTGAGACACTATTTCATTTTCATCAATTTAATATTGCAGATTGCATATTTCTTTTTTCTTCGTTACTTTTACTAAACAATGAAAGTTCTCTATTCATTTTGCGTTGCTCTCTTCTTACTAATTACATCAAACAGAGCTCATACACCAGGAACAGTAACTGTTGATTCGTTTACATTTGACAAAATTATACGTAATTTTGATGTTGTCTTAGCAAAATTTGATGATAAATATCGTATGTATTATTATTTTTTAAAGAGAACTTCTATTAAATTTAGATTTGATGGTTTTCTTTTTCAGCTTATGGTGATAAACAAGATCAATTTAAGAAATTTGCTGAAAGTGTAGCTAATACAAAAAATCTTGTTTTAGCTGAAATTCCAATAACAGATTATGGTGAAAAAGAAAATGAAGCTTTAGCTAAAGAATATAGTGTAACTAAAGCTGATTATCCAGCATATAAATTATTTATTAAAGGAAAACCTAAGCCAATTGATTATACAGGTGATAACACTGAAGATGATCTTAAACGTTTTCTTTCACAAAATACAAGTAAAAAAAAATAAAATTATTTTAAATATAAGCAAAAAACATTTATAATTATTTTTAGATCTTTGGTTTGGTTTACCTGGTACACTTGAAGCATTAGATCGTATAGCTCGAGAATTTTTTGACGCATCATCATCAAATGATGAAACAAGTCAAAAATCATTACTTGAAAAAGTGCGAGAACAAGTTAAAGGTTTAGTGGAAAAAAAAGATCAAAAGAGGTAAAAAGAAATGCAAATATATGTCTTTTTAAAATAACTCATGAGTATTTATCTTACGATAGTGGTGACTCTTATTTAAAAATAATGGAAGCAGTTATTAAACAAGGTACCGAATTCCTTAAACGTGAAGGACGACGTGTACAAAATTTATTAAAAGGAAAGGTAAGTAAAAAATTAAAACTTATTACAAATTTATAATATACTAATGTTTGAGAAATCTTCTTATTATCAAATTGATCTCTTTAAGTTTCTATTAAATTAGTAGATTGATGTTTTTGATAAATAAAATGAGAAATTTTGAATTTTTGTAATGAGATCAATACCTTGAAATCTAAGTTTCTATTATAATTATATTTTATAATTTTATTTTAGATTACCAGTGAAAAACGAGAAGAATTACAACATCGTGCAAATATTCTTCTTTCATTTAAATCACTTAAAGAATCTGCTACTGATACACTTGATGCAGTTAAAGATAAAGTTGCTGATGCTGCTGAGAAAGTCAAAGAAACTGTTACTGGCGAAAAAGACCTATAAATCAAAATCAATATCTTCTTATGAATAGACTTACATAGAAAAAAATAGATTTTAATGTAATTTGTTGTGTCTTTCAATAAGGATAAATGATGGAGGAGTAGTGAAAATCAAAAGAAAACAATTGAATAAAACGAATATGTTTGATTACATTCCTAACTGTTTGTGGCCTTTTTTGTGTGTAGTGAAATTATAGTTGTGTTTTTGTGCTTTTTGTTTTTTTTGTGGATACAATATATTCGATATGTGAAGAAAAGAAAAATAGTTAAATCAAAACTTTAACATTGGAAGTAGTATACAAAAGCTGAATGTAATAATAATAAAAATCAAAGGATATATGATGCTCTTTTAGATCATGCCACTCTCATTTAATTGGCCATTTCCAGAAAGACCTACTAGATATTATAAGGCATTATCGACAGTGACAATTGGACTTGTTGGAACATTGAGTAGACTTTGGATGAGTAAGTCGTCAATCATCATATGCAAAAAATAAAACAAGGAAAGAAAGAGATTTTATTTTTATTCATAGAATATATTACTTCAGTTCGAATTGAAAATGGTAAGAATTATTATGTGTTTACATTTCATAGAATTTTATTATTGAAAGGTGATATTCTTCTCAATACTGTTCTTCATCGAGATCCGAAACGACCATTAATTACTACCGCTAATCATCATTCTTGTAAAATCTTTGTCATATGTATTGTTATTAATCATAAACTCTAATTAAATAGGTTTGGATGATCCACTGTTGATCGGTATATAAACGGTAGTTTTCCTTCTCTCTAGTAGCTTCATTCAATGATTTGTTATGATTTAAAATTTTTTAAAAATTCTCATTATTAATCCATATGTATTGTTATTGTAGGAGGTCTTATGCCATATCGTGTTTTTTGGAATCGTCAACGAATGCGCTGGTCATTGGGTGCCGATGATATTGTATTTACAGTAAAAAGACACCAACGTTTCTTCAGTTTGGGTAAAACAATACCAGTAAAACGTGGTGCTGGTGTTTATCAACGACCGATGGATTTTGCATTAGAACGAATAAATCAAGGTGATTGGGTGCATGTTTTTCCTGAGGGTATTTGAATATTGTATATGTGTACTAGTTTTTATTTGGAATTTATCTTTTAGCAAAAGTAAATTTAACAAAAGAATTAATGAGACTTAAATGGGGTAAATTCAAACTAGAATACATATTATAATAAAGTAAAAATTTTAGGTGTTGGTCGTCTTATTGCTGAAGCTAAGATTTGTCCATTAGTTGTTCCGTTCTATCATCTTGGTACGAAAAATATTGAAACATAATCATAAATTTTTATTTTTATTTATTAGGAATGGATTCTGTATTGCCTAATGTAGAACCTTATACTCCTAAAATGAGTCAAAAAGTAAGTATTTATGTTGGTGAACCGCTTATCTTAGATGATCTGGTAGAAAAAATGAAAAAAGAAAATCGATCATTAGTATGAATGAATTAATAAATTTTTGAATTGTTTAATTGAATCTATTTTATTTTATAGCAAGAAATACGTAAAGCAGTAACTGATGTAATTCAAAATGAATTCGCAAAATTAAAACCAAAATGTGAAGAATTACATCGACAACATTTAGCAAGTGGTTCTTCTTCATCGTCTTCAAAGACTTAACAAAAAAGAAGTTCTTTTGTTTTATTACTTTCTTAGTTTGTTTGGTTGTTAGTAAAAAAAGAGAATAGAGTGTAGGACAGTTCCTATTTCAATAAGAAAACAATGACATTATATTTTATTATTGATATCTCTTGTCTCTATATGAAACTTTCAAATTATTCGAACATCAGATGATTAATAATTCAACATAATATTGTAAGAGATTTTCTCTTGATCGACAAAAATAAAATCAATGATTTTACAACTCTAATAAAAAAATATTCCACTGCATAATATTTGTAAAGAATATAGCAAAAAAAAAAGAAATGTATATTTAGTACAAATTTTTCTCAGGTAAGACATAAAAAATATAGAAATAATTGTATGCTTCACTCATTTATTTTACAAGTATATCAATAGATATACCTTTATATGGATGAAATGAGTTAGAATTGAACGAAAATGATTTAATTACATCCTTTTTACTTATTTTTAATTAAAATGTTGTCATCTATCATCATTCAACGATATCTATTCATCAAAAATGCATAGTAACAGCTGTGATCAAGTGTACAGAATGGAGTTTGCATTCATATATACTGCAACAGAACAATTATTTCAGAATTGATGAGGTAGATCATACTTCAATAGATATTGTATTACCAGCAAAAAAGCCTTAAGTTCATAACTTCTGAAAAAGTATCAGAAATCTTTATCTAGTGTTCAAAAATAGTTTAAAGAACATATACATGATCTGAAAGAACAATTTAAAAATTAGTTTGCCCGTTTCTAATTTGGATTTACCAATAAAATTTCGCATGATATCAACTGATGTTGTTGATCATTTCATTATAAGAGAACTATTGTCATACTTGAATCGATATTTTATGCTGGATTAGGAAATTCATTATTTCACTTTTGATGATATATTTCTTTTTTTTGTTGTAATTAGACATCATTTTAAAATTAATTGTGTTCTTATTTTGCTCTATAGTAAATATCAGATGTTACTATTAACCTTATAACTGTTAATTCATAAATAATGGGTAGTATTCTCCATTCGATTCAAGGAAATTACGAGCCTTTTTTTAACCGTACATCATTACTGCTTTATTTTATTGATTCTAGTTACATTTGAGGAGTTCAGCGAAGGTCTCAACCACACTTCGTTCAGTGTTTTCTTTTCAATCTGTATTTAATTATTGCATAGTTAATCAATCAACATCATAAAACTCATTTATACACGCACCTTCTTCGAACTATTGCGTGAAGTTTCCAAAATATAGATATACTTTAAATAAGTCGAGTGATATTCTCAACAATCGTATTTCATGTAGTAACTATTGTTATTGTTGTTTTTTATAGATCATATCACTATTGCAAACTCACTTGATCATGTCAATAGTTATACTATAAATCTAAATCAGGTTTTCATGCACCTTTTACTAGTATGATTACACAAAAGTTTGAGAACAGTTATTAGTCCGTTATAAATTCAATAACTTATTAAAAAATTCGGTAATGATAATCTTATTTAATCAAAAACTAGTACTATCTACACATGTTATTTAATTATTCGAAGTCAGTTATCCTTTTAATTTCACTTCAAAAATGGAATATGTATTTATCGTTTAAATGAAGATAATTTATATGCAAATGTTGCTCGTCTTATGAAAACAATGGTTCCATAAATCAACTTGATATGTTAATCTTGATCATTAATTCTCGAATTTACAAACTAATCGTCATTCAGAAAATGATATTATAATTGATGATACTTGTTCTTAACTGTATAAAACTATTTTCGATTGTACTACAGTTTCACATAATCCATGGATTAAGCGTGCTCTTAATTTGAGTGAATCTGAAAAGATTAATTGAAAATCTTGAAATTTTTACATTAGCGTTTGTTCGATTCAAAACTGGTCATAGGATTAACAATAATAAAAGTAAACAGTAATTCTATCGTTATCAACAAAAGTAATAATTCACTTAAGGGCGATGATATACTGATGTCTATTTACGATAACGTTCGATTATTTTTCATGCTAATGTCAACAATACGAATGAAGTAGCAGCTATAAATTTATCTCAACATAAGACATCAATCAAATTCAATTTTAATCATCTATAAATTCTTTTTGTTTTTGATTGAATTTTAATCTTTAAACTAGTAACAGCATGTTTTACATCATCATGTTACATTATACTCTTTTTTTTTCTAGACATTTGTAAATCAAATTTTTATTCATATTTATATATGCTTACTTAAATGAAGATTTTCTAGGTCCATAGATAATATTATTATCAAGAGACAGTTATACCAGCTAAGAATATCATACCAATATTTGAAGAACGAACTACTCTTTCTTAGAACTTTCTCAATTATTATGAATCTAGAAACTTAACAAATACAATGATAATAACTGTAGTGCAGTGAAAATTTATTGGTTCAATAAGAAGAAAAAGTTTTTACATTCATCATTGTCACTAATTAGATAATACTAATTATAAAAGTTTTAATCATCAAAAGGATTAGGTGTTACAAATTTATTTCCATACACAGGTGTACGATAATTTTCTTGTATTGTCATCGATCCATACATCGGTGTTCTATATGTACGTAATGTTGCTGGTGTGTAAAGACGTGTATGATATGTACGTAATGTTGGTATTTGTGGAGTTGGTGCTAATGTTGGTAATGGATTTCTTTTACTTTCATAACCACCACCAATTTCCCATTGCTGAAAATCTTTCCATGCACTTAATTTTGGACAAAAACGTTTACCTAACATTGAACATTTTTCTTCATAAGCTTTACGAGCTTCACGTTTTTGCTCTTCACATTTTGTCTTGCCTGGATGAAGAAAACTACGTCGAGCACGAAAAAGAAATTGTAAAGCTTCATTTGGTGTAACTAGAAGAATAATAAAATTAATAAAAATAATTATTGATAACATAATATAGTTACTTTGAAACTCATCCGAATCTGATTCTGCAACGGTAATTAAAGTTAAAATAAGAAGAAAATACGTCCACTGAATTAACAAATAAAAAGATAGAAAACAACGAAAGATGAGATAGTCAAAACATACCTTCATAATCGTCTATATATCAGCGAATAATACGAACAGAATACTTGTTCTTTTTTCTCGTTAGACTTAAACCCGTAGTCAATGGCACAAGTAAATATAAAGGGTACTTGTTGAAAAATATCATCGACTGTAAAGCATAGTAATTATCGAATAGAAGTTGAAGAATATTTATCTCCGAATGTGTCGTGCCTATCAAATACATATATTTACTGGAAAATCTTCATGTGACATTGATAAATTGATAAACAATGATTGATATATCTGATGAATTGATATTTATTATTTGATTTATTTAGAATTTTTGTGACTATAATTCTTGAAAAAGATATCATGTTTCTTTGAAATGACTTTCTAATCAAGGGGGAAGAAGTGAGACTCCAAAAGTTGGAGTACAGCTGAAGTACAGTGAAGTCTAGATGAAGTACGAGGAGAATGTATTCACTGGACTTCACTGTACTTCAGCTGTACTCCCACTTATGGACTCTCAATTTTCCCGCCTTGCTTTCTAATGGTGAATAAATGATAATTATTGCTCATATGAACTCATCGAATAAATATTTTCCTAGATAAAACCGATGTATTTTTCTGGTATATGACAACCTATGTTGTTTTTGTCTCATTTCACTTACATTTTATATTATGTTAGTGTTTGACAGAATCCATTTTTTGTTTCATGTTGACTCTAAATGGTTGTG
The DNA here is from genome assembly GCA_905329745.1 of Rotaria sp. Silwood2. Taxonomy (NCBI): domain Eukaryota; kingdom Metazoa; phylum Rotifera; class Eurotatoria; order Philodinida; family Philodinidae; genus Rotaria; species Rotaria sp. Silwood2. Next base: position 617,925 of record CAJNSZ010000041.1, read on the forward strand.
TTCTATGCAAAGTTTCATTCTTTATCAAATTTACCAAGTAAAATGCAGAAGTTTTGCTACAGATAGTTTCTAAATTAGATTATTTTAAAGATTTATACTAGAAACTGTCATTGTATAATATACACGTAAGAAATTAAGCGAAAAATCAGATTGAAGTCGATTAAACTTGTACAACTTTGATCGACTGTAATCTAAAAATAAAATGTATGAAATCAAAATTTCATTGGGTATTCAAATTAATTTCGATTATAATGGATTTAATATTAATAAAAACGATTAATTATAATTGATACAAACCAAAGAAAATTGTTTACAGATTCTACCACTTATCGTCAAGAAAAAAAAATTAAAAGGGATATTGTTTTGTACAATATTCAATCGATTAAAAATACAAATTAATCAGAATAATAATTGAAATTTTGATTTTTTGCACTATGTTAAATTATAATCATTTAAAAGTTTATAGTTTTAAGCGATTTGAATCTGATTTTTTGCCTAATATTTTTAGATGGGTATTCATTTCTATTTCGCTCTATTTTACTATTTTTACTATTGATGTCTATGCCGTCTACTGCATTTTTGAATATAATTCATATAAGAAAAGCCACTCAATTTTCACGTGTTACGAAATTCTTTATTATAATATTATTGAGTTATTTCACTTGTCTGGAACGTTGACGGCTGTTTTTGCCCAATTTTTCATGCGTAGCACTGAGTTTCGTCTTAAAATGATGTCCATGAATATGTATGAGAGATGTCCTAGGATATTCGGAATGTTTCAGACAAAACAAATACATCCGGCATATGATATCAAGTTGTGGAAGGATTTCAGTTCAGATCATTTTTTTCTGCAAAATCGTAAAATTTTGCAAGTTGAATATTTAATGAAGGATGTATTTACTTTTTTTTTGAAACTTTTAGAGTATTCTGGCTGCTCTTAAACACATTCATGAACATAATGTCAAGACAAACCTAGTTCCACGAATAAACATTCTAGTAAAACAAACACCAATTAGCTTCAAAGTCCCAGACAAGCCAATCGACTTAAGATTATTCTACTTAAATGTTTCGCAACACAGAACCCAAATAGCAGATCCAAAACGATGTGACACCTTGAAATACTCGTTCGTTCGATAACTGTTCTCAAGAAAATCAATATTTGATAAAACAGTCATAAAGAAATATTGACTTTTAGATGAAAACAATTGCAGTTATAAGCCTTGACTAGGGCAGCCTTCCACTAGCTATTGAATTTGGAAAATGTCGGCAAACCATCAGTTTCGACATGAGATCAGGATCTGAATTCAGAAATCAGCACCGAGCATATAAAAGCAGCCACGTTCCTTAAGTATACCTCCTGTTCTAATGATCGTCGTCAGGCACAAATCTTCATTGTTGTCATTCTTACACTAATCGACTAGAAAAAATGTCACGGTTTATGCCCACTCATCAAAGCCTCCGAAACGGTACGTAACGTTCTCAAGAAAAACGGCATTGTCATCTGTGAATCTACGGTGTATCCTAATGTTACCTAAGAAATTTGTGCCCACGTGCTCGAAAAAGCCAGCAGACTTCACTTCTAGGTTGATTTCTTTTGCGGCTACTCATCAGAGCGCATCAATCAGGACGATAAGATCCATACGCTGACAACCATTCGAAAGATTACTTCAGGATCAACGTCCTAAGTTACTCCAGAAGTTGATGAATTCTATCGAGAGACTATCAAAGTCGAAACCTTTGCGGTATCGTCGATCAAAATAGCCGAAATCGCCAAGATGACAGAGAATTCACAACACGACATTAATATTGCCTTTGTCAATAAGCTCGTACGCATCTTCGAAGTGATCAACATTGATACGCGCGAACTGCTTCAGGCCAATAGAACAAAGTGGAAGTTTTGTCTGTCAAACCTGGATTGGTTGAAGGTCATTGTATCGCCGTTGATTCATACTGTTTGACATACAAGGCTCAAAAATAGACTTATACTCCTGAACTTATCCTCGCTGTTATTCTTGAGTTAAAAGGATTCGGTTGCAATGCAGATATCATTGATGCCTTGGACATCGCCGGAATAAGTCTACAAAGAATACAGCATAACGTTGAGATCGGTCAGTGAGTTGTCGATAGCCAACGGGAAAACGTTGATCAACTACTCGGATGCTGTTGTTATTTGTTATGGGTCATCAAGAATTTCAGCAGTATAATTTCTCTGCAATAATGACTCAGAACAAAGTAATTTACGATATTACAGAAAATCTATCGAAAACGAGTGTTGATGCACGGTTGTAACACAATGTAAAAATAATAATATCCTTGTTGACCCGGATATTTAAAAGACTACCAGAAATAAAATAAAAGTAGAGATTCTCACTGTACAAATTTCGATTATTATAATTAATGAATGATAGTATGGTTTTTAATTAGTTACTATAAGAGAATATACAAGATGTGGCGAAATTCAATGGCACTGAATTTATTTTTGTTCAATATTATAGAAATCTCGTGAGATGTCATAAGGTATCATCAACAGTGTACTACCATTTTCAAATCATTCATTAAACTGCTTACTTGCCTGATCGTCTAAAACCTTTTCGATTTTCATTTGCACGTAAATAATCTTCTCGACAAACAATCAAGCTGAAGTGATTCATAGATTACTGAAAAGATTTTCTAGTCCAGCTCTCTCAAAACATGCTAAATTGAGTGTACGTTTCTCCTATCCATTCTAGATCATTTTTGACATTTCGGGCTTTTATCTCTTATCCATTGTTATCTTTTGCCGTTTTCTTAAGATTATATGGCGCAGATATTCCACTTATATATTTTGGATCTGCACAAGAACATTTCCGATGGATGATTTTACATGAATGAAAAATGGGTTTAACTTGTAAGAAAAGTTGTTGCGCTTTTTGCACGATCGCAAGAACACTTAGCATTTTTAGATTGTATAATCATGAATTAATTTCGTTTCTTTGCAGAAAGAAATGTCAACTTTGAAAATGCAATCCATTTAGATTTGTCTTCAAATACCGTAATTGAAAGAGATGCATAGCACTATTCTAGGAAAATACACGATAATTTTCATTGCACATACAAATCAGTAGAAGATACTCTAAGCCCAATTTCTCCTGCGTTTACTTCAATTTTGCTGATATGTTTAAAGAGTCATTTACTGACAAGGCTCGGTGAAGACCGACCGACTCCATCTTGTATTGGGCTTTATCAGTAGTACTAGATCATGGTTCTATCATAATTATAAGAAACAATTAGTATACCCGAAAGTTTGACGGTTATCAACCAATCACTGAGTAGCTAATGATCGTTTAAACCAAAGTTGTGACCAGCAAATTATGTTACTTTGCTTCATGAAAACTAGTTCAACGGAGTCTATGACATTAAGACTCAATAAACAGTAGTCGATTAGTAGTTGTCTAACGAAAGATTTTACACTTTATCAGCAAATTCACCCACATCTAACGTTCACACATATTTAGAATTATTCTTTTCATAGTTAAGCTTACTATAAGATCTCAATTTTGAATTTATTCAATAGTTTAGAAAATATTCTTTTTCTATATACAAGCTAATTTTGAAATGACATTGATCTCAATAGTCATTGATTTTTTTTTTATTTCCTATCTGAAAAGAAAATGAATAAACAAGTTTTTTTTGCTCTCATCGGGCTTGTATACAAAGAAACAGATGAACAATAATAAACGAACAAAACAATAACGATACATAAAAAACAGAAAGAAAAGTTCATAGAAGACCATATCATTTATATTTCCATTATATTATTTCCTAAAAAGAAAGGAACGAATAGATATAAAATTTATTAAGAACTCCTATTACCAGAATATTGTTCTTGCTCCATCCCTTCTGTATTTGGTTTATGACCATTTTGATGTTGTTTTTGTTCCATTGAATGCGGCATTTGACCAGCTTGTAACATAGCTTTTAATCTTTCGACTTCTTCTATTGATTTAGCTTCCAAAATAGCTTTCTGAAATTTATTAGGATGAATTTGAGAAAATACAAAAAGAGATAAATAAAAACTTTGATAGCATCAGCATCTTTCTTAGTCATTCGTGGTGCTTGTTGTTGTTGTTGTTTAGCTAATTCTGCACCAGGTATAAATGTATTAGCTCCTTTTTGTTTTTTCTTCGCTTTATCACCAGATTTAGATTTATAGAGTTTACGAGATGCTTCACGTTCCTATGAAACATAAAATCGTAATTGATGAAATAAAAATGAAGAAATAAATAAATACTTTTTGGGTAATTCGATTATAATCAAGTGTTCGTAAATTAGGTAACGCATGAATAACATATAGACGATAATCCTTTTTCATAGCAATTGGATTTCGAGCAAAGCTTAAAAAAAAACATGAAATCATTTTATTTTCCTCCTTATTCAACAAAGAATTTTACCTAACATGAGTTAATTTTGGTAATGTTGCAAGTGGATCAATATCGGATAATTCTTGCAACATGTTATTATTAAGCATTAATGTATCTAAATTTGCAATATATTCTTGTAAATTTTCAGCGATACGTCTAAAATAAATAAAATTAATGAAAATAAAAATAAAATATATTAAAATGAATCTATAAAATCTTCTTACGCTATATGATTATTTGCAAGATAAAGTGTTTTTAATTTAGGTAAAAATGGAAAACCATCAAGTTTACGTAAATCATTATTCGTAAAATCGATTGTATCAAATTGATTTAATGTTGCACCCAAATTTTCAATAACAGGAATTTTTAAATCTAAATATTCATAATTTAAATAATTCAAATATAAAATTATGTATTTTATTTACCACGTAGACTAAGTTCATATTGACCGACAGGATTAAGATATTGAGAAGCTGCTTCAATTACTTCAGGAGTAAGACGACCCATAATATAATAATTTTTCTTTAAAACAAATCTATCAATCTGAAAAACTGAGATACATTAGAAAAACAAAAACAAAACACTTTCAATTTCCTATCAACTGAAGAAAAAAAAAACAAATGTAAAAAAAATTTAATATGTTCGTTCCAATGGTGTTGTTATTGGATAACCTTTAGCTATTAACATCTAAGAAAAAAAAAAAAAAAAGCAAAAGGTATCTTTTATTTTGTTAATAAATATTAAAATAATTTCTTACTCGTTTAGCTAAATGTTGTAAATGTTCATCACCTGTTTTAAAACCATGTTCATGAATTTCTTTAGCTAATTTATCAATTCTTAAACGTGCATGTTTACAATAAAGAAAAGTCATTTCAGTTTCATGTTCACAATTTTTTAAACCAATTGAATATGCACGTGATGAACGACCTAACATTGCTGTCATTGCAAAGATTTCCATCACTATTTCAGATAGACGTCTTAAATATAACTGATTATCAATTATATCACGACCAGATTTTGTTAATGTTTCTTTAGTTACATTTCGTAAAACAAATACAGCATATTCTAAATCTTTTGCTGGAATACCTAAAGATGGATGAACCTAAATTAATTAAAAATTAATTAATTATATTAAATTTTCTTTTCAGTATTTACTTTTTCCCATAGATCATGTTTAAAAGTAAATGGTGCACGCATTGCTTGTGCTTGGGAAGTCCAACCAGTTAATAAATGTCGTAATTTAGTTCCAGGAAAATGTATTGGATTTCGAATTTTTCGTACAAAATCATGAATAACTGTACTAACACTCATAACACCTTCCCATGCAGTTAATAAACGTAAAACATCATTTGGTACATCAAACATTGACCATGGACGTATATCACGAAGATATTGTTCAACTGGATGACCAATTTCAATACCTTCAACACCAAATATTTCAAGACAATCATTTGCTATACGATATAAACGATCTGTAGCAAAAATTTTTGTTAATGCTGATTCAATTGATATAACTGGCATTGAAAATGAATCAAGTATACCACTTGTTAAATATGTCATTGATTCCATTGTATATGTATCGATTTCCATATGGAATAGACGTTTTTGAATTAAACCTTGATCCATTAATTTACGACTAAAAGATTCACGTTGAATAGCTCGTTCAGATGCTAATTGAATTAGACGTTTACTAACACCAACACACATACCTAAAAATTTTTGATTTTAATTAAAAATAGATGTTTTTTTTTTTTTATTATGGATTGGTAAACGATGATGTTCAGTGCCGAAAAATTAAGCATGAAAAAAGAAAATTAAAATAAACAGAAGACTCACATTCACATCTAGTCATCATATAACGGATGATCGGAAAGTAATTAGAGAAAACGTTTGTTCATTTTTCAGTTTTTTTTTTTGGAACCTACAGATATTTGAAAAACATTGGGTTAGAATCAGAACTTTACGCGTCCTTTTCGAAGATGAATTCGTAATTTTTCTAGGATTTCTAGTTTAAAATTTATTAGCTAATCTTTACGAAGCACGAAAGTTAAGTTTAGACAGAGAAAAATGACGTTTTTTTTCGGTTATAGTCTGCTAAATTGTTCTCTAGAAAGTGATATAAGAATCAAGAGTTTAAGAACAATGATTCAGGTTATTCTCGAACTCACATTGTAAGTTTATTTTTCATAGAAATCGAGAAAACTGCGTAAATTGATACGATGGTCCTTACCATAGTATTCGTTATTAACAAATGCCTTACAGCTAACTAATCTTTACTGTACCATTTTATTGAGAAATGTTTGATGTTTTATTCGCTATATTTGAAATAAGTTTAGTTTCTACTTTTGGTAATATTTGGTACGACTAAATTTCATCCAAACTTAATTTATAGGCCGTAAAAAAATGTTAGCTCATAACTCCTACACGTATTTTACATCCATAATCGAAAAGCATACAAATTTCAGCATGCTTCTTTAAAAGGCTGCAAAAAGAATGAACATACTGTCTGATTACATCTCGATCGCTCATTTTATTTTAATTATTTGCATATTATTAAATATAATATTTAATCATTGCCCTTTTTCCATGTTAAAATTTTTACACTCGCATTTCTGTTCCTTTCTTTCTTTGACATTATTCTGTTCAACGAAATACAAAAGAGATTCTTGTTTATGCCTATAAAAATTGAAGTTAGATCATACATCGATAAACTTCAATCTAGACTTTACTAGCATATTTGAAGATGAATATTCTTAAAACATAATAGAATACAAAGAAATTTCATATTTAGGAAAAATTTGTAACTAGCATTTATATTAGTTGCTGAGAATGAAAGATGATCTTTACTTGAAGAAAACAAAAAAAAGACTTAATATGTTCTCTAACCTGAAAGAGTTGTTCGTACATAACCATGTAAATTTCTTAGTATGTTTAATCCTTCACCAAGTTGTCCTATTAAATGATGTACAGCATTAACTTTGACATCTTTAAATTCAATATGTGTTAAACCAAGACCACGTAAACCAAGTGTCGATATTGGTGGTGATATAGTAACACCAGGCATATCACGATGAACAAGAAAAAATGAAAAACGATCATCATAATCATCTGATGTATGACGTTCTTTTGTTTTACAATAAACAAGAAATACATTAGCATTAAGTCCATTTGTAACCCACATTTTTTTTCCATTAATAATATATGTACTTGGATCTGTATCACTTACAGTTGCTGTTGTTTCAATATTTCGTATATCACTACCACTTTTTGCTTCTGTTATACAAGCTGTTGCTATCATATTACCTATAGACATTTCAGGTAAATAATAACGTTGTTGTTCATCCGTACCATAAACAAGTAAACCTTAATTATAATTAATGTTTATTTTTAATGAATATTCAATAAGCAAAAAAAAAAGTTTACTTCTAACTCCGTATTCTGTATGTGCTAATAATTGAGTAGTAATTGTTGGACTAACTGCTAATTCTTCAAACATACGTACAGATAATTGACTATTTAAACTAAGACCATCTATAAATGAATAATTAAAATTTGAGAAATAAAGTAATAATAATAATAGTAAAAAAATAGTTCTTACTAAATTCTTCTGGTATAATTAATCCATGTAATTTTAATTTACACATTTCTTTATAAATATCTTTATCAATATGATTATCTCTTTCGATTTTATTTCGATCAATTGAATCAGTAAATTTTTTTAAACGTTCACATAATGTATTCATTTGAGTTGATTCAGTTTTAGTTAATAATTCTGGATATGTTAATATATCTCGATCAAATTCTCCATTAAATACAATAGTCATATATTGTGTATTTGTTGAATCAACTGTTAAACGTTCTTTACGACGTAAAACATCTAATTCATCTTTATATTCATATTCTAAACCTTCTTCTTCTAAACGTGGACGATCTTTACGTGTAGTTATAGATTCTTCCGATGTAGGACGAACTTGTTCGATTATTTCTTTGTTTGGTTTTGTTGTGTTTGATCTTAAGAGTTCAAAAGAAAAAAAAAATTAAATTCTAATCATCTATAATCTTTACAGATAATCAAGGGAAAACAGTTTTCAATTACGTTTAATTCTAATTTTCATATATCAATTGAAAGCAATATATTGATGTTATTTTCAAAGACTATCCTGCATGGGTACACGACATTTCGCTTTCACAGTACGGTTTTCAAACTTTTATTTTATATGGAAAAATATACCATTTAGTTTTCTCCACAAACAGCAACAAAAAAAAGAGATCATATCAAATTTCACAAAAAAAAAAAACAAGTGATTCAGGATCCACTCGATGTCCTGCTGCTTCTAAAATCTGATCGATTTCGCTAAGTATACGTTTGTTTGTTGCTGATGATGCCGGAATGGAACGCAGCGTTGGTGCCACGCGTCATACTTATGGATATATACATGAATGTATTTTCCATCATGATAATACATGTTTACATTTTTGATAATTCAGTTACTCCACCGTATGATTTATCATCATCTGTAGATGAGTTTTCATTAAAAACAAATTCTTTTATTAAAACAGTACCGTTAACGTTTCCGTGATCTGCTATCAAGTACAATATATTGTTCAGTCATGATGGAACCGGTTTTTACTCCTATGTTTTTAAATAAATTAACAGTTTGAAAAACTAAAATATTTTTGAACGTTGAGATCTTATATATTGCCCAGTCGGATGCCCGACGTCAGATCATACTCAGGATCCGAATTCTCGGTTAAACTCTAGTTACAGATGAACACAAAACACTTGAAGTTGCATTTTTTATTAAATAGTTTATCTGAACAAAACGTCTTAGATTTATTGTCGATGATGATACATATCATCTTTCAAATAAATCGGAAGGAATTATAATTCAGGGATGTCAATTCTCAAATATCTCACTAAAATAATGAAAAATATTCGTCAAATGTAATTGACATTAGTCAAAATATTCAAACATGAATTAGAAAACATCTTGACTATCTCTACAATTTAAGAATTAAGCATTCGTTTTACTATATTATTTCTTTCTATAGAAATTTATTTAAATATTCATTAAAATAAACAATAGAATTTTTCGCTAACAAAACTTACACAAATCGATTTACATGTAAATTTGCATACGATCGTCGAATCCATGGTAAAAATCTCAGTGTTTGCATGTTCTGTTTTTTTTTCTTAAATAAAACCTAAATTAATATTTCATCTAAAACGAAAAAAAAAATTCAATTAATATTTATTCGAAAGATTCAGGTGTGACTAAAATATCAAATACAAGTCCATTATTACGAACAACTCTTAAATTTAATGTTTCATCTTCTTGAACATGTTTTAAAAGATCCGCACTTGTTTCAATATCATGTCCATTAACCTGAATAATAATATCACCAGGTTGAAGACCAGCACGTTGTGCAGTTGAATCTAACACAACACCAGCAATATAAACACCTTTATTTATTGAAAATGTCATTGGCATACGATAACGCATTTCTTCAATAATCTGTGGTGTTAATGAAAACATTTTAATACCTAAATAACGTGTTTGTCGACGATTAGTTGTTGATGTTATTTGTTTTGATATTGATTGTTTTAATTTTTTCTTTTCAACATCAGCTAAAAATAATTTTGCATAATTAATTGGTAATGAAAATGATATTCCTGTCATTGCTTTCATTGAATTAATACCAATAACTTGTCCATCAAGATTAACAAGTGGACCACCACTATTACCACCTGTTATCATACAATCTGTTTGAATATAATTTATATTACGTCCAAATAACCCTAATTCACTACTTGTTCGACCAACATTTGAAACAATACCAGCTGTTACAGTATTTGATAATGCTAATGGACTACCAACAGCAATACAATGTTCACCAGCACGTATTTTATCTGAATCACCTAAAGTTAAATAGGGTAATTTTTGTTGTTTTGAATCAATCTGCACGACAGCTAAATCTGCAACCATATCCACTAGATAAAAAAAAAAAAAAAATATCATCAAGATTTTTTTTTTTCTACATAACCAAAACAATTTTCTTTTGTACCATATTCAACAGTTCCAGTGAAACGTTGTCCATCAGCTAATTTAATTTTAACATTTTTTCTATTACGTACAACATGTGCATTTGTTAATATAAGTCCTGTTTCATTAATAATAAAACCTGAACCATTTGTTGTACCTATTGATGAATTAAAATGTCCAAAATATGGCATTGGCTCAAGATCAACTTCTATATGAACAACTGCTGGTGCAACATGTTCAACAACATCAGCTATAAAATTATATTGTTTTGAATATGGAACTTTTTCAATTAATGGTGTTTGATTATCAACTATTAATGGACCTTTTGGTGTTGAAGGTATTGATTCATTATTTGATAATGCATATAGACGATAATGTTTATAAATTTCATATAAACTTAAAGAACTTGCTGCAAAAAGAAGAGTATATGGTATAGATGAATTAATTTTACTAGAATATTGTTTATTTTTTGTTGATAATAATGGAATATAAAATGGTAAATATTTCTGACGATTTAAAAGAATTCTTGCGAAACGATACATTATTGCAGTGCTTCTTAATATATGAAAACAGAGAATCAATTCGTATTGTTTAGAATATTTAACCAATCAAATAAATAAATCAATTCTTCATTTGATTGGTTAATAAGACAACAAACTGACAATGTGTCTATAGATACAAATTTTCATTTCGTTACATTTAACTTAACGATGAATGGAAATAGATTTTTATCTTTATAAAAAAATATTTTTATTAAAAAAATATATTTCATTGGTCATTATATTTAATATCTATCAGTTCTGCTCAACCAACATGAACTAAAAAGAAAAATGATCCAACGACGAAATAAACATAAGAGAAGATTGTAAACCATGTTGTTATGAAAGATTTATTAATAAACTTGTAAAATTTAAACTTCAACTAAAACAAATTCATGAATATAAATCAGAAAGAAGAATTCTTAAAGAACTTGAGTGAGGATAATAAATAAATTAAAAGAAACAAACAAGTGAGATATTATTTTATATGAAATTTTCTTTCTTTTCTAGTATTCCAGAATGTTCACCTATTCAATCAACTTCTGAAGAAATAACCTATTGTTTAATGTTACATTGTGATTGAGCTAAACATAAACATCAACAAGAAATAATATTTATTTTGCGAGCACTCAAATCAAAAGACAATACACTTGAAAAATTAAAAATTGAAAGCGAAAAACTTTATCAACAAACTTTACAAGTAGGAATAAAATAGAAGAATTCTCACAGGGATATTATCTTTCGTAAACAGAGAAAAAAAGATTTTATCTTTAAAATCAACGTATGGGAACGAGTGTCTTGGCACAAAATATTCACTCATTTTTTGACCACTTAAAAGAGAATTTATTAGAGCCAGACTTTTTCACTTTTCTCAAAGATGTGTTCAGAGTTTCCTTCCAAGGTAAGATTGAACAACTATTATCAGATTGTTTGAAAAAGTGAAAAATAGTGGTTCTACAAAACACTAATTTGGCTAATTTTGTATTTCGATTATAAGCTGGTTTTATAGTCGTCGTATATTTCTTATATTGTTGAAAAAAAGAAGATTTTTTTTTGAAAAGATTGATCTATCCTATTAAAGGTACCTTGGGTGATGATGTAAACATCATCACTGGGATCTATACTACAACGTGTAAATACTAAATGATTTTACATATATGTACTGCTTCATTTTTGTCGAAATCATGAATAATTTATGATGCAATGGATTTCTTTTTGTTTTTTAAGTTTTCCCAGATGACAACTCTTTTAGTGAAATTCTATCTAAAAGGAATGCTGAATTATAAGAATAAAAACTTGATCTTCCATTCTTAGTGAACCCGCAGCAGAAGCCAAATAACAACAAAAAAAAATTTCAATGTTGGTAATAATTTTTTTTAAAAAGCTTCTTTAATAGAAAGTAAATATTTACTTTATAGCGACTTATGCACACTATGACATAAGATGGTATTGAACTTGATTGCATGTCATACTAGTGAGAAACTTAGAGTTGAAACTTTAGCAATTCAAAAATCGTAAAAAACACCTGAATAATGCTTTTCTCTTTATATCACAGAGCTTGGGACTCATCAAATGCAACGTTAGTATGAAATACGACTGGGTTTAATATATCTGTTCTTTGCATTTATTTCATACTGATTGAAATATATTGTGACTAACAGTAGGGAGTACTTCATAAACCAAAACATATGTTAATGGATTCCTTTTCTTTTTACAATGACAGCAGCTCCATTATGTTTGAAGTTGTACTCATACTGAGATTGCCTCAACAGCTTTTCATACTTTTAAATATTTTGTTTATATACTTTGATGAGTATAACAGTAGTGAGAAGACATAGTTTATACTGTAGAAACAAAATAAATTCATTGGTTTTTTTCTAATTATTTATTCAGTCTCGGTTTGTATATAATTATTTGAACATTTATCTATGGAAGAGATGGAAAATAAATCGAACACATTTTTTCTTGTTTCCTCAGAGGAAGTGTTTATTGTGTCATTGTTTTCTATAATTTGAAAGTATTGTTGCAGAATTTGTTAGACCTCTGAAGTTATCTCTTCGAGATAATCATTGTTCTATATTCTGACTGAATGACACTATGAAGACAGATTAAAATCTATGACAGTCAAAATGTGAAACAAGTTTTATTGAGTCAGTTTTCTAAAGCAAAGTTTGTTCTATAAAACAGGTTATATATTTTTCTATTTTATCTTTCATGACAGATTTTTGTATTTTCAGAAGTAGTTTTTGAAATAGAAATTTTTTACCAATGTCGATTTCCATAGAAATTAATTTTCTAGTAGAAATCCATAGACAAAACTTCGCTTAATGTAATATCTTATTTTGTACAGAGGTCAAAAAATGGACGAATATTTTGTGCTAAAACTTCAGACCATAGGTTAATTACTGAATGTTTTTAAATAAGTTTTAGGTTGATAGTAAAATATATACCATTTGTTCGTCATGGACCTCTTTATATTCTATCAAATACAAATTATGACGCACCAGATGATGATTATTTTGATACAACTAATTATTTAACTAAAGACTTCGACGTAAATTTTATGGAATATGTGAAAACAATGGAACGTCAAAAATGGATAGAAATTCGAGCCGAACGACGTGCTAAAAAACAAAGCAAAAACTGAAGACAAATAAATAGTACAATCAGCAGATAGTTGTTTTTATTTTCTTCTAGACAAATTAATTGAGTAATCAGATAGCTGTTATGGCAGTGCAATTTAAAGTTAAAGTACTATCTAAATATATTTTCATACTAAAAGATATTTCTTTTACTTCAACGATAATTTGTATTCTTAACTGGTATTAATCCACGGAACTAATTTTTTTCTAGATAACTTTGAAAAGAAGTTAGGATATATCAAAAATGACGGTTGCGGAAACGGATAGTATTGCCAAAGGACACGTATCACAAAGATCTAAAAATCTACAACCCGAAGGAAGCAAAGTTCGTCGAGGTAAATCAAAATAAATTAACTAATTTTTTTTCGAATAATTTTCTTACAATTGAAATTTAGCTTTTAAAGATAAAGTTAGTATTCTTGCTTTGCTCTCTTTCTTTATGTACAAGCTCGAATAGTATTCTAATTTGAATTATGATAAAAATTGCTTGAATTTTCTTTATTTTACTTCTATGTTTCTTTTACATCTTATTGAAGGATTTACTATTTGTACAACGGGTACTGCATCGATTCCATCTCGTTATTTAACTGTTGTTACAAGTAATAGTGAAAAACGAGGTTTTCAACAAACTGCTAGACGTTTTCAACATGATCCAGTATGTCATAATGTTGATTATTCTAAACGATCATTATTTAACTATTATAGACCTTTGCACCTGGTCCGGGCCAATATGAAACAATACAATCATTAGATAAACAATTAGAAAGAACTTCCGATTCAAAGAAAGGTTCTGGTAGTTTTGCTTCCAAAGTATTTAACATATTTTTTTTCTTTTTTCCTATTCTATACATATTTCTATTGATATATAGAGTAAACGAGAGAGTTCTCTAAATCGATCAACAAATTTTCCAGCGCCGACAAGTTATAATATTGCAGGAATATTTGATTTTGAACATCACGGTTTTAATAGATCGAAATATTCTAGTATGTTTCAAAAACCGATTGCTGAACGACCATTATCACCTAAATCATCAATTCCAGCACCAAATCAATATGATGTTAATAAATTGTTATTCTTTTTACTTTTCTTTAATTTCAATTCTTTATTATCTTAACAGATTAATCAAGGCTTGAAAACAATAACTAAATCAAATAATGTTGCAGCTCAAGCTGCTTTTCGTTCACATACAAGAAGATCTGATGCAACTAATAAATATTTTATTACACCTGCTCCGGGTATGTATTTTATTTTTTGCTTTTATAAGAATAAAACAATTGAATAATTCGAATATATACTTAAGGTACATATAATTTGGATGATTCAGCAACACGATCATTAGCACCTATTCATCAATCAAGTTTTAAATCAACTTCGAAACGTGATACATTTAGTGTTGAATCGGCTAGTAAAGTATATTAATAACCATCATAAATATTCATACTATTTGAATTATTATTTTTTTAAAGTTACCAGGTCCAGCTGATTATCGACCATTTGAAAAAATAAAAGAAGAATATCATCGACAAGTACTTCCGTATGTTATTAATATATAAATGTTTTTGTTTTTCGTTCAATACGAATAATTTTTTTATTTTAAGACGCCATCATTATTTGACTATTTCTGCTCCAGCTATTCCACCTCCTCCCGAAGCTCCATTTCCTGGTCCAGGTGCTTATGAACTTCGTGATTATAAAGAAATAGAAAAGAAATATATGTCATCAGCTGCATTTGTTTCAAGTACAAGTCGTTGGGCAATTGAATCAACTCCATCAGCTGAACGACCTGGTCCAGGTTCATATACACCACGTGTACCAACTAAACAATCATTTAATTTTAATTTTGAACGAAAATGGATTTCATAGAAATTATTGATAATACTCATCTGTGATTTATTTATTTTTTCTAATTGCATGACATTAATTAATTTATTTTTTTGATTTTAATATTTATCTCAATTGTATGATAATGTACTTTTTTTAGAATGAACTTTTTTTTATTTTTAATTGCACGATTTTTCGTTTTTTTTTTTTATAGATAAATATGAATCGTGAAGAATTACTTGAATTAATAAAACAAAAAGATGATATTGAAAAAGAATTAAATGATTTAGCAAATGAACTTAAATTACAAAATAATGTTGGAATGACAGAAGAACTTGTTGATAGAGATGGATATCCAAGGTAAAGAAAATCAAGTGAACATGATTTTGTAATCTTTGAAAAAAAATAAAATAAAATTTTATAAATAATTCTTTTTCATTTTCTATTTAAGAAATGATATTGATCTTGTTCGAGTACGTCAAATACGACAACGAGTTATCTGTTTACAAAATGATCATAAAGCATTGATGAAACAAATCGAAGCCGGTCTTATACAAGTTCATGAAAATAATGTTAATAATTCTTCGAATACTACTGAATCGATAACGACAGCTCCTAGCAATACCAGTTTTCCTAATAAAGAACCATTTTTACGTGTTGATATTGTTAGTAGTCAATCACCTGCTGAAATAGCTGGCCTTCATGTTGGTGATCTTATTTGTCGTATTGGTACAATTCGTAAAGATAATTTTCGTACAATACAAGATGTTGCATCACTCGTAAACAATAGCGAAAATCGTTCAGTTACATTACTTGTTCAACGTGCTAATACAAAAGAACAACAGACATTAACATTAATACCGAAAAAATGGTCCGGCAATGGTTTATTAGGATGTAAATTAACACCATTGAGTTAATTTTTTCTAATACATACTATTTTCTGTATTGTTACTCATGATAAACTAGAAATATACAATGCATGTACTACTCATAAGTTTTTATTTAAACAATTACGATAGAACATTTACTAGTAATCACATTTAATGGAAATTTGAGTAAGAAAACATCATTAGAAAGTATCGATAGACGATGCAATATTATGACTTTTAGAAATAATCATTTATTATCGTTCTATGTAAATTTGTTTCATTGTGAATAAAATGCAGTCGAGGACAATCTTAAAAGACTATCATTAATTTTCTTTATCAAATAACCTGAAATAATATACAAGTAATTACAAATTGTTTTTATAGAAGGAATGATAACTAAGATGAGCATGATTCCTAAAGACTAAAATGGTTTTTTTATATAATGCAATCAATAAAACAATAAAGTTATAGGAAATATTTTGGACATTCTTTCATTCGATAATAGAAACTCACATGTGAAACTCTTCTAGATAATAATACAAATAATTCACGACGATATATGTGGCAAAGCAATGTTAACATATTGTATAAAAATTATAATAATGTTTTCGAGAAGTAAAGGAGTTGTATTAGAATTATTCAAGAAAATAGATCCGAATGAATTTACAAATATTGAAATCTAGCAAATTGAAAATGTCAGATCTTTGTTAATACGATATGACAATTAAAGAGTAGAACAATGTTTTGATAATAAATTTCCACTAAGTCAGCTTGTTTTTCTTAATTTAAATGAGTACACTAATTTTCTCATATGTCATTATTTACCAGTGGTGTTTTTTTGTAAAGTAATATCTTCTTTTGAGACTTGATTTTCTGTATTACTCGATTGAACTCAAATCAATTATCATTCGTAAATAGATGTAAGTATAAAAAGTCATGCCTTTTATTTCCACATCATTTTCACTAAAAAAAACAAAAACAAATGTCTTATCAATGCTACAATATGACATGGACCGTAGAATATCGTCAAATTAGTCGAGCTTATCTTGCTCTAGCTATACCTGCTTTTATATTTCATGTATTATTTTGGATACATGTAGCTACACATCGAACACTTCGTCAAATTTCTATGCTTTGGGTATATAATTATCTTTTTACTGACATTCTTCTACTTGTTCAATTCTTTGTGGAATATACAATTCGTACAATGTCACTCTGTACTTCACCTTCAATCTTTTATGCATTTTGTAATTTTGAAGCTTATACAAATACTTATATGACTGTACTTGAAGCGTATATGTTAGTTTGTTTAAATATAACACGTTATTATTTAATTGTAAAAAATTGTAATATATCAAATCAATATCCTTCTATTCTTATTTTTCTTAATATATGTCTTTATATTTTTGGAATAAGTATATTATTATTACAAGTTGAATTATTTCAAATAGTGAAATTACATTCTCATCATCATACTCGAAGTTGTCATTTTAATTATCCTGATATAAAAACTCAATTTGGAAATTTAATCATTATTCTTTTAATTCCAATTATCTTAAATTGTTATTTTATGACATTAACAACAATACATGTTCGTCGAGCACAACAAGCTGTTCGATCACAAGTAAAGAAAAGAATAAATTACAAAAAAAAAAGCATATTTATTTTTTGTTTTGTTTTATAGCATAGTAAACATTTACAATTACTAGTTCAATTATTTGTTGTTTATATTTTATGGTTAGTATTATGGGCACCAAACGTAGTTGTATCTCATATTATTTCGAATTATCATTCAAGTTCTTATACACGTTTTGGTAGTATAATAAGTGCTTTATGTGATCCACTTATTTTTATGTTTATTGATCGACGTTTTTTAAAAGTATGGAAAAAAACATCATGTCGAATAATACGTTGTGGTCGACCTTTAAGACAAATACATCCAACAACAATTAGTAATGAATTTCAATTATCAATAGTTGCCAAATAAATTTTTTCCGAAAATTAGATCTAGTCTTTGTTGTAAAGAATGTAAAGTGTTATTTTTATTTTATTTTATTGATTTTTTTTATTCCTAAATTTTACACGATGTATAATAATGAAATGTCATTTTTCCAAATAAAAGTTTTGTTCTATAAGAATTTAATCAATCAAGTTCTTAATTAACTATCAAATGTTTTTGACATATAAGAGTTTTATCTATCATTTAGTAGTATATTTACAATTATCTGCATCTTTATGTTACTGAAAAAGTTTCACTTATTGCCTCATTCTATTAACGATCACTAACAACACCAAATGATATATGTATATTAAAAGCATATCCTACGCTAGATTCTTCAGAGCTTGTCTGGTGACTAAATATCGAAAGACAGCGGAACTGAATAATATTTAGGTAGAGAGTACTGTTTTAAATACGTTAAAAAAAGTTTGATAGTTGTTAAGAGACATGGGAGGAAGGTAAAAAGAATTTTGTCTGGTTCTGTTCTGTGAAAAAGAAGTTCAATTATTAAGAGTTAAATGTGGTCTATCGTATGACACATATACTTTTGCTTTAGTTGCTGTCGAAGCGTGCCATCTAGTAAAGCATTTTAAATGATTGGTTTCTTATGATGTTACGTACTTACATTTGTTATTTTTTCTTACTATATAAACATAAAGTAATGACTGTAAGCTACAGTACAGGTAAGAAAAATTATATTAATAGAAGTCATATGCGTCATTTGTATATGAATTTCTTTTGTAGAAATTATTATTGACGCATACTCGTATTATTTTGATCGAAAAAATGGGTAAACCAGTTGTTGTTCATGTGGAATATTGTGGAGCATGAGGGTACGAGCCACGGTACCAGGCATTGCGTCAAAAAATTTTGGAACGCGTGCCTGATGCTACCGTAACTGGAGATGTTGGACGGCGTAGTAAGTACATTTGTATATATATTTTGAATATTTATTTTTGCTTTTATTCAAGCTTCGTTTGAGGTGACAATTAATAATGAGCTTATCTATTCGAAACTTAATATTGGGCACTTTCCTGATTTTGAAAAGGTTAGTTTATATTGGTATAAACATAGTTTTAGTTTGTTTTGTTTAGATTGTGGAACAAGTTGAAAACGCAGCTCAAGGTCATAATGTCCAAGTCTTGACAAAAGCAGACAAGAAGTCAAATTGTTCAATTTTATAAGTTGCTCATATTTGTGAATTTAATATAATCTCTTCATTGTGTCATACTGATACTTGAATATGTTTTACTGTTTTTTTTTTCAAGTTTATTCATTTTTATAGTTAACAATTCACTTGTGATAGCTAAAATTAAAAATTTAATAGATTTTAGCTTGATTTTTTTATGTTGTTTTCTATTTTTATGTATAACTTGAATTAAACATATACTCGTTGGTATAACATATGAAAGAGTTCTTATTTCTAATGAAATTTTTTCTTTTAAATAGATCCCTGGAATCTTATTTTTGCTCATTAAACTAAATTCTAGATATCAAGAAACGGTTACAACAAAAGTCGAAATATAAGAAAAAAGAAAGATTACAGATCATACTTGTTGTTTTCAGCATATACCATTGATAATGTTTTCTCAATCTGTTGGTGTTATGGGAAGTTATTTAAAAGAAACATTTAATGCAACAGATGAAGAGTTGGCCTATCTTCAAGAAATATTCAATCATCGAGACCAGAAACTCAGATCACTGAGTACTGGTCGAAATACATATGGTTCTCCATCCGTAGTTATTGATGATTTTCTTTATCATGGTGATTTAGGTCATGCATCAAATATAAGATTATTGAATCAACTTGGTATTCGACACATAATTGACGTATGTGATTGTCAATTAGACAAAGAAATATTAGATAATTTTCATGTTTTGTGGATTAATTTATATGATGAACTTAGAGCAGATATAAAAAAACATTTTGACGAAAGCAATGATTTTTTACATAATTGTAAACAAAAGAATGAGAAAGTTTTAGTTCATTGTCAAATGGGAATATCACGTTCATCTTCAGTTGTTTTGGCTTATTTAATGAAGTAAAAAAACTTGATAGGACTATACGCATGTATTATTTTGCTTTTTTAATTAAGATATCATCATGATTCTCTACTCAAAGCTTATGATTATTTACTTGAACGGCGTCGTATTGCTGCACCGAATATATCTTTTTTTTTACAATTAATTCGCTATGAAAAAGAATTACGTCTAACAAAAGAAATAGATGAAAGTAAACATAATGATGATCAACAAAATCCAATTGAAAAACTTGATTCAAATCAAGATCCGGCTGTATTAAATGACGAAGCAGAAGAGGAGAAAATGGAAAATTTCAATTAATTTTTTTTTGCATTATTTTTGATGAAAGAAAATGTAGAATGCTAGTTGACACATATTCTATCTTACCGTATAAATGTTTATGTAAGCGGTGCTAAAAAAAAAGACATATTTAATTATTTTTTAATCTCTGAATAATGATTATTTTTTTTTGGTTGGAGTAATACTTTCTTTATGTATACATTTATAAATAGAAAAAAAGATTGCAACATTATTTACATAAATGATTATATCATCATGTTATCAAAAAAGCAAATTTATTTAAATAACCTTTGTACTTACATTTGTTTTAAATAGTTATTGGGGTGATTCCATGGAGTTTATACCACTTTGGTGGAAGTGGTCTTGGATTTTCATTTTCGTCTTCTAACTCACCCGAAGACAGTCTGAAAAGCATCCAGCAAAAAAAAAGAATTACGAACTTGTCCAATGAATAGTGACGACCCGTGGATAACGAGCGGCNATCGACAGATTTTAAATTTCGTCTAAAAATGTGCAACCGTTCAAGAGTTATGATGTTTTGAAATTTCGAAAAAATTGTTTCTACATGTGGCAACAATTCAAAAAGTTATAACTATTGGACGATTACATATTTTTAGACGAAATTTGAAATTTGTCGATGAAATTCGGTATAGCTTCCTATGAAATTCTAAAAATTAAGATGCTACTAACAGCAAAAAATCCTAGGAGGGGGATCAGGAAAATGCTAATTTTTTTCGCAAACTCTGAGTGCAATTTTTTTTTGATAAAATTTCATCATTTGGACTCAGCATCACCCTCCATGAGTTTCATCTGGGTCCCACACTCGGAATTCGAGATTCAGCATACTGGAAAATCCTGGATACGTCACTGTATCAAAGTTCCTTGGTAAGTCAAGGAACTTATTCACCGTTTTTTCTCTTTCGCTTGAATTTTTGTAACACCCTATATATATATATATATATATGTGTGTGTTATCATACCTTGTTCGATGAAAGCAGAATAATATTGTAAAAGATTAGCTTGCTCAAGAAATTTGAATAATGTATCTTCTAGATGATTTTTTGGTAATGAAATTATTGTATTTTCTGTCCATCGAAATGTGTCAGATTCTCCTGATGACTGATGAAAAGTGTCCTCTAAAAAAAATAAGAGACTTAATGAAATATTCTATAATAATTTCATTAAATTTTTAGACATACGAATTGGTTGTTGTTCTTTTATTATATTTTGATGATCGATCATAAATGGTTGAGATGATTGTATTGAATTCTCAAGTAAAATGTTATTATCATTGATAATTTGATTTGTTTTTAATGTTTGTTTTTCTATGATTTTATCATCATCTTGTTTTAATTGTTCATTTTCTGAAGTTATTTTTTGTGTCATAACAATTTTATTTGCATTTTGTATTTGATGTAATTTATCAATTGTATTTAAAAGTCGTTTTGCTTTTGTATTTGTAATTGTTGGTACAACTACTGATGAAGAAGATTTTGATGGTAGAATTAAAAGTGATGGTGATGTTTCTGAAAGTGTATTTAATTTTATTGATCGATTAGTGTTCGAATTAGTTGATGAATTAAATAAATGATTATTTAATATAGCTGAAGAAAGTATAGTTGTATTAGAATTAGTTTGAGTAAAAATTGATGGTATAGCAGTTGCTTTTAAATAACGTGTAAGACCAGTATGATTTGCAATATAATCATCTGGATGAAAATGTCGATAACAAATTTTCGAATGTTTATTTATAGAAAGTGTTTGTGAGCAATGATTAAATACAGTCTGTCGCCACAATTCAAATCGATGTTGATCAACAGGAAATGAATGAAAAAGAAGTCCTTGATAAACAAAAAGAAGTTGTAAAAGAAAAACCTATCTAATCTCATTAAAAGGAAAAATACCTTTACGAATATTCCGTCGATTATGAAGTGGACAACTTATAATTGCACAATTATGTACCATTGTTGATAGATTTAACTAAATGAATAAACGGCGCGTGAGAAATGTATTCTATATGTATGATTATAATTTTCTATATCTCCTTGGCTGCAAATCTTTTGACTCACGTTTAACTTTTTCTTTTGTTTTGTATTTTAGCGCCAATGATAATGTTTGTTACCTGCGAGTGTCACTCTAATGAATCAATAATAGGATGCATGACACTCGTTTCATCCAATTGAATAAAATGACAATTGTAATAATGATCACTTTACTTTTTATTGTACAGTCCTTGTAATGCGCATTTGTTTCATTAGATAAGGACTCGTATCGGCGCCAATATCCGAGGACTAACATTGTCGTTTTATGAATGATGAAAGGTGGAATTTGCTACAATTCATTATAATTATTAGAAATTTTAGTTTGATTTGCATTAAAATTATAAATTTTTATTGTTGATTAGTATTGAAGTTTGTTAAATAACAAAAAGAACATAGAATTATTCGTAGATATAGAACTAAATCCAGTCGAAACTTCTTAAAATTATATTAATGACATGACAAGATTCGAAAACATAAAATACGAACCGATTTTTAGCGACATCTTTTGAAATGTACTGAACTTTGAATTAAAATCATATAAGAAATTTATTTAAATTTCGAATTTTAGATGAAAAAAGTTTTTTGAAATGTATATATCGTTAATTAATTTTCATCGACAAAATGAGAGAAATAAACAGACTGACATTGTTGAAATTTTAGATAAACAACAAACAAGACAAAGTACTAATCAGTATTCATTCACTATAATTTTTCAATCAGAAAATTTGATTTAATGCCTCAAGTAGAAATATTTGTTGGAAATATTCATCGAGATATTTCAAAACATGATCTTGAAGAGTAATTATTTTATCTAAAAAAAAAAGTCTTCATTACAACTCTAATCTTTTGTTTATTAAATATAGTATCTTCGAAAATTATGGACGCATAGTCAGATGTGAACTTAAGCAGGGAGCATCGAGTAAATTCTTTATAATTCTTTATTGATAAATACACATTACTTTATTTTTTCTTGAACATAGATTTTGCTTCAAGTTATGGTTTTCTCGAATTCGAAACAAACTCTGATGCTGAAGTAATTATAGTTAAATACTATTTTAAAAAAAAAAACGCAAAACAAACAATAAAGATTTCAATTTATACTTAACTAAGGCCTTTTTGTTTTCTAGGAGTGCATCATGTATTCCTAAAGTTTCTTTTCATACATATGCACGTCTTCGATTCATTAATATATATCTGATGAACAACGTGTAACATGTTTCCGTAGCAGTTTGATTGAAGGTGGTGGTGATATTTCATACATCAGCAGTGCATTTTCCCATTTTCAGAGTTCTTTTCATACTGTTTAAATAGAAGGTATGTCGAGTTACCAGAGAAAAATTATAATTTGTATATCTTTTTTTTTTCTTTCAAAGTTTCTTAACATCGTTAGGAGAATTTTATGATCAATTGTTTTATTCATCTTTTAGGCAGCTATTAAAGGAGAAAATGGACGTGAACATCAAGGAAAATCATTTATTGTTCAATGGGCAAGATCAACACGACGTGGACCATCAGTAAAAAAGAATATTTGAAAGGAAATTTTTGTTTACGAATATGATTTTGTTTTTTTTAAGAATGGTGGTGGTAATAATGGTAATAATCGTAATAATTTAACATGCTATAATTGCTCCCGTCCTGGTCATATATCTCGTAACTGTCGAGAAAATCGAAATGAAGGTGACGATCGTTATCATAATCGTCGAAATACAAATTATGATCGTCGAGGAGGTGATCGTGGAGGTGATCGTGGCGGTGATCGTGGAGGTGATCGTGGTAGTGATCGTGGAGGATATCGTCGACGTTCTCCGTAAGTCAATATTTTCTTTTAATTTTACGATTTTTTTTTTTTTGTTCATTTATTTTGTTTTTAATAGATCACGATCACGATCACGTAGTCGATCATAATCAAAAATAGAACAAAACACATAGTTTTTCCATGAACAATTTCAGCAATAAAATCCCGAAAATAAATATATAAACATACAAAATAAAATAAAAAAAAAGACATTTTTCCTATTCTCATGTAAAAGTGATCATTTCTTGTACGTGTTGTATCTTGAAATATATATCTACGATTGTTTTTTTTTCCCTTTATCAACATATGGATAATATCCAGAAGAAAAAGAGAAAAAAAAAATTTGTGCAAATAAACAAAAAAAAAAGTCTACATCATCAATCAATCAATCGATTTCTATCCAGATGCTCTTTTCGAGCGATGATTTTTTATTATTTATGGTAATCTGGAGGTAATATAAAGTAAATCATCAAGATGATATTCCCATGATACTTATTTGTTTTCTCTCTTATCTATCAAATAATAATAATTCAATTTTTCTCGTTTCAGTAAATCATAATATGAAAGTAAGCGGATATAAATAATCCGAAATTTTATTTCCTTTTTTCTGTCAATAGATTTTAGCTAATCATTATATATCGAGTGAACTATTTTCAAAAGAATGATTATTATTGGTAGATAATATTATAAATATAAAAATGAGTACTTTTTACATGAATATGAGAACACCTGTTCTACGTTAAGTAGCTTACTACAATGTGCAATGCACACGTAAGAGGCCTGCCGGAAAAACGCACAACACATGCAGGAAAAAAGAACAATATAGCTTATGCTCTACCGTTAAAGAATGAATGAGTAGGAGAGAGCGAACGGACAAATGTCAACATATCAGATTCCTCGATTCTATTGACGCACAACATCATTAAAATAAAGAACGTTGTTGATTAGATTGTAAAACTTATTCAAACATAGTTACTATGAATCCTTTCATGAGAAATTTGTAAATGACGAACTATTTTTTCAAAAAACAAAATCTATATGCAGCTTGTTGGTTATAGGCGATTTTGGGGCTTTGTTAATTTGTCGATTTCCGGTGTGCGAGATGGAGATGATGGCTAGAAACAAAAACATTTGTACAAGAACGAGTTTTGCTTTTTTTTTCTGTAACGATAACGATGACGATGTCGACGACGACTTGGATCAATATTGGGAACAACAACAGTCAAAGCAACGGGACTATAGTGAAGCAGTAAAAAGAAAAAGAGACATCACGCAGATTAGATTCCATAGAGAGAAATTAATTTTTTATTTGTGTTCTCTTTTTTTTTTCTACTCAGCGTAGCTGTGATTGAGGCGTACAAACGACATGCGAACATACATACACATATACGCGGAAAATCGCATTTTTTGATCTACGCTTCTCGCTTTCTTACTTTCTCTCTTGTCAATTTCCTATAGTCGAACAGTATTAACTCATATGGGAACACTTGTTATTGGTATTAGCTATCCAACATAGGTCAAAACGAGATGTCTTTCTTCTTTCTTATAGGCAGTAACCAATCGTCACTATCTATAACAAAAATGTCTAACGATGAATTAATCATGATGACAACTTTATCATATTTGATTGTCAGTCTTATAATACATGTTATATTTTTTATAACAACAATTTTTAACCATCAATGGAAAATTGTAAATATATCACGAGAATTATTTCATCGATATTTTAAACAAACACCTAAGAAAAAAATTAATTCAGGTAAGTTTCTTAACAAGATATGTCTAGTTTTTGAAATAATAATAGCACGAAGAAACTCGTTGACTNAATACCGTAAAAATGCAATATCTCGGCACCAATAAGCTAGCGGCACGAACTTTTTTCAGGGTGTTCATAGATCACTAGGACCTACATGATGCTCATACTCTCGACTCAAAAGCGATGTGACACTTGGGAATGTTCCCTCGTAAGTATAATCTCCAATTATATATGCTTGAAGTTGTCAAACTTTCAATAATTATATTGTTCATAATCATACTATAAATTGTTAGATATACATTTGAATTCTATTTTCGACGAGCTTCGGTTTGGTATTATTTGTATTTGGAATTGTACACTTCCTTGAGATACCATGATTTCCAATCTTGTACGCTTATTTTTATTGTATTATTGATTTTTTAGCTAGCTCAAGTAGTAGTTTAGAATCACTAAGTGCATCATCAACCGGTGTTCAATCGTTACCAAGTTCCAATTTATTCAGTAATCAAACACGCTCAACGTCTTTATCATCTTATACAAGACAACCATCATCCGAAACTTCAAGTCGTTTATCAATTACAAATAGTCTTTCAACATCAAAATTGGAACCAGCAATTAGTTCGTCTTTATCTGTAAAAGGAGCACGAACACCACAAACAACAAGTGTTTTATCAAAAATGTTAGTAATTTCTTATAAACATCTATATAAATAAAAATTGATAAGTTGTGTTTCTTTTTTTTAAGACAAACTCGTGGTGTAACTTTATATCAATGTGTAGCTGATAATGATTCCGAATTATCGTTTAATGCAAATGAAATTGTTACACAAAGTAAAGTTTTACCAAAAAAAAAAAATATATGATTCAATTTTTATAGATTATTTTCCATATATTTTTTTTAGTTCGACCATCGAAAGAACCTGGATGGGTAAGTATTTAAAATTAAATATTAATATAAGAATAAATTATTATTATTATTGTTTTTCTTTGAAAAGGTAATGGGTACAATTAATGGTAAAACTGGTTTAATACCAGAAAATTATATAAATTTTACTGGTGGTGTATGATGATATATAGATTTTTATTCTTATCATATTTTTCTTGTGATATCAAGTACATCAATTCGAATACATCTTATTTGTCGATCTTATATTTCATTTGTTTATGTTTGTTTCATCTTGCAATATGACTCTAGTCGATACTAATCACCGGCTATATTTTCTGGTTTTGGTTAAAAAAAAAAAAAAAGAATAATTTCATACGAATGAAATTTGTTTATTTTTCTTTTGTTTATTTGTATAAGAATTAATCCTTATTTTATTTCTGTACATTGTATCAATTAATCAAACTTTGATGTGTGTGCGTTTTCTTATCGAATGGTGCTCTATATAAAAAAAAAAAAATATATTTTTTTTGGTGTCTATTTTGTCCATGAAAAAAAAGAATGAATATCTTATATGATTTTTTCTTTTTGCTATAAATGATCGTATTCTTTCTTTTTTTTTTTTTTTGTATTACTACTCGCAGTTATATGTATATTTCTGTTTGCGTGTGTGTATTGATTAGCTGCACGAGTTTTTTTTTTTCTTTATTTGTTCAGTTTTTTTTTTTTTTTTTGTTCTGTCTATAAAAGAAAATATTTGTATGGTGCTAAATATGATTCTGTAAGAATTGAACACTTAAAGGACATCTCATATTTGCGTAAGAAATCGTTCGAGAAGGCTATTTTTTCGGTTGACTTCTTAAAATCTATTTGCCAGGGCCATTCATGTAATATTTGATCAGTTGCTTATTTTGAGTAAATTTAGCGCATAAATCTTGTCACATATCACTTTCTTTATTGAATGGGTTATTTCAAAAGTTGATCTATCGGAGATATTAGCAATAGCTGTAGGGTTGTTATTGCTTGCAGAAGTTGAAAGGCATCTAACTTATCTTGTTCTCGGACAAACTACCTGTCAGCAGGACGTTAAATTGGAATGACCAACGAAAAAGATCAAAAGAATCATTTTGAAGAACTATTTTAACTTCAATATGAATAGTTTTTGTTTATTTGGGAGAGTATTTCATATATTTTTCAGATTGATAAAATTCCAACCATCGTCATGATATATTTCTAATTAATTTATAATATCAAATGCTTGACATACAACAGGATTTATGTGGGGTAAAAAATCAGATCGAATTGCATATCTCTATTAGTTAAGGTCGATTTCCACTAA
Organism: Rotaria sp. Silwood2; assembly: GCA_905329745.1. NCBI lineage: Eukaryota > Metazoa > Rotifera > Eurotatoria > Philodinida > Philodinidae > Rotaria > Rotaria sp. Silwood2. Next base: position 646,376 of record CAJNSZ010000041.1, read on the forward strand.
ATTGTTTGTTTATCGTTCATAGATACTTCTTCAAGTTTTCTTCTATTGATAACAATGACATAATATTAATCTGTTTTTTTTGTGATTTTTTTCGTAGATAACATTATCTATTATGTCTCATCTCATGATAGATAAATGAAGCATTTTGTTTGAAAAGACAAAGTAAGAAACATAGTGAATCTTAATTTCTCTTTAATGTGATATATTTAACGTAGAAGAAAAACTAAATTTTATGTCCTTTTTATTAATTTGGATGTTCAATTATATATATATATATATATATCGATAATTTTTTCACATACTGATTCTTATATCGATGAACACACGCGCGTATATACATGCATACGTTATGACACTCATTTCCTCTTGATATGACCTGACAAAAAAACAACTATGCTATAACACATAAACGTACTCATTTTAAAGATTAGTAAATATGATATTTTCTAATTGCTTCTCAGTGGACACATCGTACTTGCCCATATAAATAGTGACTTATATTATGTTTTAGCAATCAATCGTACATTATCTATATTTTAATGATGGAAGATAAAGGTAGATAGAACAGATAATAAAATTTTGATTTATCATTTAACAATAATCTTCATAACAAATTGAATTCATTTGTACGATCACAAAAGTTAAATAGTCATTAAGAATGAATATACTTCTAAAATTTTTCTTTTTGGAATCCTTAATTTATATCAAAAAGATTATTCATCAAATTCAAAATTTTTCTATTCTATTTCAATAATAATAAAATTTCATTATTTTTCAATCATTTTTTTCTTCAATTTATTCATCACCTTTCTATATTAAGATTTTGTCAATATCTGTCAACATGAATCATTTTTATTTGTGTCAAATAAACAAAAAAAAAATATTTTTGTTTTTAAAAGCCATTTACAACATAATGATGCAAAGAAAGTTGTTCAGCTGTTGGTCGAAATTTTGGTCGAACTTGTAAACAGTGTTTCATTGCATCATAAACACCTGGTGAAACGTTTGTATCAATTGGAAGATCACGATATAAATGTTTTAAATAATAGATCTTTTCAAAATTGCTATTCAATGCATATAATGGACGAAAACCAGTTGCCATTTCATGAAGTAAAATACCTAATGACCATATATCACTTTTATAACCATATTTAGGTGGAAAACCTGATGGTGATTTATGCATTTCTGGGGCACTATAATCAGGTGTTCCAGCCCATATACGTCGTTTAGCTGTTACCATACGAGGTAATGTAAATGAAACACCTATAATGTAATAGATACAAAAAAATAAAATTTAATAATAATATCAAAAGTTAATTTCACCTAAATCAATAATACGTATTTGTCCATCTGGTAAAACAATAAGATTTTCTGGTTTAAGATCCGAATGTACAATACGTGCACGATGTAAATATCTTACACCATCAACAAGTTGACGCCAAAAATAATGTACAACTTGTGGTGATAAATGTGGTGTTGATACGTTAGGATATTTAGGTATATAATAACGAAGTGGTGTACCCTGTTCCATAGCAATAACACCGGACTGTTTGATATCATAATCAAATATACGTACAATATATGGATTAATTGCTTGTAAACGTAATAAATATTGAAGTTCTTTTTGAAAACTTTGTCGACGTGATATTGTTGAAGCTCGTACAGTTACATTTTGATGTTCTAAATCGATTATTTTTAATGCCAAGGGTTGTTGTGTTGTTATATTATGTGCTGAATAGACTTTTGAATGAAGACCAAAACCAAGCATGCCATCAATCTCATATAATCCATGTCGTAAATTTAAATGACGTCCTGGTAACATAACGTCACCCATGATAAGTTCTTTTTTTTCTATTTTTTTTTTGTCTATCAACAATAGTTCGATAGTTACTCTGTCATTAGAACATATATACACTATTAAGAACAACGGCTTCTTCTATCATGCATACAAATATAAACGCGATGAAATAAATGAAAAAGTGAGATGGAGTATTGCGGTTAGCTTGTGTATGTACATATGTGTATAAAGAAAAAAGACAGTGAGTAAGAGAGCAATACCGGACAAAGGGAGAAGTGTAAGAGCAGAGCAATCATCAATTGAAGTTTTTTTGTATAGATGTGCTATTTCTTGCTTCACATATATTGCATCATATTCAGATACATATAGATACATTAAGCACATATATATATATATTGATCTATGTGACGAGCCAGTTAGTTACCGTACGGAGATAGGTCATTTGAAATAACGAGAATATAAATTTAAATAAAAATAAAAATAAATGAAAAATGACAAGAAAGAAAAATTGTATCTATTTTTTTTTCATTTTATTCAATGTCATCCTGTCAAATATCGATGATTTAATAACTTTTCGATAGTTGGACGTCGACGAGGATTTGAACATAAACAACGTTTAAGAATATTCCGTAGATTTTTATCAGGATGTGGAGGAATGTTTATATCGCTTCGTAATTGTCCTAAAAACCTTAATTTAGTTTGATTACCACCTAAATTTTGTAAAGGCCGAAAACCAAATGCCATTTCAAATAGAATAACACCAAGTGCCCATACATCAGCTTTATAACCATATTTTGATTGAGCACTGTAACCAACCCGAGAATTAATCATTTCTGGAGATACATAATCTATTTTCAAATAAAAAGAGAAGAAAAAAACAAAAAGAATAAATCTGTTTTTTTTTGTTTTTATTGTTTCATATTTATGAGAATATACCTGGTGTTCCCGCAGCCGTATGTAAATGACTTGTAACATTTGGTGGTAATTGAAAACTTATACCCATATCAATAAGTCTTAATGATGTTCCATCAGGACCAACTTGAATAAAATTTTCAGGTTTACAATCACCATGTACAATTCCAATTCGATGTAAATAAAAAATAGCTTCAACCATTTGTGACCAAAATCTATGAATAAGAAATGGTGGAATTGGTGTTCTCGAAAGCATATGTTCAAGTAAAGTATCACGAAATGTTTTACCACGTTCCATAACAATTATTCCATATTCATCATTATAATCATGATTAAATATACGAATAACATATGGATTTAATTCTTGTAAAAATAATAGCATGTTAAGTTCTTTCGAAAATAATTGTTGACGAGATCTAGGTTCAGCAGTTGGATTTAATGGCCCATGAGCAAAATTTATTATTTTAATAGCTACTGGTTCATCATCATCTAGATCACGACCACCATAAACAATACTATGGAGACCTTGACCAATTTTTCCTTCAAGTCTATAAGGAATACCACTTATAAAAATAGGATTGCCAAACATTATTGGATAATTTGAATATAATTTAACTTTCAATAGTTAAATATTTTTCGTTCTAATGATTACAGCAGACGTTTATACATAGTAAAATGTACTCTCACTTCAAAAGACAAATGCATGAAAACCTTCAAGTCACAAGGTTGTAGGACTCTAAATGAGAGTGAAGGAAGGTTAAATGAAACAGTTTATAAGAATATATACATATCTTCATATCGTCACACATAAACATTCATTATATTGGTTTATTTCATGCTCGTTTACTAATTTTCGTTTATTCTGCAATGAAAAGACTCATTTTCATAAAAAACAAGGTTGTCTCCATAGGCTGTTTCTTTTCTTATATCAATTTTCTTAACTGATATACTAAGTTTCAATCATAATAATTCAAAACACACCTAAAACGTACTACTCATTGAAATTTTATATAAAGCTTGTTCAATTAATCTTCACTGTATAAAACCGTCTTCGATTTTAATGACACGACACATTTCTCTATTAAGATTCGATTTATCATTTATAATAAGATGTCTATTCATAATAAGTATATCTACATAGAGCGTTAAAAAAAAGTTCTAAAATTCATTTTATTTCCAAACTATAAGAAACGTTGTGGTGGTATTATCATTATTATTAGTGATAGTATTTGTGTATAGTTCATATATTCTATATAATAAACCTTGCTGTATGAAACATATATATGGAAGTATAGTAATACATTTTAGAGAATCTTATATCAGTTGATTGAAAACCAAAAATTGAAACAAAATTTTGTTTTTTTAAGGAGAAGTTGTCATTGAATATCAATTAATGTATGGCGTTGATTTACACTGATGATACTGCTGTCATGCACTATACTTTTTGAATGGGCTCATCAATCTAAATGTGAATATTAGTCATTGATTACTATTTTTAGTAGATATGAATGACATGGCACTGAGCTGATTTTAGTGAATGTAATATTTCATATGGAATAAAATATGTTATAATCATATGTAATTGATCTTGTAAAATACCATAAAACTGTACATTTGAAAATTGAGTAGTATTTGTTATTTGCTGATTTATGAACTGACTATCTTGAGTCACTTGATTTGTCAAATTTTTTTTTTTTTAGGTAAGTTATTCACGTCTAGGTTTATCATCAACGTGTCATTATTTATCTTTAAAATAAAGATTGTATTCTGAAATTGTATTAAGTAATGAAGTATTACTCATTATAAGTTGTCACTATATTGTCATAAATATTATATAAGACATGACCTTTCAGAAAAAGAAATTTTATCATTGATTGATACTGGAATTTTCTGTCAATGTATATCAAATGATATGAAATGTATTGCTATATGTCTACTCAAAAGTTTCACATAACAGAGCCAATGATATCTATGAATAGAGAACTGTATAAGGTATACACAGATATAAATACTGAAAGAGCAGCGATTCTTATTGTTTTTAAAAGTAGTTCGAGAACTTTTTCAATGCTACAAGTATATAAGGATATTCAAGTTTATCTTATTTTAAAAATAAATATTGATATAAACAAGAAAATATTTAAATATTTTACAGGTAAACTCCCTTTAATTCATGGATCATAATTATATATTTACGTGAATACGTAGTTTTTTTTTTTTTTATACTAAATAACTTTAATCATCGTGTCTTAATCAATCTTTTTGATTTCTTATTGCATTATTCTTTTCCAAAATACATATATATATATAACATTAGAGGAACAATCGAATGGGCGGATATTAATGATTCTATTAAAACTTTGAAAAGATATTGTTGTGAGATACCACCTTTTGTTCACATATGATTTCTTTTTAAATGGTTATTCATTCTTTGACATACACACAAACAATAAGCTCTTTTAAAAATATATATACATTAATAATAAAGTTCAACTCATCATATCGCCACGTTTTGGTTTATCATTAACTAAAATAAAATAAAATAAAATAAACTTACAATATTAAAATAGTTTTTAAAATATAATATATACCTTTCCATAAATCACAGAATTCCCCATACATATCTTCTGGACAAATACAATTGCCTGTAATCCGATGACATACACCGAGACCACATGGTTTACATAGATTCTCGCATGTCCTTCCCCAACGATTCGGCGGACAGGAAAATTCAAATTCATTTCTTATCAATGTACTAGTCGTTGTTGTTAAAATATCAGTTGATGATCGTCTTAATAACATTACAAGTGGTTTAGAAGTCGTTGAACGAGATGAAATCACTGTTGTTGTTGTTGTTGTATTCGACATATTCATTATACCATAATGATTATTTACTGTAGTATTAATAATAACAGGACGAATAAGTTTATTTAATAAAAAAATTCCTAGACCAATAAGTAATAATAAAAGAAGTGAAATAATACATGCACATATGGCTAAGTTTTTATTTTCCAAATAAAAAAGAACAGGTGATGTACTACGAGTAGTAGTTGTTGAACAATTTTCATCATCATGATCGTCTTTAGCATGATCATAAAAATTCTCATTAGAATGTGGAAGTTCATTTAAACTTCCTTTAACAATATCAATTGATTTTGAAGGATACTAAAAAAAAAAAAAAATAACAAAATCAATATTTAGAAAGAAAAATAACAACAATTTCTTATTATTAATCTCATAATAAATTTACCTTTTCAAAATACTGAATTGGATTATCATAAGTATTTGCAAATGTATTATCATAATGTTCGCTACTATTAATATACGATGATGATGTAGCTGATCCAACGTCACCAGCTATAGTTACATCATATAAAAGATTTTCACATATATTTATGGGTGGGAATGTTTTTAAATATGAATGAAATGGTCGATTTACAAGTGATGAACGTGCTGCTGCCGTTGCTGTTGTTGTCGTACGAGCATAAATTCGATTGCTATATAATGTATGATGAGGAGAATGAATATCAAGCGGTGTTGTTGCATGTGTTGTCATTTGTGTGTGGTTGAATGAATGCTTTGTATAGTGTTAAAAAAATAAGAGAAAAGAGAAAAGATGGCGAGTTCAAACCACGAATTGAAATTGAAACGATTATGTAATTTTGACGTGTTTTAGATTCTATACGTAAAACGACAGCAGGTGATGAATAATAGTACCTTGAATAGACGTATAGTAACTGTAGAAATAGCAAAAAAATTGAAGTGAACTATTTGACCAGCAGCGAAAATTTACAGTTTTTGATCATCTTCTTATTCTCGCAAATGGGTTATACGTATTAAATTGCCTATATTTTATATATGTACAGCGTAGCAAAAATGTATATGTATACGTTTATGCCCTCCCTTTCTCTCTGTCTCTTTCTCCCTGTCTTTCTCTCGCGTCTTTACTTCATATTTTATTTAAACCTTTTCTCTTGTGTTACTATTTTTCATACAAAAGAAAACAACATATGAAGTGGATTTTATATACTTTTTAAAAATTAAACAATGTTCTCTCTCGATCTTAAAATTCGTACTAACACTTGACTGGACAGATGCCTAGAATATTCATTTCTAACTGTCAAGTGTTAATAAAGCTTTATGCACATATATATATATATATACAGGATGCTTTACTATGTTAAAATCGAAGATGCAGAAAAGAAAATGAAGAAAAAGAAGAAGAATGGAGGAAAGTAATAAGTATAATCGCATGAAAGATATTTACAGTTCCGATTAAATATTCTAGATGTTTGTTTAACTATGGCTTCAAAAGGAAACAAAATGTCTTTCAAGGAGAATATTTATTTTAAGATAGACGAACTAACTATGTCCACAATGAACGATGGCACTTTTTTCTTTTATTCTCGTTTTGTTAATTTTAAGCATACATAGTCGTCTTGGACCCATACGCAACTAATGCATTGTTACACGAGAATGTATATTACATGACGATAATGTCGGTGGTAGTGGCGACGATGACGCGACAATATATTCTTGATAAATAAGACTCAAATGTTCTTAAAATTTCTTTTGTTTGACAATACTTCATAATGATGGTAGTGTGCACTTTTTTTTTCGCTTTTTTTCTCATGCTTCTTCCACTATACTTGCCACTTCGAATAGATTCGATCACAAAATGAATAGAAACATGGTAGACCCTAGGGTATCCTGGTATGTATGCATACCTTGAGTTCGTTTGTATAGCAAGGCTTCGGGTCCACCCGTTGTCATTCACGCATTGATTTATATTTTAAAATGCACATGTGATGTAGGCGTAATCCTTTTACAAATGAGTTTTTTTTTCTTCTTTTTTTTCTTCGCTTCTCTTTTTTAATGACAATGATATAAAGAAGAACAAAACCTACTATTCACTCACATGTGCCGCGATGATAATCTACAATTAAACGTGAACAAACGCCTTCAACTGTATACACGTATATAGATATGTATATACGTATACACATAAAGATACTTTTACGCGTGCGTTCGCGTGTCGTGATATGTTAATACTATATGACACACACACACATATACATAGCTTGATAAAAGGGATAGTTGATGATTATGATCCGAGTGAAGAGAAGAAAGAAAAAAAAAACTCAATTTACGCTTTTCATGGATATAAGTAAACGACAAGAGTCAATCTTCTCTGATCACTTCTAAAATTCCATTAATGATTCTAATCCTAAACATACACACATACATATGTTTAGTGATAAATAAAAGAAAAGTTTGTTACATTTGAGCAAGTTTAGTATTTTATAACAATGAACCATTGTCATGTACTGATATGCCGTGAATAATTATTTTTTTTTTGTCTATAACCATAAGTTTGAGAAAAGAAATAATTGTTCATTGTTAAGTGAAATATGAATGGTTGCATTGATCAATATGAAGTTAAATCAATTATTCTTTTTGCATACTTGTAAGGTTTCATGAACAATAACTTTATCAAGTAGAAATTATAATAAATGACTTGATAAACATGATTGAGAGAGATCATTCTTTTTTTTTTTTTGTTTTTTTTAGACTTTATTTTATATAGAATAAAGAAATCTTTTTTATTTTCATATTTATTTGTGGTGAACTGAAAAGATTCTTATTTCGATTTTGTACATTAATAAAACATCTTGAAATTATTGGTGAAAAATTATTTTTTATTTTTTTTTGAATTGTATTGATCAATAGAATTCATTGTTTATTATTTTCTATTCGATTAACTCCCTGGAAATTTTTCAAGTTAAGTTATGTTGAATATCAATTCACTCTTATGTAATATGAGTAAAAATTGGATTACTTAAATTGTTGTACTATTGCACATTATAATTGTGAAAATAAATAAAACTCCTAAAATGCATAATGAGGAAAATGAGTTCATTTGAAATGAAATCACGCAACAATCGGTTTTTAACAAAGCTAATAAAAAAACTAAGGCATTGAAAACAAAATCCTATTTTGCATTAAAATAAATGTAACAAAATTGGAAAGATTATTTAAATTAGTTTAACGAAACGAATATTGAATTTCTCTTTACAAGTCATCAGTATTTTATCTGGCGTGGGAACCGAGAAGACGATACCTCTCAGAAGATTAAATTGACTCTTCACAAATTTATAGTTATTGTATCATGTAGTATATGTCTGTGCTAGCAAAACTAGATGTTCACTGTCCTCAGTGGCGTACGCAGAAATTTTTCAAGGGGGGGCCCAACTTCGTAAGGGGGGGCCCGCCATGGCACAAAAAATTTTTTATCACGCGAAAATATTTTTTCCTGTACCCCCCTTCAGGACTTTTTCGGCGCAGGGGGGGGGGCCCGGGGCCCCCCGCCCCCCCCCCCCTGCGTACGCCACTGACTGTTCTAGAGTTTTATATAAGCCTAATTGAGGACAAAAAAAATTGAACAAAACACAATAAGTAAGGAATCTTTTTGCAAATAACTTCTCATGAATGAAATAAACTATTTTAGAATGAATGTTGAAATTACATCATTATGAATATCAAAAGTCATGATCGAAGAAATATAAACTCAATAATCTGATTTCAACGATCATTTTGTGTAGTAAATCTTATGGCTTTATCGATTTGGATCAAATGATGACCATATACGTCGTCTATTTTAATCAATCATTATTAATAAGAACAGTAGAAAAGAAATAATTGTCATAATGTTATATCATTAATGATGTGTTTTCGCAATGAGAGAAATGCTATTTAATGATGATAAGTATCATAAAACTTCTTTATAGTCATTTCTACAATTTATGTAAATTGCTAAAAGCTATAACTAAGGTGATAGAGAATAGTTTAACAATAACGTGTTGTTGATTTTTTTTTTCTTCTATAATTTTGTAACACCTAGCTCAAATCCAGATAGTGATTTTAATAGCCAATGAAATTTTCTTCTATTTAATGCATGTTATATCAAGATTTCATAAATGAACTATGATAGCTAGATTTCTAAAACAATCAACTATGATTGTTTCCAGATTTCACAAGACTTTGTTGGAGCTATTTTTTAACAATGCTATTTTAATGAGCACAAAATGAGAGGTCGTCACATTTTGTACTAGTTTCCTTTAAAAAGTTAAAAGTATGACAATAACTGTAAAAGAAACAAAATTTATCAAAACATCGACAAAAAACGCCTTTTTTTTCGGCTTTCGTGACACTTTTAATTTTTCAAGGAAAGACTGTAGAAAATGTTGCGACATTTCATTTGTGCTCTTTAAAATTGTATCGTTAAAAAAATAGCTTCGACAAAGCCTATTAGAACTTAAAAACTAATGTATTCGAGTTTTTCGAAATCTTACTATAGAGTGCATGAAATAGAAAACTTCATTGTCTATTAAAATTACTATGTATATTTGAGCTAATTGCTTAACATTATAGAAAAAAAATTAACAAATACATTATTATTAAACTTTTTTTCCATCATCTTATACGAAAGTAGTTAGAAATAATATTCGAATGAATGATTTCAACAGAAAAGTGTGAGTTAAAAATCTTTTAATGAACAATACTGATTATTTTTATAATTATCATATATATGGAACAACTTCAAATTTCATATTAAAAGAATCTTGTTTGAGTATTAATGCAGAAAGAAAAAATAAAAATAGAATTTCTCATTAACTCTTGTAGAAATCAAGATTTTTATTCGTATAATTTTAAAAAAGATGATTCAACTTCAAATAGAACTTTGATTCAAATCTTTCTTATGATGTTAAAATATATTGAAGACAACTACTTCTTTTATCTCATTATATGATGAACTGAATGCCCTATCGAAAATATTCTTCTTGACAAAGATAAGCATTTTTTTCTCCTCATAGCTGCAAACAGGCTGTCAATAATACCATGTAAGCATTGTTTAGTCAAAATTTTCCATTAAAATTATTAGCTTAAAAGCATTATTCAATATTAAAACGTAGTCACGAATTCACATTTTTCTATTAAGAAGAAACACATGTTTCTAACTTATTAAAGAACGTATTCAAGAGTCATTTGGGATAGTTTCATAGCATTCACAGTGCATATTAGTAATTAAATGAGATATTTGATAGAACTTTCATTGAATTTAACTAATTAGAAAATATACTTCCTCTAATGTGGAACTTTTTTTTTTAAATTTATTTTAAAAATGAACATTATTACATTATACAGCTGCCATTTCTCAATATTAAACTGGTCTTTTTCCTTTCTATCGTAATGTGTGACATCTACTTAAATCTAGTTTCATTGCATTAAGGTTCAAGGCATTATCAGATGTCGTAGGTAATCAAGAAGAATGACGAATATCATAGAATAAATCGCTACTTTCAATACAAATCTATACGAAAACTCTAGCGACAGTCGGTTATTTTAGTCCAAACTTACTCTATTCTTGTCTCGAGAGAGAAAAAAAAAAAGTCGAGTTATAATTCTCACCTTGGATCTTTTCTTTTTTCATTTGTATTTTTATTTTATTTTATAAATTAAATTTCAATATTTAGATTTATTTTATTTTTTTATCTAATCTGTGATAATTCATGAATAATAATAATAATAATAATAAAAGTTTATTATTAACATATATATTTTCATTAATTGGTGGTCTTTATGGTTTACATCATCTTTATTTGGGCCGTACTCAACATGCTGTATTATGGGTGACAACATTCGGCGGCTTTGGTATTGGTTATATTTATGAATTATTATTTTTAATAAAAACTTATGTTTATGAAGCCAATAATCATTGCTTAATAATCAATGAATATAGATTAAAAATGAGAGCAAAAAAATCACCTAGTTTTGAAATTTCAAGATTATGTGGTAAGAAAAAAAAAACACAGAAAATGACTATTATTCAAATTTAAGCATCATATTTTGAATAATTTCAATATTTAATAATAATCAAAATTGAACTAACTCAAAAATCTATTAGCGAAACATTGAAATATTCTTTTGAAATTTTAATTCTTTCAATGCGATCGAGGATAGATACATATATATATAGAATTCATATGAAAGTATTTTTTTTATTATTGTTTGTTTTTCTTTTGTATTCTTAAGGACAATATCTTACAGCTGTTTTTTATGGTTTTATTACTTATTACGCTTTTCCTGAGAAATGGCATGAAAATTTTTTTTTATCATTATTTATTGGAAGTTGCAGTACTCTTGCTATTGCACTTGGTTAGAAGATTGAAATTTTGATAAATTATGAAATATTTTTATTTTTATTTTATTAGGTATACAAATAACGGGTACACTTGGGCCACGACAATGTTCATTTATTTGGCCATTATTAGGTGCAATATGTGGTATGCCTTTTTTAATATGGCATATTAATTCAGCACCATCATTTAATATCGCAGCATTTTTTTCTTGTTGCATTTTTGAATCAAAAATTCAATGGAATAGAGAATATTTTTTAAATGTATTAATAACAAAATCAGCTGAACAACAATTATTAATTTCATCAAAACAAATAAAACGAAAACGATGTCATATTGTTAAACGTTGTCTTATATTTGGACTTGGTGTAATGATTTTTAGTGTAATATTTACATCAGCTATTTATCAAAATTTACAAGTTGATGTAAAAGGTCAACGTGTTAAACTAAAAGATGTTTTAAATGATTTTTTTAAATCACAAGAATTTACAATAATGCGTGAAAACTTATCTATTATTATAAGAAGATTATGGGCGTTATATTTGCATTATGGTTTTAAAGGATTATGGATGATATTTGGTTTTGAAAAAACTGAAAAACAAGCATTTGAGGTAGAGTAAGACAGATTAAACTTTCTCTACATAAAAACAATTGATTGAGACTTACAGGAAATGTTTTTCTTCTAGTAGTCAAAGTACCGAGCTTCGTACACAACTTCTTATTTTAGTTATATTTCACTTTCTTGGAATCTGCGAAAGAAAAACAAAAGAGAGTTTAGATTTCTTGTTATTCTGATAGTAGGAAAATTTTTTTTCAAGAATTTATGTCCGTCTGGAAAAATATTTTGTCTTAGCGGCAGATTCTGCACCTCTTTCTAGTGATGAAAAGTCATTAGCAATAGAAAGATATGGCTTATGATTGTTAATGAAGTAATAACGACGAAATCTGAGTTCATGATTTGTACATATATATATATCTGAGAAAGATTACAAAATCTTTCTCGACAATTACTATCGTGATAGAAACAAAAAAAAAACATAGATGAGCCTTGTGTATTTTTATTCTCATCTTACCGTTCTTTTGGAAAAATAAAAAGAGCTGCTACTATGTAAAAGGATATTGATATAATAGTTTGATTATCTTCATATTATAATCTTAGTATTCTGTTTGAATAGTACAAGAATGTAAAATAACGCTTACTGTATAACTGGACCAGTAATAAGTCACGTGATTGAAATTGTTTTGAAAATATTTTCCAATCTGTCATCTACTCGTATCGCTCTTTCTGAGACATACGATGACATAGCAACGAGTGATGTATAATGATGCTTTCCAGGACATTTCTCAATATTGTAAAGATACGGTTTTAAGATCATTCGATAGAGACTATTTTACATTATAAAACGATTTACATGCTTTTTACAATATCTTTTCCTTATCAACCTAAAAACATGATTTTCTAGAGAACATGTAAAATAACTAATCACAATTAATTTGAAGCCTTTCTTGCAGAATAATACCATTTGTAATTTTGAAAAAGACATGACAACGTAAGGTGCAAAACTCTCAATGTATGGATACTACATAATTTACTTTCAGCATTAGATGTAAGGGACGTACGTTTTCATAAATAGATAGATATTTCCGTAAAACAGAAAATGTCAGTTTGTTGATTAAGTAGATGATAATCTTTTATATTTCATATTGATAAGAAAAAAGATTGAAAAAAAAAGCAACAACAAAATCAACAGTTTTTTAGGATAAAAAAATTCTTTATCAAACAAATCTAAAATTGAGTCTTTAATCTATCAGAAAATACTTAAAAATAATGAGATAAATTGTTTGCAAACTTAGTCATTGTTCGTTTTGTTTATATTATAAATCATTTCCATGAATTGTACTTTTCTTATTTTCTAGGTACTTAATCTCAGCAATGTTGCTTCTCAAAAAGATATCGAATCTCAATGTCGAACTTTATCACGTAAATGGCATCCAGATAGATATCGAGTAAATATATTTTTCTATGAATTTATTCAAATACTTAAACAATTTTTATGTTATTTATGTATAGAATTATGAACAAAAACAAAAGGCTCAAGTTACATTTATGAATATACAGCAAGCATGTGATCGTTTATCTAATGAACGTAAACGACGTCAGTTAATCAAAACACAAAAATAGACAAATTCAAATTGAAATGATAATTTTGTTTTCAAATATTTTTAGCATTTATTTCATATGGGCAGATCTTTTTCTTTTTAATTTTAGTCAAAAACAAATTTAATTTTTCAAATCAGTAATACTCGTGATATTATTTAAACAAAACGTTTGTGAATGATAAAGATTTTTTGTTTCTTCTTTTATTGTACTCGTGATATATCAATAAAATCATTATATTTTAATATATCATTTACTTTTAGATATAGCTTGATCTTTATTATCAATGTCTCGGTTAATTATTATCTGATTATTCGATACAACAAAAACCAAAACAAAAAAAAAAAACAACTAAAACATTATTTTTTTTAAATTAATTTTCTCTCCTATCTTCCTATTTCAAACAATTAAATGTCCGTCGCAATTGACTCCGTTAAGGTTTATATTAACCAATTTATTCATAATTTCGACTATGTTGATGCTATTTTTCTTGCTGAACGTCTTTATGCGGAAGGTAAAAAATAAAAATTATTTAATCAAAACCTTAAATTCTTTTACTTGTTGGTTTAGTAAAAAATGATGAATCAACTTATTTATTAGCGCGTACTTATTATTTGAGTGGTGATGTGAATAAATCTTATTGGTTATTACGTAATTCTTCTATTGAACATGTACCTGCTGCGAAAATTCTTTTAGCAAAATGTTGCTTTGATACGGATAAGTAAGTGTGAGAAGAAAACAAAACGAGAAATATATCTTAATATTTTTCGTATTAGACTTCATGAAGCTGAATCAATACTTGTTGGAAATTGTTTATCAATAAATACGCTTGCACTTGATGATTTTGTTAATGATCATGGTGATCAAGCAGCATTTGCTTTACAGTTACTTGCTAAAGTTTGCGAGTAAGTTTAAAGATTAAGAGATTTTTGTCAGAGTTTTACTTATTTATTTTTATTGTATAGAAAGTCTGATCGTCATCAAAAAGCAAGTGAATGTTATAGGAAATCTTTAAAACTTAATCCATTTTTATGGTCTTCTTTTGAAGCTCTATGTCATCTTGGTAAATATTTACAAAAGAAAAATTAAAATTTTTACGATTACAGCTAATTATTGATCTTTAATAGACTGTGTGAGAAAATTCGCTTGCACAGTTGTAGGAGTACAACAATTTGTTTGATGAAATACTAAATCTCAGATAGAATTTTTCTTTTTTAAAAGTCACTGAGAAAATATCACTTGTTGATCTTTGATGCATTTCACTATTAAAAACCAAATGAGCTCAAACTCGTCACTTGATTAGATAAATCAATGTCAATCTTGGTCCAGGCAGAGTTCTGCAGGATAGTCCTACCCTACCTTAGAAGGTAGGGGAGCGTATAGGGTACGCATAAGTCTTATCCTGCAGTAGAGTACTGCACGGGTACAACTTTTCGTACCCGTACCCTACCCGACACCTTATTTGTTACCCCGTACCCTACCCTACCCGTACCCTACCCGTACCCTACCCTACCCGTAACCAACTGTGCTCGTACCCTACCCTACCTGTAACCAATTGTACCCGTACCCTACCCGACCCGTAGGTTCCAATTTCCTAGAATCTTCTCCTATTCCCGGCTCGCACCCCACATATCTGGAATAGAGTAAACCCTTCCCCAGAATAAAAGAGCATGGCCTTATATTGCGTCTCCGCACATCGTTCCTTTCTAGGTGACCTTCTATTGAGGTCAACTTTTGACCAATTATTAATTAAAATTTTTTAAAAACTATTATAATTATTAATAATTTTAATTGAGGTGTTTCTGGTATTTTTTGTGGAAAAACCGCTGTTTTCATATAAAAATATGCTCTCAATGATAGAATATGGAGCGATTTCTCAAAAGAACAGTAATTTTTGGCTAATTATTAATTAATATTTACGAAAAATTAAATAATTTTGTAATTAATTAATTAATTAGTGCATGGCCTTCTAATGGGGGTGGCCCTCCAATATGGGGTGGCCTTTTATTATGGGGAGGGGTTTACTGCACGGGTACAACTTTTCGTACCCGTATCCTACCCTACCCATAACCAACTGTACCCGATACCCACGTCAGGTTCGGGTACCCGACCCGCGGGTTGCAGTACTCTATCCTGCAGGACTCTGAGTCTAGGTACATTCAAAGCGCATGAAATTTTTAGGATATGCTAGGAATATCACGAAAAGGCTATGCTAAAATTGTCAGCCCTATACTATGACATTGTCAGGAGATATTCAACTAACAAGGGTCAAGAATAGCTCATTCGGCAACCTAAAAATTCTCTGTGGATTTTTATTCTATATACTCAATTCATTTTGTTTGAAAGAGTATGTGCGGATGCGACGTATGACCGAGACGCTTTTTTGTAAGAAGAGAAAAGGGATGAAAAGTTCAATGCTTCGAAAAACTCTCAAAAAACAACGATCTAATTATTAG
Source organism: Rotaria sp. Silwood2 (assembly GCA_905329745.1). NCBI lineage: Eukaryota > Metazoa > Rotifera > Eurotatoria > Philodinida > Philodinidae > Rotaria > Rotaria sp. Silwood2. The sequence goes on from CAJNSZ010000041.1 coordinate 662,894, forward strand.
AGTACTCTTATATAATAATAAGAAAGCTTAATTCAAAAAAAAAGGAACTCTGGCATATTTTGTATCTTGACATGATCTTTCAAATAAAAAAAAATTAAATATATATATAGAGAAGGAAGGCCCTTAGAGAATGCTGGATTGCACGATCAAAAAAGTGAAAAACAATTTCTCACCTTTTCTGAAAAAAAGAACATGTCTTACCAAGCAGAAGAAAACAGAAATCATCGAAAGTTCTGGCAAACTAAAAACGAAATTGTAAATAAAAGTTTCTGTCGTTTATAAAAGATCAGACCTCTGGTTATCTCCCAATGCATTTATCTCAATTTCAATAGTTTTGACAAAAATTGACTTTTCTTGACTGCGGATTTAAAACTTCGATAGGATGAAAATCTTGTTTTTTGGAGCATAGACGCATAGTACACAACGCAATAGCCACAAACTAGGAAACTATCAAGTAAAAACAAAAATTCTCTGTCGGTCAGCCAACACATCAAAACTTTTTCATTCAATCTTAGATAAATAATCAGCTTGCGAAAAGCTATAATCATCGTCTATTAAACTTAATATTATTTCATTTTTCATAGTTTTTATCTCTATCTCGTTTATCTAATTATAGGTGAACGTGTTGATACAAGTATATTTTGTTCATCTGCTATAAAATCTAATCGATCTATCTCAGAATTAAATCAACCACAAACATGTGTTACACCTTTTACAGAACAAATAAAAGATATACAAAGTGAAAATCAAGTTATTGATAATGTTTGTTGAAAACAAAAATTTTTTTTTTCTTTATTTAAACATTTAATTTTCTTTCTATCTAGTCAATGAATACAAGTACAAATCAAACAATACGAGATCGACAACCACCACGTTCATTACAAGCACCTGCAACTATTATGAAATTAACTGATTCTATTCTTAATGTTGGTTCAACAAATGTTTCCGCTATAATAACATCAACACCAATTGGTTTAATTACTGATCAATTACAAGATAATGATAAATATACCCCACCAACTATAAAACCACCTGATTATATTCCATCATTACGTAATCCACCATTAGCTCCGAAACGACAAAATACTCGAAATGTGTAAGATAAAAAGAAAATCAATGTCAAAATTTTTAATTTAATATTATTTGTTCTTTTTATTTTTCCTCAAGACAACCATATGGATTTGATGATACAACAGCTTCAGGATCAACAGCAACACTTATACATCCACATGAACTTGCATCAACATCACTTAGTGATGCACGTAAAACGATTGGTACACGAAAAGTAAGTTTAAAATTTGTTTTTTTTGTTTTTCTTCTATCATTCACATTAATTCTAAGAAAGAATCAGAAATCATATTTTTATAACCGATTCGTTCTATATAATTTTAAAATCGTAATATCTAATTCTCTGTTCTAAGACAACTCGTCGCACTATAATCGGTCAATCTCATGTTCTTTCTACCTCAAATAATGTCCTTGCTCAATCAAAAACGTAGGAATAAAAATCTCTTATGTCATTGTTTTTTGCTTTCCACAAAGACAAAGTCTTTTCCTCTAGAACTCCAAGTAGTACAGTCGGAAGTCGTACACAAACTCCAAATTCCAATGATATTAAAGTATATAGAAATAATTTTAATTTATAATCAAAAATTTTTTTTTTTTCATAGGAAAATAAATCTATTCGTGCACCAACTAAACGTACGACACGTTTTACAAAACCAACAACACGTCCACCATGTACAGATATGAGTATAACAACACCGATAGCACCAACTGAATCACCAAATAAAATGACAACTAGATCACAAGTACGATCAAATAATACAAGTTTAAATTATGGCGTTGATAATGAATTAATTAATAAACGTGATCGACAAAGAAAAAGTCAATCAACTCATCATCGTACACCTGGTTTGTTTATTTATTTATTGAAAATTTTATAAATTTCTTTTTTTTTGTTCCTATAGAAATTGTTGAAAATATTATCAATGTATTTAAATTACTTGGTCAAGGTTTACAACATTTATCTCAATTTGAATGTCGACAAGCAATTGAAATATTTGAATCCATATCATTAAAACATCTCGATACACCATGGGTTTTATCACATTTAGCTAATTGTTATTATCATTTACATGATTATCAAAAATCTTCACTTATTTATCGAGAATTACGTACTAAATTTCCATATCATATTGATGGTTTAGAATATTATAGTACAGTTCTTTGGCATTTAAAAGATGATATTGCATTAGCAACATTAGCACATGAATTAACTGAAACCGATCGAAAACATCCAGCTGTAAGTGTGATTTATTTAATTATTTAAACAAGATGGAAAAAAAAACAAAAAAAAAAAAGAAGTTCAATTGAATGTTTTTTTTTCTTTGTTCACCTAAACATCTGCTGGAAGATGAATATTTCCATCATCTGTTTCATTATAATTATCATCTATTACACTTCTTATGTCTAACATTTGTGGTATTACAGTTTCATTTTTACTTAATTGAAATTTTTTCATCGATTCACATAACCATAAACGAATTTCTGGTCGAAAAAGAAAAAATAATAATCCGATTAATATTTTATCTATTATTGAAATAAAATCACGCATATTCATAAGAAGGAGCATTGTTCCAGAGGATTCATCTAATTCAGTTGATACATCATTATCACCAATACCAATAATATCATCAAATAATGTACTTATTAAAAGATTAATACACGCTGAAAAACTAATTATTACTATAATTCTATTCATTGGAATTAATGTTGAATAAGATATTGTTGTTTTTCGAATAAAAAATAGACTAAGTAAAATACATGATGACCATACAAATGGGTGACCAAAACCATAGTAAATCCAACTTAAATATTTTTTATAAGATGCTATTTGTGTTGGAGTACAGAAACCATTGGCTGATGAAAAAGATGAATGAGTGAATGCGTAAATTGGAACAGTTAATGAAAGAATGATACTTATTAATGATATAGTTATAAGAAAAAGATGAGCTCGTTGAATAGGTTTATTATTTAGATTTGTTGGATGTTTTTTTAAATTAGCAAGAATACGTTCGAAAGCCAAGAGTATAATATGTGTATGAATAAGAATCGAACCAGTATCCCGAAGATAAATTGATGATGAACAAAGTTGATCTGATGCTGCATTTTTTGTCCATCGTAAAAGTATTAAAAACATTAGACCATGTAAATTAATTAATGCTCCAATACAGATAACCGCCAAAAGTACATTACTTAAATATTGACGATAGACTTTGGCCAGAAGTATTGAATAAATTGATAAAAAATTGAATAAAATCGCACATATATATAATGGAAATACAATTAATAGATAATTTGTTAAAGAATTATCAATTTTCGATAATTTATTTGTATAGTCTGCTGATACAGGAATTGTTGTTGACAATATTTCATCATAAGATGCTGTACTTGAAATTAAGATTGGTGTAGTAGTTGCCATCGTTTTTTCTTTTGCTTTACACGTATAAAATCAAGAGAAAAATCTAACAAATGAATCAATGATAATTTTTTAAACCAACGCTCGATCGAGAAGAAAAGATCGAATTTCATTATTTTGAAACAAAGAAAGAAAAAAAGATATCTAATCATCTGGTCTTTGTTTACTTGAAATATACATTTTTTTTTGCTTTTTGAAATATCAAATTTCTAAAATGTCGAAAGGAAAAAAAATTATTAATGACTTTCTTTTATTTTAAATAGAGTTGGTGTGCATCAGGTAATTGTCTTAGTCTTAATCATGAATATGATAAAGCTATACAAGCATTCAAACGTGCTATTCAATTGGCACCAGAATCTGATTATGCATATACTTTATTGGGAAATGAATATTCACTTATTGATGAACTTGAACGTGCAATGGCATGTTTTCGTAAAGCTATACAATTAAACCCACGAAGTTATAAAGCTTGGTAAAAATTATTTTTTTTAAATGTTTTAATATTTTTTTTTTTAAATTGATTTTGTATTGAATAGGAATGGTGTAGCTATGGTTTATTTAAAACAAGAAAAATTTCAATCAGCTGAATTTCATTTTACAAAAGCAACAAATATATTTCGTACAAACCCTGATCTTATTTGTCATTTAGCAGTGGTATATAAAAAAAAAAAAAATTTATTACTGTTTTTTTTTTTTATTTTATATTATTTTATTTATTCATTAATTAGGCTCAACACAAATGTAATCGATCCGAAAGTGCATTAACATTACTGAATGATGCACTTAAAATTGATTCAAAAAATGCTCTATGCAAATTTCATAAGTAAATTAATTGAATTATCATGATTGAATTTTTCTTTAATTATATGTTTTTTTCTTTAACAGAGCTGGTCTTTTATTACATCTTGAAAGATATCAAGAAGCATTAATTGAACTTGAAGAACTACGGCAGATCGCACCTAAAGAATCACTTGTCTACTATTTACTTAGTAAAGTAAGTTTAATTAATTAAGAAAAATTATAAAAATACGATTCAATGATTTAAGGTACATCGACATTTAAAAAATTTCCACTATTCATATATGTATATGTCATGGAGTATGGATCTTGATCCAAAAGGTAATGAAAACAAATATTTTCTTTAATATATATATATATCTTTTATTAAAGGTGCCAATAATCAATTGAAAGAAAATGCCGATAAATTTTATTCAAAAGATGAAGATCTTTTACTTGGTATGGAAGATATGGCATCATCTGTTACAGAAGATGATAATAGTCAAATGCAATCCCAAAGTTCACTCCAAGATATACAACCAATGGACTCAAGTGAAGAAATTCTTTAACATAAAAAAATTCTTTTTTTTTCTTTTGTGTTTTTATACACATCAATTTTTTTTCTCTCTTTTTTGTACATGCGCGAAGAAAAAAACCCTTAATGAGTGAGTTTCTCTGTGTGTATGTGTGTGTGTATAAAGCCAAACAGCAAAATCAAGCTGCTCAGGTTTGTGCTCATTTCTATTCTTCTTTACATTTTCCCTATTTATGACATAGTGTGCTTATAAAAACAAAAACAAAATCTATCATCGATTGGATTTATCTTTTTCTTCTTTCATCTTCTTTTTTTTTTTGTCTATCTCATTATTAACATGTAGTACGCGATATACGGTCTTTATTATACATGCACACACTATTCTGATTTTATATATATATATAGTGAGCGTGAGAGAGAAAACGCATATATTTGAACAAAATAGAAAAATTCTACAGATGACCAACATTATTAAGACACCTCTTTTTTTTTTTCTTGCCTTTTGTTTATCCTTTTTTTCTCTTCTTTTGTCTATTCTTCCATTATTAAACGAATAACGTTAAACAAAAAAAAACGTCAATAAAAAGAAAATATATACTGCATGCAGAATAAGATTTGATTTAGTTTATATGAATAAGAGATTTGATTTTGACAAGTTTAGTAAATCAAAATTGATTTAATTATTAATTAGTTTGAATTGAATCGTCTATTATGTTTTAGCTTTTCTTAAAAAACATGTTAACTTCAGAATTTATATGAAGAAAAAAAAAAAGGTTGACAACTGGTATCCGGCTTAAAAAAAATGAAGATAGAAAATCGAAAACTATGCATTACAACACAAATATTTATTTTATTGTTCTTGAGCTCTACTTTGAAGAGAAAACAAAAAACTATTCAAACTTAATGATTCACATAAACTAATTATAGATTACAACAACTATCATATATCAAATCGATTCCAATACTATTTTTATTTGATGATGTAGACAAGTTTACTTTTATTTGATGAAATATTCACATAGAATTTCTAGTACAAAATACAGTAAACCGATATTATTATCGTATTATTGAAGAAATAAATCAATATGATATTTGAGATTTAGGATTAAGTTCAAAAACGATATTTGAGAATACCAACAGGGCGAAAAAAAACTGTTGATGCCCTATGAGAAAAAATTACGTTTATCAAAAAATGATTATCATTATAGCGATGAACGAGTCAAGTGTATTTTTGTCATTTTTTTTTCGTTTTTCTGTTGTTATTTTCATAAAGAACATTAACAGCAAGGGTTTTCATGACACAATATATTGTTTCTAATTTTTATGCACAAAAACAAAATAATAGCAACCTTAGATAAAACACAACAATACAACTACTATATCCTTATCAACAAAGCAAGGGTAATACAAGCAACCGTTCTCTTTCATACAGTTCCATGAGACAGTAAAAAAAACATCAGTTTTTACAAACAAAAGTCATAAGTTAAAGTTGTTTACAGACAACAAATTTTTATTAACATTTAAATTAACGTCTTATTGCATTTCAAAGACGTTAAAATGCAAACCTTAGCTTGAGAAAATTTTAAACGATGCGGTGTCATAAAAAGATTACTTTGAGATAGTATATACTCCACTGGTGATGACATAGCAGGAACATACATAATTTTTCCAACAAGCTTAAAAATAAGATCAGTGGCTAAATTTCCTTCCTGCCAAAAATCATCAGCTTCTTCTGTAACGAATTTTCGTATTAAATTATCAAATTTCGAATTTTTAAATGAATAACTTGACTCAAATAGTCGAATCAAGTAGAATCTGTCGAGTCCAAAAACTTTGAACTTGAACCTGGTTGAATTGTAGTTTGATAGTCTCCATAAAATTTTCTAATCGAAGTCGGATAGTCGCACCGAAGATACAAGATACTTTTTTCTGTTTTTTTTGTATTCAACGACAAGTGCATCCTACATATTGTTCACGCGACTAGAACCCATTAGGTTCCAAATTTTCGAATTCAAACTTGTCCAGATCCAGAATCAACGCGACGGATTCTTGAGACAAGTCCGAATTTTCTCATTCCTCTATTATTATGCACTATATTATGTGGTCTCGTAGAATTATAGAAAATACATAGCATAATTCTTGTTTATTAGCATATCAATGGATCTGATTGCATTCATACGACTATTAATCATCACATGTATATTTTTTGAAAATTGCTCTTTTGCCATGATCTTATTTTTCGTAAAGACATTCGTTTGATAATATCGAACATTATCATATGTTCTAACTGCCGTTTCAACTTATTTGATACTGCATACTATCTTTTGTTTGGATTCTTTAATTACAGATAAAATACTAAGTAATCATTGTCCAGATGTAATCTATATATGATTGACACAGATAATTTTCACTTAAATCATAAGTAAATATTGGTTTCTGATGTAACTCGAATGTAAAAATAGTTTTTAGCTATACAGAGTCTTGAATAGATTTAAAAACTTACATTTTAAAAATTCACTCAACAAAAGTTTATTTCTTTTCATAGTTGATTCGAAAAATGAACTGTAGGTAATAATGTGTAATGTATAATTGATTTATTTAAAAGAAAATACAAAATAAAGAGAAATTCATAAACTGAATGTAACTGTTAATTTTAATGAATATCATTAAGAATTATTAAGAAATTGAGAATTTTGATTTTTAATTGATTGACTATTGTCATAAAAAATATTATTTTCATCATAAATTACATCATGTTCTTGATCACTTGATGCTGCACTATCATCATCATCATCACCACCACCACCACCTTCAGTTAACTTATTTCTTAATGAACCAAAAAAAGCCCATAAATTCTTTGATTGACTACGTCGTCGTTTACAACTAAGTATTCGACGATTAAAAAATCTTTCAAATTCATGTTGATGTTCAGCTATATAATCTAAATGTTTTTTTAAACGTACTAATTTCGTTCGATCAATATTTTCTAATAGATTCATTTCAGGTAAATATGGATGTTTAAGACTTTGTTGATCAATTGAAACATAAAGTAAATCAAATAATGACCAAAATATATCATTACATCGACGACGATTCCAATTTCGATGTACAAGATCATCATCACATATATAAACCATTAAAGCTTTTATAATATCTTCATTTAATACAGAAAATATTCGATTTAATTTAACTAAAGCAAGAAATATTTTAATGGCTTGAGCATGACGAAAATGATCAGCACGATGAAGAACTTTTAAACATTTCATTTCAGCCTCGATATATGATATACGCCATGCTCGTTTTGATTGTAAATAATCATCAATTATATATGGTTTTGTAACAAAATATGGATCAGTTTTTTTAATTTTAACACCAAACGATAAACATATCGTAAACATTAATTCTTCATGACGAATTTGAATAACTGCACCTTGACGATCAAGATCAAGTGGCTCAAGAAGAAAAGATTCTATTGGATTCGGATCTTTCAGTGCTTCGTCAATAAGTGAATGAACTAATTGAACAAGTACAACTGGTGATAAGTATTGTCGATCTTTTCGTGATCTCATAAAACCCCATGGATCATATCGTGATAATTCTTCATCATTGACAGCACCAGGCACTCTCAAATAAATATATCCAATTTTATCTAAACGTTCTTTTTCTACTGGACGTATTGTAATTGGTATAAGTATATTAATACGTTGAATATGAACAACTTGTAAATTTTCAAAAAAAGTATCACAAAAAATTGGATCATTAAGAACAATACCATAACGATTTTTTCGTAAACGTGGTACTAAATCATCAAATATAAGACGACAAGCTTTACGAACACGTTGAACATAGTCAGGCATTATTTCAACAACTTCATAATAAAAATCTTGTAAAGCTCTTTCAAAATCATTATGGTTTGAAAAACGTGATGGACATATTGGTGGTAAAAAATCTTTATCTTTAGAATTACAAATAATACAATATCTTTAGTTTTTGTTTTAAGTATTCGAATCAAATCACTCACCCCATTTATTTTTCGTACGTAAAAACCGTAGAGCATCATAGGAACTACTTGTTCTATCGCTCGAACCTTGACGACGTGCACTTGTTTTTGGTGGTGATGCTGGTGTATTCATATTTATTTTTCAAACAATAGTGAAACAAATGACTGTGTTGTTCATGGCAAATATATTCGAAATGGGATTAAGACAAAAACAAACAAAAGTAGCTGACGACTAACGAGTAGCGTCATCTGATTCATTTCAATCTTGGATTGGTGTTATATTTAAACAAATCAGTAATAAAAATTTTTATTCTGCTGACTGATCGTTCTCTGTCGCTCCCTCGTTTCTCTCATTTTCTTTTTTTTCCTCTCTCTCTCTCTCAGCTGTGATCTGATCTAATGAATAATAATGGCTGAAGTTTAGCATTAACAAGGGAATATTTTCAGGTGTTGGAACGCTTTTAGTTAGGGTTTCGGGCATCTTGTAGTCCTTCGTGAACTATGTTTACCATAAAAAAAGTTTGGGTTTCTGGCATATTCTTACCGAAATATCGAGTTTTTAGTAAATTTTCTCTATACAGTCCCACTTTTGCAGCAAAGCTATATTCTTGAATTTTGATCTGAAACTTCTTGTACATAAATGTCTCAGCTAGACTAACTTCTATAAAAAAAAATCAGTTCTTTTCGACAAAATCCCTTCGAGATAAGAAGCTTTCAAAAAATGCATACGATATATATTATTTATGAAAAAAGACCTGAACTTTGATAGTTCCATGTCTCGAAGAGACTTTGTCCAAGAGTTCTGAAACTTTCTATGCAAGCTAGCCTAGCTGAAACCTTTATGTACGCGAAGTTTCAGATCAAAATTCAAAAATATAGATTTGCTGCAAAAGTGGGACACTATAGAGAAAATTTACTAAAAACTCGATATCTCAGTAAGAATATACCAGAAACCCAAACTTTTTTTTATGGTAGACATAATTCACTAAGGACTACAAGATGCGTGAAACCCCGACTTATGAGTGTTCCGACACCTGGGAATGTTCTTTTGTAAGATTAATTACGTATATGAGACTTTCTTTTTTTTATTATTATTATTTATATTTTAACCTACGTGAGTTTCATTTTCATGATGAATTTTTTTTCTTGCATTATATCACGAATTGTTATTTCCTTTTTAAAAGTCATCATCAATTTTTTTTAAAACTTTTTGTTACGTGTGTCTGCTCATCTTATTATATGATTGTCACTTGTTGGAAACAACGTAAAAAAAAATATAGAGCAGAAAAAAATGTTGACATAACATTAATATAAAAAAATAATGAGAACAGTGTTCTGTCTATGAGTAAGACATCACTTTTGTTTGCCTTGATTTCCTTTCGTTCTGTGTCGTAATAAAATGGACTATTCTTTTTCTTTTTCCCAGGTACCCTGTAATATTCTCTATCTCATATGCGCATCATTAGCTTCATCAAGTAGAAAAATAACAACACTGTCCACGTACGATATGTTTTCTTTTTTTTTGTTCTGTTCTGTGTTTTTTTTTGTATGCAACAGCATCAATATAAAACCCTGGATGGTTGCTGTTGCTCGACCCTCGAGCTGTTCAAGGTTCTATTACATGTTGCTGTCGTCACCCGGATGGCGAGAGGGTTATGCAATTAAGAACAAGAACAAGAAGAAGAAGAAGGAGAGAAAGAAAAAAAATGAGGAAGAGAAATAACAGAGTATGAAGCAACAAAAAAAAAAGACACAGAAACTGTCGTTGTCCTCTGTGTGCGTGTGTGTGTGCGTGTAAAGAAGAACGAAACATACTAAGTTACTACTAATTGTTTCAGAAAAATGACTGAAGAAAAAAAACGCCTGTGCGACAGTCGATGAAAAAAGACGTTACATATGGGTATTTATTAGAAAATGCAATTGCAAGAGTAGAACAGATCATACATGTGTGTGTTTATATATATATATCTTAGTACGTATGGAATTCATTAAATTAAAATTAGATACTGCAAAGAAACACAACACAGTTGAATAAATATGTGAAAAAAAAACATTTGTTATAGAAAAGTGTCTAGGAGTGAATAGAATTTAATCATTTTTGAGAGTGCTAATGTTTTCTCTTTAATAACAATGAGCTGTTCTGTGTATGTTTTTTCTCCGATGAAATTTTGAATTATTAAATAGTGATTATTAAGCATATATTCTAATCACTTTGATGAAAAAAATATGTTCGTACTACATAGAAATGAAAAAAAGAAATCTGTCATAGTAGTTTTAAGTACACTATAAGCATCACACCTTTTTGAATATTTGAGAAAGAAAAAGGAAGGAAATAGCGACGACAGTACTCCTCTGGAAGTGTGCTCTATCGATCTTCATCAGTCCGACTGTTTTCTCTTTCTTTTTTTTCTTCTTTTTAACACTTAAGAGATATGCACGGAATTTGTTTTAAACATCTGCATATATTCTAGGTCTTTCTTTGCTTTTATTTTCTTTCATATGCACACATTCTATCACTCAAAACTAAACTAGACAAAGAGAATAAAACAAAAAATGCTCGAGCAAATAACTACGAAAAGAAAAAAAAGAGAGAGAATCTATATTAATAAGCATTTTATATATTATTATTGTATGCCTAGATGTTTGGTCTCATTCACATTGACTTCCTTTTTCGATTTTTGTTATAGATATAAATATATACGTGTAAATAGATATCCTTCATTGATATCATGACTAAAACCCTTGATGTAAAGGTAAAAAATTTTATTTAATTCTTTTTTTTTTTTTTGTTTTTGTTATCTTTCTCATTTTTTTTTTCTTGCATAGACATTGTGAATTTCGATCGGCATATTGTCGTCGTTGTTTTATCATGGCTATGGTTCTACAAGCAAATCGTATGACAAACGGCAATAGCAGCACGGTTCCAATGGATACATGTAAGCCGCTGCATCATAATTCTTGTTCATCAACATCATCAACACCACCACGTTCAGCATCACCAATAAATAATCAAGAAGATAGTTTTCGTCGAATGATATTTGAAAAAATTGAAGAAGCAAAACGTGATATTGATCCAAAAAAATGTCGACAAATATTAGATGATTTAATGAAAATGTTAAAACATCTTACAGCTGATGTTAATAATTATAATTTAGCATTTCGTGAAACTCGACCACCTTTTTATATGCAAGTAAGAACAAAAAAAGATTTTATTTTAAAAAAATAAATAAAATCAATATAAATACATATTTTTTCTTTTTATTAAGGAATTTCAACGTTTGACTGATCGTATTGATATATTAACAAAAGCTCGTGATACATTAACAGAATATCTTCATGAAGTTGAAGATCAAAATATTGAAAGTGTATTTGCATATTCATCATCAATAAATGATGTATCATCAATAAATGGTCAATCACAATATTCACCATCAGAAAAATCTCCTCAACAACATAAATTATCAACATCATCAATTCAAACAAACTCAAAAGATATACATGTAAATGATTATTCAACATCAAATGATCAACAGAAAAATTATCATATTTATCCATCATCACCTCCTTTACCTACATATGTTTTATCACAACAAGCAAATAATTTGAATCAACGATCTCGTAGTCCAAGTATGACACCAAGTAATTTTATTCGTGTTCATTTTCCAAATAAACATACAACAGCTGTAAGGAGATTCATTTTATTTGATTTTATTAATATCTATTTTTAAGCTTGCACCACGTAATGATGAAACACTTGAAGTAGCACTTGAATCACGAGCGTCGCGACATTCAGTAACTAATTTAAGAGAATATACGCCAGTTTATATGATATCAAGGTACATTTCATTTGAATATTTTATATAAAGAACATTTTTTTCTGATTGAAAGGCAACCATGTCCATGGGATATAACCCTTGATCGTGTCCTTGAAACAGAAATTGAACTTGAAGAAAAAACAAAACTTGATCATTCATTTGTAAGTATTAAGTTAAAAAGTTAATTAGATAGAAAAAGAAAATATTTTCATAGATTCGAAAAACATTTTTTACATTAACTTATTGTGATGCATGTCATAAACTACTATTCCAAGGACTTCGATGTCTTGTATGCGGTTATCGTATACATGCTCGATGTATTCGTAAATCTCATTCATGCCGTTTTGAATCACGAGATATATTTTATCGGTATTCTTCTCTAAATGTGTCGCTTTCTATTATTTTTATTTTTCGTGCTTTTATTATTGTTAAAGCTTTTGATGTACGTGTATGTTAAATAACTCTAGGAAAATATCCCAACACCTCGCTTTAATGTTTTTGGTGTTCCTTGTGTTGTCTGTCATCAACGTATTCGTGGAACTCATAAACGTTGTGTTTCATGTCGAAATCGTTATCATAATTATTGTTATATGAAAGCACCTATTTGTTCTCATCCTATTCTTCAGTATGTCTTATTAATATCAGATATAACAACAAAAATTTTATTTATTTAATATTTTGCTTTTTTTTAAACAGACACATTAAACATCCCGGTTCAAATAGACTTGATATAGAACGAACAACAACAACAAAAAATAAAGAACCATCACGTAGTCTACCTCGTTTTCCATTACCAGTATGTTGTTATTATGTTTATTTCTTTTTTCATTTCATTTCTAAAATAATCAAAACTTTTATTATAGAGACCAAGTATAAATACAAATCAAGGAGTTGGTAAGTAATTGCATCTATATATATTATATAACGAAAGTTGTATTTCTTTTTTCTCTTCTGTCTATATTCCATTTTTGGCCGTCTCTGCAGCCGTTACTGCATATGCGGCGTAGGTAGATAAAACAAAAAGCAATTTATTAGTTTTGATTAGCTTTCATAAAAATCTATATATATAACAATTTTTTTTTTTTATTATTTTTGGTGCGTATGATGCGTATCACGGAGTTGTAACTTGCTTTTCTCATATGTTGATGTATTTTCGTTTCATTCATTTTCTTTTTCTTGAATACCTATGAGAAAAAAAAATGAATTGGTCTGTGTTCATATTCGTTGATAGGTTTACAAAAAGATATCAGTCAGGATTCATACGGTATTCAACCAGTACCAACAATATCAAATGTTGGTTACTGTTCGAATGTTATTCAATCAACAGTGAATATATCATCATCACTATCATCCAGTTCATTCTTTCAACAAACTTCATCATTGCCATCATCAGCATTACAGATGCATCACATGCCTCAGTCATTACTTAGTAAGACTTATTTAAATTATCGTGGCATCTTATGACACGCTAAGCACTTTTTTTTTCTGGGCGTGTTTTTCTCAGTATATATGTTTTTTTTTTCTTTTGGTTTATATATGTTGATATATGCTTACTTGCGCTTTTCCACTATGTTCTTTTTCTTTAATCAATCAGCACCGTTTTTTTTTAATTCCCTATTGAATGCATAGTTTTTCTACTTTAATCTACTTTGTATTTGTTTACAGCTGTTAATGGGCCACTTATCACTAGTACGGAAACTCTTCGACCTAGTATGATCAAACCATCAAGTGATAGTGTTATTGATATAAAAAAACCACATGTAAGTATAATTAAATATTTTTATATTGAACGAAAATTGAATTTTATTTAAAAAACAGAAACATGTCAGTGAATGGGAAATTCGAGCAGAAGATTTACTCAGTCGTGGACGTATGGTTGGTCGAGGTACATATGGTACTGTCTATAGAGCTGAAGTACGATTACATGGTATGAATACATAATAAGAAAAGAACTTTTGTTCTTCGTGTTATAACAATAATTATTTTCATAGGTTTAATTGCACTCAAGGAATTAAATTTTGTTTCACCAACACCTAGTCAATTTCAAGCATTTCGAAATGAAGTCATAGCACTAAAGTTTGTTTATATATGTGTGAAAACTTTTCTTTTTTTAGTATCATTCTTTTTTTAGAAAAATTACGCATCAGAATACATTAAATTTTTATGGCTATATTCTTTCACCACGCTTTGCTATAGTAACACAATGGTGTGAAGTAAGTATTATCTTGTTTTTTGTTTTCTTGAATTAAATGTCGGAATTTATCTAGGGTTCAACACTTTATAAACATATTCATGTTCTTGATCGCCATTGGAAAATAAATCAATTAATTGATATAGCAAGACAAATATGTCAGGGAATGTCGTAAGTTTAATTAAAAATAAATAAATGAATGATTGTAAAGAGAAAAAAAAATATTTTTTTTTTACATAAACAGATATTTACATGATCGTGGAATCATTCATCGTGATCTCAAATCAAGTAATATCTTTTTGGATATGTCTTCTGATCCGGATGATGTTGGAGCTTCTTGTCGTGTTAAAATTGGTGATTTCGGCTTAGCAGCTGTAAAAACTGTACTTGCTGAAAGTATTAATCAACAATTCCAACCAAGTGGTTCAGTTCTTTGGATGGTAATTTCTATTTTTCTTTTCTTTAATAATGAAATTTTAATATTCTTTTTTTTCTTCAAAAGGCACCGGAAGTCATTCAACAAAAAGATCCTAATTGTTATTCCCCAAGTGCTGATGTATATGCATATGGATGTGTTTTATTTGAAATGTTTAGTGGAAAATTACCGCATACACCAATAACCAATAAAGAACAGGTTAGGTTTTTTTTTGAATCATTCTTATTTATAATTCTTTTCTGCTGATTTTCTTTTTAAATAGATAATGTGGCTTGTTGGAAAAGGAAGATTAAAATTAAAAGTTGAGCAATGTCGTGACGATACGCCAACAGCTATAACTAATCTTATTCGACAATGCATAGAATATGATCATGAAAAACGACCAAATTTTGCACCTGAGGTTTGTTTGTTGATTTTTATATGAAAATATTCTTATATATATTATTAAAGATTGATGATACATTGTCAAAATTTGAATGTATATTTCCACGTTTACAACGTTCACAATCAGAACCATGTTTGATACGCGCACATCAAGATGATTTGCTTGGTTTATCAATACATTTTGGTGTACCAAAAACGCCAGTATCAATTCATCGACGTTTTAATGCTGAAGTGTCATGATAAAACTGTTTCACGTCTTTTTTTAATTTTTATTCGTTATTGGCATAAACTCGGTGCAAATTCTCATTTTGTGTTTATAAGAACACATACATACATACATTCCTCTATACGAACATATATTCTTGTCTTTCTGTCCTAATTGTGTTTTGAAAAAAAAAAAGGAAAAAAAGAAATAAGCAAATGAATCTATTGTTCCGCTTGCTATTTATACGACAGTGAATGAATCTTCTATGAATATCTACTGTTTTTTTTTTTTTTTGTATATCCGTACTTGTTTTTCTGTTCGTCGTTTAGATACAATGTATATTTTATTTGTGGAAAAATGAAAACAGAGTAACCTGGAAACAAATTCTTTTTCATTTTGTTTTTCTTTTTTTTTTTTTAATTTCGATTAATGCAAGAAAATCGATTACAAATGTTGTTTTTATCACCATTTTTTTGTATACCAATCATGTTACTAGCATTAAGTCATGGTCGGTCGAGATCAACTTATTTTTATGTTAATTCAATTGTTTCAAAATTTGTTTTAATAACATCAGGAATAATGATTGTTTATTATACAAGAAAGTTGACTATGTCAGAAGTGAACAATAATCAAAATAAAAAATTATTATTAATTGTTAAACGAGTATGAAACTGTAGAATATTGATGTGTTGAAAAACTACTAGAAAGAATTGCAAAACAAAAAAAAACAAATTTCATTCATTTATTTTTCTTAGTTTCTACATCAGTGGATTCGATCAATATATGTATTTGAAAGATTTCGAGTTCGAATTTGGAGAAAACTAGAATGTTGGTTTAGTTTAATTAATTCTAATCAATGTATGAAATTATTGCCAATAAAATCAGCTTTTATCTCATCATATAAGTAAAATGAAATTCAGAATAAAAGAAAAAACAAAACAAAAAATGAAAAATAATTCTAGCTGCAATCGTCGTCATATGACAACATCTGGAAAATATATTCCATTTACCAATAAATTGTCAAATGTAGACGTAACGCAAACATTTGTGAGTTATTAATTTTGAAAAAAATTTTTAGAATCTGCGTAATAATATCATCAATAAAATATTATCAGTTAGGTTGATAGAAACTATCAAACAGATTAAATGAGTTCTATTCAACAGCAGAGTCATTCATTTCAGGGATGACAATATTTTTGGTCATGAAATTGTTTTAGTATTGATTTCATATTATTATTTTCTTTATGAAGTGTAGATGTTGCACCAAACCGACGACAGAGTCATTCTCACACTTTTTGATGAACTTATTAGAGCCCATCGAGTTCATTTAGGATCTCGATCTGAAAATTTGGGATTCGATGGGCTCTCGTCGTCTGAGAAATCTTTAGAGTATGCTAGTCAGCGAATCCAAAAATATTAGAAAAACAGTATCATGCACGTTCGAGGTAGCTGTCAAGAACCGTTCCATTAATCACTTTGATCATACATTAATCTGTTTCATCTTTGAAAAAAAAGTGTTGAATGTTGAGGAGAAGTTTTGTGTAGAAGGATTTCAGAAGAGATAATGAAAAATCACAACGAAAACAAAATTAGTGATCAAAAGTATTTTTTCTCTGTTTGATCATCTATTTAGATTCCAAAGTTTTTTTTTTTTCAATCCTATGTAACATTGTTAATAGATATATTGAACTCATTAAATAGATATTGTTTTATCTTTATTAATATTTTGCTTTCATCAATGTCCCATAAATTTTCATATTTTATTATCGAGTAGAAAACTTTTAAATCTGATGTTATGTCAAATTTTGATTAGAGCGAAATGGATGAAAGAGATTCAAATTCTTTATATATCGAAGAAGAAATTAATCCATCAACATCGTACGATACTGTTATTAATCGTTCTTTATCATCACCTATCAAATTTTATACAGCGGATAGAAAATTTTTCTCACATAAAAAACCGGACTTTAATAAACTAAAAATGGTCAATGTGAGTAAGTATATCATATTTCAAGAAATTTCCTAAAGATACACAAGTATATTTAGACATGCTATCTATCAATAATAATCTTCGATCAGATAGTAATCAATTAATATTTTCAAAAAATATGTCAACTCCTAGTGTAACATCAGTTGAATTTATCTTAACACCTACTTGTTCGACGGATAAACTTGAAGAAATTTCCTCGAATGATAATAAAATTATGATAGATACAATTCAATGGTAGATTTTACTTCTTTTCTTTCATTTAATACTTTCATAATGAATTATATGAAACAATTTTAGTACATCTAATCTAAATTGTCAATATTCAAGAAACATTAATAATAATAAAATATCAATATCTTCATCATTTCATGGTCTACGCTCTAAATCTTCTCGTTTCATATTAAATAGTTTTCATTTAATATCAAAACGACGATTCGCTAAATGGAATCAATATTTAACTGACAAACGTCATCGATTTTTTTAAAATCATCTGTCTTACATGATTTTATATGAAATTGTTAAATGAATTATACAGTAGAAGAATATTATCAAATATAAAATCATTTGAAATGACATTTCGATGAGAAAAAAAAATAAGCTGTTTATTTTGATTAGAAATTTAGTTCTTATTCAATTGTTCGTATGTTTATGATATATTTTGAAGTAATTATAAATGATCTATTTGATATTGAATATTGAAAAAATGTTAAGTTCTTTTTTTGGCTTAGCCTTGACCTAATATTTACATCCTGACAGAGGTATAACACATCGAATTTTATTGGCGTATCGAACGAAAAAGTTTTCTATTGGTCATTGAATAGCAGCTATTAGATACCAGCCTGTACATATCTATTGATGATATTGTGTTGTAGTTTCATTACTATTATTTTAAATAAAAAAAATTACTATTGTATAGATTTATCAGTATTTAATTTTAGGTAATTTATTTAAATTATGACGAAGATTTAGATATTAATGATGTGTTTTACACATTTTTTTCTGAATATCCTTATTCTATTAATGTTTGTATTATATTAAAACAAACCTGTGTCTATTCGGATGTTTTTTTTCTTCTTTTCTTTCTACTTGATTAATGAAAAGAAAGTTAAAACGTGAAAAGAAACATTTTCGTATCAGTATAATAATGATAAAATAAAAATCATTTTCTTTTCTGTTTTTTTTTTTTTTCAAATATGATAATCGACCTAGACGAGGCTATTCGTGCGATACGAATATGCATTTATAAATGGATATCTCTATTTGAACAATTGAAATATGATTTATTTTACTTGTCTTTTTTTAACTACAACATACTTGCACGCAGTTTTTTTCTGAATCTTTTTGTTTTTATGTTTGAATTATACGGACGTTGTCTTACCCATTTTTAATACTTATCTGTAGAAGATGTATCATTTGGCCTTGTAATAAGATTTGTTAGTGTTTATAATTTTAATTTTTTATAAATAATTTTGTTTAGTGTTAATCGATTAAAGGCTTGTTTTTTGTGTCGTGGATATGATACAATTTCTTGCTTCTTTTGTTTATCAAGTCAACTATCTTTACTTTTGTTTTTGTTTTTTTTTGCAATAAGACCTATGTTAATTAAAATTATGAAAATATTTTTCATAAGAAAATTTGTTATAGATTTTGACAGATTGTTTCGTTTTTTGCAAGTGAATTGGTATTTTCTTCGACATTCGTATTTTCATAACAAAATCCATACTTTAAATTTAAATTATTAATTGAAAGATATTCATCTTTCAAATTGATATTTATCAATTCTTTCATTCTTATTCTGAATTGAAAAAAAAAATAAATTCAATAGTTGAAAACTTTGATTACTAAGGCTGAAAATTCTATCCGATCTAAGAAAGAAGATAAAAATATTTTAAGAAATTTTTCGATCATTTTTAGCTAATCAAATTGATTTATAAATAACATGTGTCTAATTAACTTTGGTTGTCTCGATTATGAGAATAAAGACTTTGTTATCTCTAAATGATAGTATTGGCTAGAATTAAAAAACATTTATATAAAATCAACTTTACAGATCCTCTTTCTCTCTCGATTCCGTACATTCAACTGAAAATAGAATGCCACCTATATACTAATTATAGATCCAATCATTTCATCGAACATCGAATTTTTTTTCCGCTCGTCGTTAGTAATTTATCACGATGTCCTCATCTAGCAAATCACGAGGTAATTAATTATGTTCGTTCACTTTTTTATCAATATAGATTTCTAATTTAGGACGTGGTCGAGCTCGACCCATTCAATCAAAAGAAACCGATACACCAGGTGGTTTACAAGATTATCCCGATTCTGAAATAGCATCATTTATTTCTCAAGGAAGTGAGATTAGTGATGTGCCACAACAGACTAGTGAAGCTATACCGCCTGATGAGGTTTGCGAAATAAATTTTTTTTTGTTTCTCTCTTGATGTATTATTCCATGTAGCAATCTCGAGCGGAAAAACCTCGCCGTGGAAATCCACCAAAAGTAATGCCAGGTATGATTATTAATAATTAAAATAAAACTTATTTATTGAAATTTATTTTTAGGAGCACCTCGTGGTAGTGGTGTAAAAGGTATAACATCTGAATTTGCAACCATGCGTGTGGGCTCAAGTAGTGGTCGATCAAGTTCTCGATCAATACCTTATTCAAGTATGTCGGAACCTCAACCACAAACAACTGAAAAACAAGGTATCGTTTCTGTTACTTGGTTTTTTGTTTTAAATTTTCTTATTGTTTTTAAGGTACGGCTGGTGATCCAGTTAATATCATAGCAAATTATATAAAAATATTAACAAAACCTCAATGGGAACTTTTTCAATATCATATTGAATTTATACCAAATGTTGAAAATAAACGTTTTCGACGTGAAATAATTAGTCAACATCGAGTATGGAATTTGAATTTATGCTTTTTTTTTGTTTTGGTAAGAATTCTTTTCTTTTTGCTTGTTATAGACAAAATTTAAAGATGTAGCATTTGATGGTACAACAATTTATACTTTTGATGATTTTGGTGATTTTCCAGAATTTGTTTGTTCTCATCCAGCAACATCGGAAGAAATAAGAGTTGTTCTACGGAAAGTTGCACGAAATTCACCTGATTCACCAATATTTTTTCATTTGGCTAATCTTATTGTTCGAAAGTATGATTGTATTAAAATGTATCTATGATTTTCTTTTAATAATTTATGTTTAGATTACTTGAATTATCGGGCATGAAATTAAGTTAGTTTTGTAGTTGTTTGTTTTATTCATTAATTAAACCTTTTTTTGGTTTTTTTCTATACGATTTAGTCGGTCGCAATTATTATCAGTTTGATCGTAAAATTGATCTTGATCGATATAAATTAACATTATTTCCAGGTTTTATGACAAATGTTAATATTTATGAAGGATCTTTGATGGTTAATGTAGATTTATCTCATAAGGTTATTATTTTCTTAGAAATTATTCCGTCTAAATTAAAAAAATTTTAGGTGTTAAATAAAACTACTGTATATCAACGTTTACAAGATATATTTAGCCAATATCAAGATGTGAAACATGCTCAAGATACTGCTACCAAAGAGTTAGTTGGTCAGGTAAATAGAGTATGATCGAGATGAACAATAATTTTTCGTACTTTCAGTAAACAATAATTATTTGGAAGAAATATCTTTCTGATTTTTTGCATTTCGATTAGAAGTTTTTATTCTTTGAGAGGCCTTTTTTTAACTGAAAAAAGATTTCGGACGGAACTTTCCTATGCTGTGTGTACACGATCAATCACTGGACTAATATCACAGTAAATTTTTTTACAAGGTTTATCTAGTCGATACTAGACATAAACCTAAATCGTTTGAATCGTTTTCGTTTAAATGAAGAAAACGCTCTTAATCACTGAACTTCGTGACACAGCATTTTTCCATCAGTAGAAAATTGAAGTAGAGGAATGATACGAGAGAATGTCAAAAGAGAAATTTCAGCAACATTGTTAGACTATGTGCTAGAGTTAATAGAAAAATTCAAACCCAATGAGTTTGAGTTTGATTTGTTTTTTAGTTTTTTTCAATCTCTTATTAAATCAAATGCTTTATTAGATCATTCTCTGTTTATTTCTCAATGGCACATATCTTTCTATATTTGTGGTGTAACTCTTTATTGATATATAATAGACAATAATTTTCGAAGCAAGTGCTTGCCGATGACTATAGAAAAGAATGCTAAAGATCGTAAACGGGTTTTTCATAGTTAAGTATAAAGAATATGATGTATAAAAAGATTTGATCAATAGACAAGTTGCCATATGAAAGAACCCAAGTGTCAAGATGTTGCTCAATGATTTGGAGAATATTAAATTTCGTTGTACTGATTTTCGAAATCGACTTTCAGTAACTACCGAAAGCCAGTAGAGTAAAATTCATGTTATTCATAATTTGTTTGTAACATCATTTGATAGTATCTAAATGCGCCTAACGAGAGATAATGCTGATTATTCATCACATTTACTTGCATTTGACAGTAGAGAAAGAAAGCATTCAGAACTACAATATATTATACTGTGTTTTTTGCTTTCGCTCAGTATTAAACCGTTTGATTGAATTAATATTTAAGAAAAGTATATCATATACAAAAGAGTATACGTTAATAATTCTAAACAATATAAAGATTTTTATTAGATTGTGCTGACAACATACAATTCCAAAACGTATAAAATAGACGAAATAGCATGGGATCGTTCTCCATTGCAAACGTTTCCAATGCGTGATGGTTCACAATGTTCATTTATTCAATATTATGAAGATGTATTTTAATTTATTTTTTTTCTTGTCTTCATAATACATAATATTAATTTATTTATAGAAATATCAATTGAAAATAAACGATCCTGGACAACCACTTTTAGTTAGTAAACCATCAAAAAAAGATCGTCGAGCTGGTGTAAATGCACCATTTTTACTTATACCTGAATTATGTTGTGTTACTGGTAAATATTCATTTTTCATATTTATATATTTTAATCTATTTCAATATTCATAGGTATTAGTGATGTAATGCGTTCAGATTTTCATTTTATGAAAGAAATTGCTGGTCATACACATGTTGATGCTAATACTCGTTATAATCGTCTTCGACAATTTGTGACTGATATTCATCAGTATGTTTATATATATATATATATATATATAATCATTGGAATTTTGTAATCATAGAAATTATGAATGTCAAGATGAATTAGCTAAATGGAATTTGAAACTTGACACTGATCTAGTAAAATTTGAAGCACGAATTCTTGATGCTGAACATATATTGTATTTTGATGTAAATGTCTTTCTTTATTTTATTTATTCCCTCTACTGAAAGGAGGATCTTACACGCCGAAATGAGTTGCTTACGTTCGTTCGTGTGTATGTGTGTCCGTTCGTCCGCACAGAACAAAAAAAATGGGTTTTTGACCTCTCGCATGAAAACGACCTAAAAACTATTCGAAAGGTTTTTGGAGTCGGGGAACTCGAATCCGTTATTAGTTTTTCAAAATTTTGAGTTTTGATTTTTTAGAAAACTTTTTTTTTATATAAAGTTTGTCCACAGCTTTCATAGGTGTATCTGCTGAAGAATTGCATTCGTTTTCTGGGTATGCTTGCCGTTCAAGGAGTTTCAGATATCCTTGCTAAGTATGGTGTCATATACTATGAAAGATGTCTTTGTAGTCTGAAGTATTCTAAAGATGCAATGTAGATAATGCTATGAGAATATTTAGCTGGGAAAAGCGATCAGGGAGAATGTTGACGATATCATGGAAATATAGAGCATATTTTTAACATGCTCAGAATATGCATTTTTCGTTGGGGATACAGAATATGGGAATCTAAATTTCCAACTCTTGAAGAATAATGGTTCGTTTCATTCCGCTCCTTAACGTGCTGTCAACGAATCATTTCTCATGTATATTACTTCTAATATACTTTCTTCGATGCAACTCATCCTTTCAGTAGAGGGTTAGCAGCGTTTGCGCTGCGTTACTTGTGTATTTTTTGATTATTTATTTGGTTTTATAGCGTTCTGTGAGATACAATTATAACGAGGCCGGTAAGGATTAAAAAAGAATATAAATTTTTATGAAATAGACATTTTATTTTGTGTATAGATTGGAGTCGTGACGGTCGTAATATGCGTCATATTAGTGCTAAATCTCTTAATCATTGGATTGTAGTATTTCCAGGAAGAGACGAACAAATTTCACTAGGACTTATTGATGCACTTATGCAAGTTTGTAACCCATTCGGTAATATTTTTAAATTAAATCATAGTTTTTTTCTTGTATTTGATAAAAAAAAATGTTGTCTTTGTGTTTTATTCAATAGGAATGCATGTTGAATATCCTTATATGTAAGTTATTTTAATACCAAATAAAGTGAAGACAGAGCAATATTGAAAACTATTTTTTTTAGACAACAATTAGTAAATGATCGACCTGAATCTTATCTTCAAGCATTAAAAGATTCTATACCTCGTAATACAGATCTTGTATTATGTGTACTATCTAATAATCGAAAAGATCGTTATGACGCATTAAAAAAATTTTTATGTCTTGATAATCCTGTACCATCACAGGTAAAATTTTCTTTTTTTTTAATTGAATGAGTTATCATTTAATTTTAGATGGTTCTTACAAAAACATTATCACGGCGTAATCAACTAATGTCTGTTGCAACAAAAATTGGTATACAAATAAATGCGAAATTAGGTGGTGAAGTATGGGGTGTACAAATTCCAACAAAAACTTTAATGGTTATTGGAATGGATTCATATCATGGTAATTGAGAAATTCGATGTATCATTTTCATATATCTATCTGACAAAGATGTACACCGTAGGGTAGAAGTTAAAAACTTTTTTCTCAATCAGGGTACGATAAAAGCTTTGTAGAGTGGGATAAGAGTAGTACTTTTACACGATAGGATAGTGCTCTCGCTGGTTTTTAGAAGTGCAAGAGGCTAAGGATTTGACAGACAGTCGGAGGTAGTCTGTCTGCCAGAAATTGATTAAGAAAAGTTGCTGTCTTAAAATTGTCTGACAGCTTTCTGATAAGAGCTCAAAATGTTTGCAGACATGACGTTAAAAGTGGCGAGAATTAGCCCCTCTCACATCAAGACTTACGAGCGAAGGTTAGATAATTTTCCATAGACAGACTTTTGAATTAAAACAATTTTCTCACATTTCATAGTAGAATATTAGAATCATTGTATTGAAAGTGTTCGTTTTTTTTTATTTAGATTCAAAACGTCGTGGTGCATCTGTAGGTGCATTTGTTGCATCAACAAATCCAACATTAACAAAATTTTATTCACGTGTTATTTATCAACGTACAGCACAAGAACTTATGGATGGTTTAGCTGTTTGTAT
Organism: Rotaria sp. Silwood2; assembly: GCA_905329745.1. Classification (NCBI taxonomy): domain Eukaryota; kingdom Metazoa; phylum Rotifera; class Eurotatoria; order Philodinida; family Philodinidae; genus Rotaria; species Rotaria sp. Silwood2. The sequence goes on from CAJNSZ010000041.1 coordinate 688,114, forward strand.
GAAAGGTATTAAGAGAAAAATAGGAATTAATAAACTTATTATTATTTTATATTTAGACGCATTAAAAGAATATTATCAAAATAATAATTGTTTACCAGAAAAAAGTAAACTTTTAAATATTATTTTAATAAATAAAACATATATATATATATATATGTATATATTTGTTTTGGTTTAATTAGTTGTTCTTTATCGAGATGGTGTTAGTGATGGTCAATTAGCAATTGTAGCTGAACATGAATTACCACAAATAATCGAAACATTTCCAAAGATAATGTCTGGTTATGAACCAAAACTAGCCGTTATTATCGTAAAAAAACGTGGTAATGCTCGATTTTTTCAACAAGAAGGTCGTAATATACAAAATCCTCAACCAGGAACTATTATTGATCATACTGTTACAAGTGTAAATTATCAAAAAATAAAATAAAATAAAAAACGAATTTTATATTCATGTTCCTTTTGTTTTTAAGGCTGAATGGTATGATTTTTATTTAATCTCACAATGTGCTCGACAAGGAACAGTTGCTCCAACACATTATAAGTATGTTTTTATTGTTTTTTTTTCTATTCATTAAAATAAAATATATTGTTTTATAGTGTTATTTGGGATCGAACAAATTTTAAAGTTGATCATATGCAACGATTAACATATAAATTGTAAATATTGAATGATTGATTTTTTTTCTTAAATAATTCAAATTTTTTTATTACTATAGATGTCATTTGTATTACAATTGGCCAGGAACAATTCGAGTACCAGGTGAAAACATTTTGTATTTAATATTTTAAAATCATTGTAAATAATATTTTCTTTTAGCTGTTTGTCAATATGCTCATAAATTAGCGTTTTTAGTTGGTCAAAGTCTTCATCAAGATTTTAGTGTGACACTTGCAAATAAACTTTTTTATTTGTAACAATCTCATTTTCAACAAACAGAAGAAAAAAGCTTCTTTTTTTATTGAATGGTTTTTCTTTTTTTTTTATCTTCAATTTATTATCGTTCAATATTCCAATGAATGTATTCCATTTTTTTTCTTTTTATCTTTGTTAATTAAATTGATAAAATAAGTTTTTCATTTATCGTCCATTAGTATTCATACAATGTACAGTATAATTTCTTTTTGTTTTTCTAATTCTTCTAAAAGGACAGAATTTTTTTTTTGTCTATTATTTCATTGTGATAAGAATATGCAAAATAAAAAATTCCTATTAAAAAATGACAATTAGGTTACAATAATAGAAAAAATATTTTTAGATGAAATGAATCTATTAAAGATAATTCGTTGGACAATTAATTCACAAAAATATTCATGTATTAGTGTTAGATCATGTTTAGGAAGTATCGGACAAATACGTTGGCAAACAACTGATATTCCACCAAAAGAAGAACCATCAGTTGATGTTAGTACGAAAGTAACACCAATGAAAAAAAGTAATCTTATGGAATTTTTTGATACAACAGATAATTTACTTTATCAATACGTTCAGGACTAGGAAATAATTCATGTTGATATC
>CAJNSZ010000041.1:718095-832407 GCA_905329745.1 Rotaria sp. Silwood2
AGCTTTATATCACAAACAATGCTTTCTATCTTTTTATTCTGCTTTTTTATGATAAAATTTCTGTCATTTTCTGCTTTTTATAAATGATTTTCTGCTTTTTGGACTTCAAAAGGTGGCAGCACTGCTCATGACATAGATAATAAAAAAAATCTATGCATTCTTTTTGAAAAATATTGATTTTTTATTTTTCGATATAATAACAAAGCCAAAGCATACCATAAAAATAGGTTTGCATTTGAAGACGTTCATCTTCAGAAATTCAATTTCGAAAGAAACAAATATCCTATATAGAATCAGCACAAAAAAACTGCATCAAATAGTACACTAAATCATCAAAAGTCACAATTCATCAGATTTCAGTTCTTATATGTCATTATTTATTTTCGAATTAGAATACGAACCTATTTTTATGGCTTTTTTGGTATTATATAAAAAAAAACCCTCGATTTTCTCAACCATCAAAACATATTTTTCAAAAATCATGCATAAATTTTTTTCCTAATTATATCATAAATCAAATAAAAACTCGGATAAATATTGAGACTACCTCTACTTTTATGTTTGGCATATTTCAATTGTTATAGGCTATTCTTATTCTTTTAAATCTAAGTTTCACTAAAAGAGCATGATCTGAGTATATCAAAAACAATATTTCTATAGATAACTCGATAGATTTCACTCAACCATGAAAAACAAATATTGCTCAAATTTCAAATTGTCTGTCCTTTATCAAAGCATAGCTTGCCTTGGACTCAACAGGCTGTATAATGAATACAGAACGATGCAAACTATGATTTTAATTTTGTCGAATATTTCATTATTACAATATAAATGAGTTAATTAGTTTAAAAAAAATAATATTAATTATAAAGATGCCTAATTCAAATAAGTTTAATTTTACATCTATTTCAAAATTAGTGTTTCAATGTAGAACAAATGTCAAAAAGTGACTCACTAAATAAATATGATCTTTTTCTAGGTTTTCTCAATTGAAAAAAATTTTTGATATCTAAATAAATCTATTTACCTCTCCAATTTCGACTAGAGGTGCATCGTTATTATCATTATTACATTCAAATGGTGGATAACTATTATCCAAATCATTGGTTTGCCGTTTTCTAACATAATGAGTATTTAAATATCTAATCAAAAATAAAAATAACATAGAATTCTCTTGATTTATAAATATATTTATCATACGCATAGAGTATATTAAGGCAATCCGAACCAGTTTTATATTCTGTCCAATATTTGACATATGTACTAAGCATATTTTGATCAGATTCCGATATTTCCTAAAAAAACGAAAAAAAATTTACATTATAATTTTAATAGGAAAAATAAATAAATAAATTTCAAACCTTTTTCATAGATTTACAATGATCTTCAAGAAATTTTTTTGTTTCTTCATATAATCGTTCAGCATGAGAATCTGGTGTAGCGACACATAAATAATAAATATCTACATAAAAGCACAAGATTTTATTATGAAGAAAAACAAAAGAATTTTTTTGTTTTTTAATCAAACCAAAAAATCTTTCTTGCCATGTTGCTTTATTCGTCTGACCAAAACGACTCATACTAATAACAGAACGAACAGTGCCAAGTACTATTGACCATTGTTCATTAAAATCAATTTCTTTTGGTTTCAGCGAAGACATTATTATTTCTAAGAAGTATTTAAAGAAAAAGAAACATTTTCAAAAATAATTCTTTCGAAATTAATCATTTCTATATAAAGAATATTACAATGTACCTAATAAAACTGTATTGTTATTTTTGAAAATTTTTCTTCACAACATAGATTAGGACATTTTTATCATTGACGAACAAGAGAATAAAATAGAAGAAGTCAATAGATTATCTAAAATATAAAAAAAAAAAAAAAAAAACATGAATACATATTATTTTATTTTCTCATAGCTCTTATTCTATGAAATTTTAATATGGTATAATAGTGGATCTAGAATTTAGGAAAAGGTGTGACAATCATAGTCATAATATGTATTTTGAAATCAATCCATTAGAGATCATTTCAGATTATTTTTTGCTAAGAACAATCTAAAAATATCTCTAAAGGAGAGGGTTATTGCCCCTTCAAAACCCGCCCTTGCCTCAGTACAGCAAAATGATGACTTCATTTTTTTTGTTTTGTTTTAAGATACCTTACAACTATTCAGACTCGTCTATAGTATACAATTTATTGCAATGGATAAACTTTCTTATCATTCGATAAGGTAGACAGACTCAATTGACGTAATAATGGTATAACTAAAAATAAACCCTGATAAACATTTAACGAGTAGCATCAATATATGAAGGACATCTTCTTTTTTGCAATAATAATACTAATATGATATCTATAATTTGAAATGTATCTATCGATTCATTTATTGAAATATACTTGATATTAATATTAGATCACATGTTTGAAGGACAAACATATCCTTCAATAAAACGAACGATTTTTTTCCTTCGTAATAAACGTAAAAAATAGAGAGAGAGAGAGATCAGATGATATAGTTACGTCCATTGACTAGATAATCGAATCGAACGAAAAGCAAGTAAAAAAAAAAAACAAATAAATCAAAAGGTAGATCAAATGCATGTGTATATGCATGTTCATCAGAATATCTATGGGTCGCATCTATCGACCAATCAGCAAATACTCGATAAACCAATTGTTGTGATTGGTTTAAAAATGGACAAGTGTTCTGTTTTCTTTTGACATGTTTATTTGTTGATTAAACCAGGTCAAGAAAGAAGAACAAAAAAAAAAAAGGTTTTTTTTTCTTCTTCTTTTCGATCGGATCTTTTTCGTTTTTTTTTCTTAAATTAAAACATCAAAACAATTTTTTTTTATTTTTCTTTTCTTTTGATTAAAAATAGATTGATAAATAAATATATATATATATATTCATTACAATGAGTACACATGTGTATGGTACAAAATATAATCCCATGGATGCACAAATAAAAACGTGGTCCGTACAAAGAACATTAGATCCACTTGTAGCACAGGTTTGTTATGATTGAAATATTAATAAAAAAAATTTTCGCAGTTTTTTAATGATTTTTTTTTCTTCTCTACTTCTCTAAATCGGTACCATCCAAATTCTTTGATGTCTCTCCTATGAATTAGACCAATTAATATAGGGGGAATGTCGTTGATCTGTAAAAGAATCGATTTTTTTTTCATTAAGATCTATAATTTATTCATATCACGAACATGCTTACACGAGTAATCATGCGTAGGTAATAAAACTCTTATAACAGGAGCCATCAAGTGAGATGTATAGAAGAAAGAAAAAAAGAAACAAAAGATTTGATTAAATTTGATAAAGAACGATTGAAAAGGACCGTTTATTGAATTTATGAAAATGAATTCTTAAGATATTCATATTACATAAATGATCAATTTGTTGTTCTATTTATGTTTTTCTTTTCTTTTCTTTTTTTTTGTCTATGTCAAGAATTACAAATATAAATTAATACTCTAATATTTTTTAAATATTGTAATTTCCTTCAAGAAATAATGTATCTTAATTAAAAAGTCAACCTTGAATTTGAACATATGTGACAAAAAGTGACAAAGAGCAGATGTGACATCAATAGAATTTAATTAATTTTTTTTTTCTTTATAAAACAAAATTTACATACTAAATTTAAAAGAAAAATAACATGACAAAACTTGAAAAATATTATTATTTTTTTTTTAGGTAACTTCATTAATATCGGATCAACCATCAAATAAACGAAAAGGTCGATCAAAACGAGCTCATCTACTTGTTGCTAATATTATTCAAGCAACAGAAAATTTTATTAATAAAGCAAGTGAAATAGCTCATGAAAATCCTGATATGCGTAATGATTTATTACAAAGCATGGAAGAAGTTAAACGAACAGGTAGAACAAAAAGCTCACAAACAAGGGAATAATCGCTGTAGATGTTTCTTTCCGATTTCACTGTTTTTTGACTATAGATACTAAATAGTTTTCTAATAAAAAACAGTATAAGGTTTTGAGTTCATATTGTGCTTTAACTAAGCTATTGAATTTTTTTCAGAGACTTCAGAAAACCCGAATTTTCAAATTCGGATCTGAGACTTTACGCATATAGAAAACCACAGCACATTGAATCCAAGAATTTCTGGATCCAAACCTGATGAACTCTACAGAAAAATCAACTAGACGAGCTTCCATACGAAAATTCATCAGTTTTGTACAAAGTCTCTTCGAGCTATAAGACTTTTAAGATATAGACCATTTTCCATGGATAGTGTGTATACAATATGCATTTTTTTTGAAGCTTCATATCTCAAAGAGACTTTGTTTGAAACTTTTGAATTTTTTCTATGGAAACTATTGTCTGCACCAGAATGAAAGAGTGGTGGGTGTAAGTACAATATCTCGATAACAGCAGCAGTTAGCGACCTGCGATTTTCACCATTTGAAAGAGGAGAAGTCAGCATATCTTTTTCCTCGATAATATGTAAGACAAAATCCTTATAAAACTGATCATCTTCGGAAAATATGTAAAAGAATAATACATCAAAATGACCTGCTATTTGGATAGAGGAACTTGAGATCTATAGTTCAAGATATAATGCACTTTCTCACTGTTCAGTACATTTTCATCGAAATGTAAAGCTATTATGATAAAAAGTGCGAAAACTTAGTAAAAAAATCAGTAAACTTTCCTATTAGTTGCGCCTGTAAATACATGATTCCGTTGGCTCAACGTTAGAAAGTGATAAGAGAACGGTTTTGCATCGTATCTTGAACTATAGATCTCAAGTTCCTCTATCTAAATCAAAGGTCAAACGCGAAATTTCACATAGATGGCAGGTCATTTTGACGCATTCTTTTTTGCATATTTTTCGAAGATAATCAGTTTTATAAGGATTTTGTCTTACACATTATCGAGAAAAAGGATATGCCAACTTCTTCTCTTTCAAATGGTGAAAACCGCAGGTCTCTAACTGGTGCCGTTATCGAGATATTGCACTTATACCCATTCTTCTTTAATTCTGGCGCGGACAATAGTCTAGTTGAGTTCTCTACATATATGTACAAAGTTCAAGAATACGAGTTTTCCAAAAGCCTGGAGTCTCTAGGAAAACAGCTCGATAACTTATAAGAGAACATTCGTAGGTGTCGGAACGCTTTTCAGTCAGGATTTCTGGCATGTTATATCGAGTTTTTAGTAAATTTCCTCTATTGTCTCACTTTTGCAGCAAAGCTATATTTTTGCATTTTGATCTGAAACTTCGCGTACATAAAAGCCTTAGCTAGGCTAGCTTATATAGAAAGTTTTAGAACTCTTGGACAAAGTCTCTTCGAGACATGAAACTATCAACATTCAGATCCTTTTCATAAATAATATATACAGTATCCGTTTTTTGAAAGCTTTTTATGTCGGAGAGGCTCTGATGAAAAGTTCTGAATTTTTTTCCATAGAAGCTAGTCTAGCTGAGGCATTTATGTACACGAAGTTTCAGGTCAAAATCCAAGAACATAGCTTTGCTGTAAAACTGGGACACTATAGAGAAAATTTATTAAAAACTCGATATCTCAGTAAGAATNGTCTCTAACTGGTGTCGTTATCGAGATCTTGCACTTATACCCATTCTTCTTTAATTCTGGCGCGGACAATAGTCTAGTTGAGTTCTCTACATATATGTACAAAGTTCAAAAATACGAGTTTTCCAAAAGCCTGGAGTCTCTAGGAAAACAGCTCGATAACTTACAAGAGAACATTCGTAGGTGTCGGAACGCTTTTCAGTCAGGATTTCTGGCATGTTCTTGTCGAGATATCGAGTTTTTAGTAAATTTTCTCTATTGTGTCTCACTTTTGCAGCAAAGCTATATTTTTGAATTTTGATCTGAAACTTCACGTACATAAAAGCCTTAGCTAGGCTAGCTTATATAGAAAGTTTTAGAACTCTTGGGCAAAGTCTCTTCGAGACATGAAACTATCAAGATTCAGATCTTTTTTCATAAATAATATATACAGTATCCGTTTTTTGAAAGCTTTTTATGTCGGAGAGTCTCTATTGAAAAGATCTGAATTTTTTTTCATAGAAGCTAGTCTAGCTGAGGCATTTATGTACACGAAGTTTCAGGTCAAAATCCAAGAATATAGCTTTGCTGTAAAACTGGGACACTATAGAGAAAATTTATTAAAAACTCGATATCTCAGTAAGAATATGCCAGAAAACCAAACTTTGTTTTTATGGTAGACAAAATTCACTAAGGACTACAAGATGCGTGAAATCCTGACTGAAAAGCGTTCCGACACCTGGGAATGTTTCCTTGTTAGTTAAACTCAAGTTTTTTTTTTTATTAGAACACTTGTATTTATAGGAAGAAAAAAGTCATTGAAATTAGAAAGAAAACATCTGAGCAGATTTCTTCGTTGATGAATTTTCTATTCTATTTGTATTAACTATAAAATAGGTGATGAAATGGCTGTTTTATCAAAAGAATTTGCTGATGATCCATGTTCAAAACCAAAACGTCAACAAATGATTGTTGCTGCACGAGCTTTACTAACATCAGTTACTCATTTACTCATCATAGCTGATCTTGTTGATGTACAATTAATATTCAAATCTATTCGTTTAGTATGTTTTAATTGAATTGAATTCTTTTTTTTATTATTTTTATTTCATTTAACAAAAAAATAAACAACTAGGTTGAAGATGATTTACAACATATTCATGATGCATCAAATCAAGAAGAATTAATTCATTTTTATAAACAATATGGTAAAGATATTGTTGATTTAAGTCAACATGCTCAACGTCGTCAACATGTAAAAACTACTTTGTTTTTTTTTTGAATTTGTTTGTGAAGAAGAAAAAACAAATTCTTTTTTTTTTTAGGATTTAGTTGATCGTCTCGAACAAGAAAATTTAGCTGCTGCACGTGGTACAATAAAACGTACAACAATAATGCTATTAACTGCTTCAAAAGCATATTTACGTCATCCAGAACTTCCTTATGCACGTGAAAATCGAGATTTTGTCTATAATCAAGTACGTGATGCTATTGGAGTTATTGCAGCAATAATGCAAGGACGACCTATACCACCAACACAAACATTAAAATTAGATTCATCATTAAGTAGTGTTGGAGATTTAACACGTGCATTAAATGAATTTGATGTAAGATTTCTCTTGTTTTGTCTGTTTAAAATTTAAAAGAAAAATTTATTTAGCGTATTGTTATGATGAAACCACAAAAATTTAATGAACAAATTATTCGACCACAACTTGAAGAACGTCTTGAAAGTATAATATCAGGTGCAGCATTATTAGCTGATTCATTATCTACACGTGAAGATCGTCGTGATAGAATTGTACAAGAATGTAATGCTGTACGACAAGCTCTACAAGATTTACTTGATGAATATATTCAATATGTAAGATAAAGAACAAATGATTATATCACTGTATTCATAAAAATATTTTTACATTATCTTTTTTTCTTTTTTTTTGTAGTCCAGAAAGAAAAGTTCAGATGAAAATGTTAATACAAAAATTCAAGCAATGCAAACAAAAACGCGTGATCTAAGAAAACAGGTAAATAAATCATTTTCAACTTTATTCCTCTCTTTTTTTTCTTCTTCTTCTATTAGTATAATTGAAAAGGATCATTGTTGATCGATTACTTTTGTTTTTTCTTCTTCTTTATCCAGAAGGTCATGAAATGAAGCTAAACGAGAAAAACATATATACTCAATCTTTGTATACATATGTGTACATATATATATATATGCATATATAATGAACTAATTTCTTTGTCTGTTGTCCATCAAGATCTTCTATCTTTTTTTCTCTCTTTCTTTTCTTTGTGTTCAATTATAGAGATGCCCACCCATTTTGATAGGCGTCTTCTTCTCGTCAAAAACGAAAAGAAAGAGAATGAAGGAAGAGTAAAAGGGCGGCACGTTCATTTATACATTTACTAATTGTCATGAGATACATTCAGTAAATGTCGAAATAAACATTGTCACTGTCCTCCTCTTCATTATTTTGATCATTATCATAATCATTTTGTCTAACTGAAAAGAGTTGATTGATTAATTGGTTTCATATATTCATAAATATCTATCATCACATTGACTACATATTAAATTTACATTAGTTCAAATATCAACGTAAGGAATAAACAAAAGAAAATGTATGTTTACTTATGTGCTGCTAAATCAGATCCAACACATACATCTACAAGTGTTAGAATGTATCGAGAATCATCATCATCAAGTGAATCTATTGAATGTTCATATTTAACACCAACAGTAAACAATGAAATTTCGGTAGAATAGAATTCCTTTTTTTTCTTTAAATTTTAAAATTTTTCAGAATTTTATTTTTTTTTCCATTAAATATTTTTCTTTTTTTCTAGCTTCGAAAAGCAGTTGTTGATCATGTTAGTGATACATTTTTAGCAACAAATGTACCACTTTTAGCTTTAATCGATGCAGCACGACGTGGTAATACACAATTAGTTGAAGAAACATCACAAATTTTTATGGAACATGCAAGCAAATTAATCGAAGTATAATAAATAAATAAGAATAAAAATGTTTCTGAAGTTATTTTTCTCTTAGGTTGCTAATGTTGCTTGTTCAATGTCTGATCAAGTTGAAGGTATTAAACTTGTTCGTTTAGCTGCTATGCAAATTCAACATTTATCACCACAAGTTAGTAATATTTAAATTTATAAAGAAGTTTGAAAAAAAAAATAATAATAATTAATTTTAATAGGTTGTTAATGCTGCACGAATACTTGTTGCACGTTCAACATCAAAAGTAGCACTTGAAAATATGGATGTTTTTCGTGATACATGGGAAAAATATGTTCGATTATTAACTGAAGCTGTTGATGAAATAACAACAATTGAAGATTTTCTTGCTGTTTCAGAAAATCATATTCTTGAAGATATTAATTTATGTATTCAAGCAATGGTTGAACGAAATCCAGATCGTATGTTAAGATATCTATTGTCTGTTTTTTTCTTATTAATAAAAAGAGAGAGAGAACAATATATTTCGTCAGTAAACTAAATGAAATAGTCAGTAAGTTAAAGAATTCTAAAAATTAATGAATTACTTAAATGGTTAGTTAGTGATGAATTAGACTTGTTAATAAATTTTAAATAAAATTTACTAACAGGCGATTTAATCAAAGGGTAAGTATTTACTTCTTTTCTTTAGTAGTGTAGCCAAAAAGAAAAGTTCTCGGCATAGGGAGACTAAACTCATATTTTCATAGCACTAACTTTTTTCTAGGGATAGAGGCGAGTCTCCCTTAGCCTCTCCCCCCACCCTCCGCCGCTCTGGATATGCCACTACCTTTCTTTGCAATATATAGGGCAAATGACATGTAGACACTGTTTGTTCCTATCCTTTCTTCTGGCTTCAGATTAAAGCCGACGAATAAAAAAGATAGACGTGGTACAAATTTCTCAATATAAAAGTAATGTATCAGATGAAGAAGTTGTCGAAGAAAATTATGGAATAAATGGAAATGAAAGATCTTACAAACAAAAAGAAATCAAAATATTGGGTCAACAACTCTATATTTGCTATAATGTTGGTAGAGCAGAGACAGCAATAAGAGATGAATAGTCAAAACATGTTATACGAACTATACAGAGAATGATAGAATAGTTGATGATAGTAAGTCAAGCATCGTGGATCTTATTATAGAATAAGTCTTTATCTGCTATATATATATCATGCAGACAATCAAAAAGGTTACTGTTTATAAAATCGAAGTTGAGCATGATAATTATAATGGTGTGTGGGTGTGAATTAAATGAAAATCCATTCCAATCGATACCCTATTTTGCACAAATAAAAAAAAGACTACTGATAAATCTATATTTTTTAATTGCTAATCATATATAACAAATTGACAACTTTGTAATTAGATACTAATCATTCAAGTACTGACTATTTTATTTATTTTACTGACCACTTAAATTATGGCCAACGAAAAACAAAAAAACAAATTTTTTATTTCTTTTTCTCAGGTGTTGATCGTACTGCAGGAGCTATTCGAGGACGATCAGGTCGTGTTATTGATGTGGTTACATCTGAAATGGAAAAATATGAACCAGGAGAATATACTGATAGTGTTATGGAAAGTGTTCGTGTTCTTCGTGATCAAAGTAAATATAGATTTTATTTATTGAATAATAATATTAAAATAAAAACAAAAAAAAACATGAAAATTATATTTTTTGTTTGTTATCTCTTTTTAGTTATGCCAAGTTTTGCTGAACGAATTAAAATGGCCATAGATACACTTCGAATGAAATCAACATATGATGATGGAAAAGTAAATTTAAATATAATATATATTTTTATAATAATTCTAAATAAAATAAAATATTTTAGTATGAATTTACTGAACAAGAATTAATTGAAGCATCAAGTAGTGCTTATCATGGTATACGTGATATTCGTAATAGTGTATTAATGAATCCGGTACGTTCTATTTTTCTCGTTATGGGACAGCAACCACAAAGGCGACGTTATAAATCGTCGCTTAATTGTATTTTTTCGTCATCAACAGAAGATTTAACTTGCACGACAAAACCTGTTCCGAAGAGAACTTTCAAATGAATAATTCGAACTTAATTTATCAATTAACGATTTTGAAAAGAAAAAAAAAAGAAAAGACTTTGTGACTTTTTTTTGGCTTTCTCAGTATTATTGTTAATCAGGTTTTTATCTCAGGAGACCAACGATAATGATGTAAAATGATAGAATTAATAGAGAATATACATTTCTTTTGTGAAATACAAATAAAAAAAGTATTAAATGATATGGTGAGATTCTTAGACTTTTCTCCTTCACACACTGTGATAGACATCGTCTTAAAAGTGAAAAACTACAAAAAGAGAACCGCATGAGTTTTAATACGAATTAAAAGACGTTAGAATAATATCGATCGAATGTTAATTGTTGAATCGAATAAAGTATTGAATTAAATGGATTTATTAAACACGCCTTTCTATTAGCAGATAAAATCTATAATTCAGTTCATAATTGATAAAATAATCATTCTTTTCTTCAGATTTACTATAATCTTGTCAGAGCATAGTTCCGATAGATTGATGGAATCATGTTTCTTGCAATGAATTTAGGGAATGAAAAACAAACAGAGATTGAATCATTAGATATTTTTCTCAATAGATAAATTCCGTTCATTTTTAACTCAAAGCAAAATAACAGGAATGTAGTTGTTTCATGATAATCGAAAGTGGCTATTTCAGATTTTATCAAGTGAGTCATAATAAATGGTCAGTTTTTGTTTGCTTCTTTGAAGTAATTTAAACATCTGTTTGTAAGCTTATTCAATAGACAATTCCCTTCTCTACAAAACGTAATTTTTTTTATCGATGAAAAATTAAAAAGATCAATACCTATCTATTCCTTCATCTGTGTACGACTTTCTCCTCTTTTTTTTTATTTCTAACGATTTCAAAATCGTAATAAATCATTTGAAAAGGATTTTTTTTAAACATTTTCAAATTTTCTATTCCAAAAAAATTGTACATAAAATATATATTTTTTTTAAGTTCTTGAAAAGATACTAAACGATGTAGGATTTCCTATAGATGCTAATCTTTTCAATTGCATACTAATAAAAGAAATAGTATTGAAAAAAACAGCAGACCAGACTATTTTGTAGAGAAATAAATTCTCTGTAGAGGAGAAGGAGATTAGCAACAGATTTTAATAGAGTTCGGCGAAACAGTTTCGAATCTCTCAGGACAGTAGATTTTCAATTGTTAAAAAGCAAACTAATCATTTATTATGGATCATCTGATAGTTTTCAAACAAAAGTTGGATTGTATATCGAAACCTGTCTAAGATAATGAATGATATCTCTTTTTTATCAAGTCTAAATGTATATTCCGTCTTAATTTTATCATTTACATCATAATAAAACTCAGCTTTTTTTTTAATTATTATTTACATATATTTTATTATTTTACAAGAAATTAGTTATTGGGTTTATTTAATATTAATCTCATTTTTTTTCTAATCATTTAATTTTGTCTGTATGTATCGACATATGAGCATATAGATATAAAGTAAAGAGACATTCTATTTATCGGGGTAAGTTCTTTTTTTCTCTTCCATATAAGTTAAAATATGCTTGCATAGTAAACAGTGGATAAGGGTCAACAAAAATGCTTCGGCTGCGGTGGCTTTAATTTCTCGAGCTTACATATATACTTATCATTATTTAATTTTAATTATTAATATGTTTAATTAAGAATATTTAATTTTTCTTTTGTATGGAATAGGATCTTGAATGGCCAAGTGATGATGAAGAAGGATTAAATGATGAAATTTATGCTCCATCACAAACATCAAGTCATGGACCATCATCAGATAGTCAACAACCTGATCTTGAAATGTATCCAGGCAAAACTGATAATCCTAGTCGAGTATGAATAAAAAAAAAAAAAAAATCTAATTATTGTTGTTTTCTTTTGAGGTACTTATTTATTTAAGTTGTTTTTTTTTATTATTAATTAGGATATGATGAGACGATTACCAAAAGAAGAACGTGAACAAATTGAATTACAAGTTGAAGGATTTAAAAAAACTAAACGTGATTTTGAACGTGAAGTACTTAAATGGGATGATCGTGGTAATGATATTATTGTTCTTGCTAAGAAAATGTGTATGATTATGATGGAAATGACGGATTTTACACGGTAAAAATAGTCTCTAATCTATAAAGAAAAAAAAACATAAATTTTATTTATTATTGCAGTGGTCGTGGACCATTACGTACAACAATGGATGTTATTAATGCTGCTAAAATGATTTCTGAATGTGGTTCAAAATTAAATAAATTAGCAAAAGATATTGCTGCTCAAGTAAATAATTTGATAAAACATTGACTAATGTGATTTTCTTTTTTTGTTTCATAGTGTGTTGAATCTCAATCAAAATCTGATCTTGTTGCTTATGTTGATCGTAAATAAAATTAATTCTCTTTGTTTTTGTTTTTTTTATTAACATTCAATTTGCTTCTTTATTTATTAAGGTATTACTTTATATTGTCATCAATTAGATATTACAAGTAAAGTTAAGGCTGATGTACAAAATATTAGTGGAGAATTAATTGTTAGCGGTGTAAGTGTCTTCTATTTATTTATTTTTCAAATTTTAATCAATGTCTTTTTCTTACTTAGCTTGATAGTGCTACGTCATTAATTACGGCAGCTAAAAATTTAATGAATGCTGTTGTACTTACTGTTAAAGCATCTTATATTGCATCGACAAAATATCGTAACAAGTCAGGCAATAAAGAGGTAAACTTGATTTAAGAGAAACCTTCCTATTTGTAGCCCCCCCCCCGTCCCCAAGAATTTTTTTTTTATTTCGAGATTTTCATTTCAAAAGATATTCTTAAAGTGTTCTCTATCACGTGTCGTAAAAATTAGAACCATACCAAACCGTATAAGTCCTTAAAAAGCTGAGTTTCAAGAACTCGTATCTTAGAACAAGTCTAGGATTTTTGAGGTGGCAATCTTGTTATTTTATCTTGTCTAACAGAGCAACGTGTTAATAATGAAAAAATCATATATGTATGCGTTAGAAGCATTTGATTAGATTATAAAGAAAGATATGAAGAAAAAAAAAGTACAACACACCAAGACCGAATTATATTGTTATTGTTGCTAGTAGCTGGCATAAAATAGAGAACAGTCCTTGATTAGTATTTCTTCTTGTTGAAATCTACTTATTGAGATCTATTTACCTGAGAAGTTTGATAATGTTTCATCGAGCCATTCCCGAAAATGGGAAAATCTGCTTAGTATTTGATAGAAAATTTTATTTAATTCTTCTTTTTGTTTTTTTGTTTAAGCCGATTGTTCAATGGAAAATGCGTTTACCAGAAAAGAAACCGTTGGTTTTTATTGATCGACAAAATGAACCAAATTCACGCTCAAAAAAACATACAGCTAGAAAACGTCTTGAACCAATACATGTTCTCAGTGAATTTCAAAATTAACATCGAATTAATATTATATATGAAGAAATTTGTCAGATTTAAATTGTTTTCTTTTTTTTTTTAATCGAGTTTAACTCATTTATTTGTGCATAGTTTTCATTTTCTTATTAATGTTTAAAAGCTCAATCATTCATCATTGTTTTATTGTCTGATATGAATTCATAAATCAGATTAAGAGAATTGTTTGTTTGTTTTTTCTTCTTTGAATTCAATTCATTTGAGTAAAATCTATGTTGCTATGCTGATAACTTCATATTGTGCGTCTTCTTTGTTTTTCTATGAGAAAATATACACTTCCAATGCTTGGTTTTTTTGTTTGTTTGATGTGCATTAGCTGTATCTCTTGTTCTTATTTCTTCTAACTGTAAGTTAAACTTTTGTTCCATAAATATAATGAAATATTTGTTAAAACAAGAATGAAAATTTCTTTAGAGAATATTTAATAAAAAAAAAATTAAAATTATCAAAGATAGAATAGTCGATTATGGATCAAGCAGAGATTATCTTTCATCTAATCCCTATAAATAGAAAGTAAATTTCATTCAAGTTTATTTTTTTTCTACTAACAAGTGTTAGTTCATTTTTCAGTCGAAATTTATTGCATCTTATAGATCTTAATAAATTATGTTTAACATGAAAGAAAAGTTCGTGTTTATGGCTGCTTATTTTATGAACTGATCGCTTTAGAAGTTCGCTATGACAAGGAGACTATATTTTTTGAATTTTGACCTGAAACTTAGTCGACATGAAAATCTCAATTACACTACTTTTGTACAACAAATTTCAGAATTTTCAGACCTTTCTTTTCGAGATATGAAATTTTTAAGAAATACTTACATACTATATATATTATTTATGGAGGGGAAAGGGGGGGGGAGGCTCATATCTGGAAAGTTCCATATCTCGGAGAGACTTAGCTTGAAAATTCTGTTATTGTTTTATCTAGTATCAATTTGAGTTCAATCTATGTAAATCTTTCCGATAATAAAGCCCAAATATTTCATCATACTTCACTGGTACTCAAATCGTGAAGGACGCTGAAGTATTTGAGATTTATTGCCACATAAACTTATATATAACATGAGCTCAAAGTAAATATGCTCATGACACACGATCAAAGTAAACTTGAAATAGCTGAGAAGTATCAGAGGATAGATTTGGTATATCCTTGAAATGTACTCAAGTACGAAATCTTCGTATTTTTTCCCTTGGGGCTTCTCTATCGAAAACTCATTCAAAACATTCGATCTCTTCATAAATAACTTATACGCATGAGTTCTTCTTTATGGTATACATAGTTCATTTAATGTCTCCAACGATGCATTAAGTTCTGGCTGAAAAACAAAACGATCACTAGAAATGTTTCCTCGAAATTAAAGCACCTTGAAAGCTCTCTCTTGAATAGTAATCAATATAATTAAAATATTTATCGATAATAATATCATTTGTGATCTATTTAATTATAGCGTTTATTTCTTTTTAGACTTTCATGTTGAAAACTAAATATCAGATTATATACTAGATCATTTGAAGCATTTATTTATATTTAAGATAAATCATGATATACATGAAAAGATATTTATCAAACAAATAAAAAAAAAAATATCATCATTCTGTTTATCTGACATCTATATGAATATATTTAACAAGATCATTGCCTAAAATTGTGTTACACAATACCAATTGTCTATGTCTGCTCAGTCTAAACGAAAATTAATAAAATATTATTGCAATAATAAGATAACATATTATTTTTCCTCACCTGTCCTGTTTGTATATTACCAAAATTAACATAATCTTTTGTTGTTGCTGCACGATATTCGTCCATTAGTTGTTGTACAACCTATAATTATTAAAAAAACAAATTTTTTTTTTTTAATTTCTTAAAAAGAAACGAAAACTAAATTGTGCTTCTTACTTCACGTGAATCATTAAATTCGTCAAGATTATCTTTAAACATAGGTAATCGACGAAAATTTTCTACGAATGCTTCACGTTTAATTAATTTATCATAATGTTCACAAATACGATCAAATAACTAAACAATTAAATTTTATTTTATTTTTTATTTTTATTATAATAAAATATATACTGATGAAATGCCTGTATGATTAGCAAGCATAAGTCCACTAACACGATGTTGTGTTGTAATATAAGGTGATTTTTTTGAAAGAGCTACTTGAATTGAAGCTGGACCCCATGGTATAAAATCAGCTAATTTTCGTTCACGAATACGCATTAAACTTTTATGAACCTATTATTAATAAAAGAATTTATCGAAATAATAAAAAAGAAAAATGTCGACTAATAAATCTACCTCAGATGGATCAACTTCACCTTGAATTATATTTAATATTGAAACATAACAATGTGTTACATTTCGATCACGAGCGGCTGTTGTTACCATAACATTTTTCGGTTGTAATAAACGGCGCATTACATCAAGAACAGTTGTTTTACGTACTTCAGATTCCTATATTTGTTTTATTGAATAGATTATTTATTTGTTTCAAATTTTCTTATTCTTACTGTATTATCTGATGTTAATGGAGTATAAGCAGATATAAGAAAATGTAAACGAGGTGTAGGAATAAGTGATGATATTAAACTAATTAAATCATTATTCATATAACCTGGATATCGAAGTGTTGAAGTACTACCCGACATAATTGTTGATACCTTTCAAAAAAAAACATTATCATTGAATCAATATTAAAAATATACTTAAGAACTAACTAGTTGATTAAGTTCAGCAAGTGTTGGTGTAGTCTTTTTAAGACGTTCAGTAGCTATACGATTTAATGCTGTATTATCTAAGACGACCTAATATAAAGAAAATAATACAACAACAACAAAAAAAAGATAAGTTATTCGAAATATAATTATCTTACTGTACAATCAGCATTTTCAGTTAATCGTTTAAGTGTTAATACTGAATTGTATGGTTGAACGACAACATCCGCCTAAATTATAAAGTTTTAAAAACTTAAAAAAAAAAAAAGACCAGAAAACTACTACTCACTACTTCATTTGTCATAGGAAAGACAGAATAAGTTTGAATTAATTTTTTTGGAAATCTATTTGATAATAATAATAAAAAACAAAAAACCTTCATGTTAGTTTTTATGATTATCAATATCTATTATTCTTACCGATCATTAAGTTTTTCAAGAATATTACTACCCATACCAGAACCTGTACCACCGGCAATAGAATGACAAAGAACAAAACCCTTCAAAAAAAAAAAAAATTAAAAATTAATCAAAATCATTTTTTGCTAAACAAATTTTTTACTTCAACAGAATCACCATTATCAGCTTCTCGATCAATAATATCAAAAATTTCTTCATACAATTTTTCACCTTGATAAAAACCTTGTGCCCAATTATTACCTAATAACAAAAATTAAAATTTTTAATAATGAATAATAGGAATTATTTAATGAAAACATACCAGCACCACCACCATCTTTTGATATGTAAACATTTTCAGGATTATACAAATGTTTATATGATGATTTCAAAATACCATCAATAACACGAGGTTCAAGATCAAGTAAAACTGCACGTGGAATGTAATGTTGATCATCTGCCTAATTAAATTAGACAAAATTTATTTTTATTATATTTTATTAAATTATGAAGATGAAAACTAACTTGATAAAAAAAGACATCTTTTCGATCTGAACCTTCAGTTGCAAATGATTCTAATTTTCCTTCAGGACTAATTCCATGTTCAGCACATAATTGTCTCCAAAATTCCATACCAACTTAAAAAAAGAAAATAAACTAATCTTTATTAATATCATAATTAGATTTTTTTACAAATATGCATTTTATTTTGCTATTCTCAGTTATTATAAATGCTAGACATAATATTGTAGAATGATTCATCGAGTTAAAGAATATACTGTCACACAATTTTGAAGTATACACCAACAAAATTCTTCTAATTTCAAGTTATTACTTATTAAATATTATTAATAGAAAATTCAATACTTTAATTCATCGGAAAAAAGAGTTTTCTATTAGTCAAGAATCTTCGTCAATTTTAGTATATCACACAATTATAGCACGTTTTTTTTTCAAGTTATATCTGTAATTACTTTCTTTTTATAAAAAAGTGTTTCTAAAAATAAAACTCATATTTTCCATTATGATTTCAATTTTTTATACAAAATCAATTCTTTTGATCCATTGATTTCTATGACTCATAATTATGTATCTATTCGTTTCACTATTAAGCTCTAAAATACAATGAATAAACTTTGATTTTTCTTCCTCTGATAATTAATCATTACTCAAATTTTACTTACTTTGATTACCACATTGTCCAAGTTGTAATGTAATAATTTCACTAGGCATCTTCTCTATTTCTTTCTTTCGTTTTTTTTTTTTTTGAAAAATCAAATTAAAATAAAAATCTTCAAACAAAAGACAGCAAGTTTAATAACTGCATAAATTTTTCTGTAGTTATTATTTTTTTTTGTTGTTATCTGTTTACTTATTTCAAAAAAAAAAAAAAAAGACCAAAAGAAAAAGGAGCAAAATGATTAGAAAGAAAGAGAAAAAAAGTCATAGACAACACTTGAAAAAAAAACCGATAATGCTTGAATGAGAACAGAATAGAAAAGGAAAAAAAATGATAGAAAGAAATCATGTTTGTGTATGTGCGTATTCATTGTATTGTTAAATCAATCAACAAAACGAAAATTTCTCGTTTTTTTTGTTTCTCTCTTCAATATGCATATACAAATAGAAGCAACAAGAAAAGAAAGGTTTGTGAACAAAAAAAAAACTTCACTTAAACCTATATCAGATGATTGAAACAATCTATTCACTTTCGAATTTTTCTTTTTAATAACCAAATCTTATCCAAATCGTACACACACAATACACACTGATTACATTTGACCAAGACCAGAAAGAAAAAAGAAAGAAAAGAGACATAACGAACAAGAAAACTAACATTCAACCAAATAAACATCAAAGCCAAAGTTGTTAAAACGCACACAAACAAGAAAAAAAGCCCTCAAGATCTTCTAATGTTTTCACACACCGGAAAGAAAAAAAAAACCGAACATAGGATAAAAAAGAAGAAGAAGATAATTTGTTTAGAACGTATAGTAAAGATTTGGTGCCTATCTGTAAGAACCCAAGGGACTACAGTTTTTGAATTCTTGTTTTTTTTTTTCGCTACAATATATGTGCGCATAAAAGAAACAAAAAAAAAACACACAAGAAAAATAAAATAAAAACTAAGTTATTGAACATGAATATGAGTGTGCTTATTATATATATATATATGTATATAGATTTATTTATTTATTTATTTATATATCTAGATTTTATTTTGTTAGCTTATATTTGATGCTATTTTTTTTATTTATTTATTCTAGTTGCCACAGGAAAAGAGAAAATATCCGAGTGAAAAACCGAATAATAATGCAATAACAAATGCCACAAGAACAAGTTGTTCATTTAAAGCAATACCAAAGAGCATAAGGCCTTTTTGTTGTTGTTGATTTGATTTAAATCGATCGACAACTGGATTATCAATACGATCACTACCTGTACTTCTTTGTCGTAATTCTTGTTGTTTAAATCTTTCCTAGAAA
Organism: Rotaria sp. Silwood2; assembly: GCA_905329745.1. Lineage (NCBI taxonomy): Eukaryota > Metazoa > Rotifera > Eurotatoria > Philodinida > Philodinidae > Rotaria > Rotaria sp. Silwood2. The sequence goes on from CAJNSZ010000041.1 coordinate 737,771, forward strand.
AATAATATAAATTAAATATAAAATTCAATAGATATACAATAAAGAAAGAGAAAAAAAAAGTTAACATGAAATTATTAGAAATACTAAGCATTACACAATTAATTAAATAAAATTTCCTATACAAAAAAATCCAAGATAAACAATGATTGCTACAAAAAATGATCATAATTGAATTGTCTCGTCTCTTGAGAATTTTCATCTATGTTAACAATTGAATTTGATGGTTAAATTTTTCTTTTCATTTTTTTAATTTCATACTAGATATGATAGGCATATGCACACACAAATAATAAAAAAAAATTGCTTTTTTTTTTTTTTTTGAAAACAAATATACAACTTAAGAAAATAATTACAGGAAAAAAAAAGCAAAAGAGAATAATGAAAATAGAAATGCATCAGCATATGATACATACTTTTAAGCTTTCATTTTCATCTTTCAAACGATCAAGTTCTTGTTTAAGACGTGATTTGTTCGAATCATCGCTAACATCCTAAATTGAAATAAATAAATTTAATAACATATAGAGTATAGAAATCATCATGCAAGTGTTAGAGTAATCTAGTTTTAAGTATATGCATAAGATTCTCAAGAAAAATCAATAGAGCAAATAAATGAGCAAGAAAAAGACGAAAAAAGTCTTTAATCAATAATATATAGAAACGAAAAAATGACCGAATATTGACCTTTACTAAAAGAATAATTCTAAGACAGAAACCTGTTGACGATCTTGAAATTGATTTTGAATAGGATTCGTATCTCGTGAAGTATTCGTAACAGATCGTTGATTTGCATTTGTTGATGCTGTTTGTTCAATTTTATTAGTTTGTTGTTGAGTACGATTTTCAATAGCATTTGTTGGTTGAGTCTAAATGCGTACGATATTCAAAAAACAAAAGCAAGCAAATTATTTCATTCTATTATCAATATTAAAAAAGAATCAAGCAAGTTCCTCATTTATTAAGCAAAACAAAAGAAAAAAAAAACGTTCAATTAACTTACAGCACGTGTTGATGTCTAAAAAAGATAAAAAAAAAGAATTTTGTTTTTTTTTTTTTTCTAAAATTTCTGTTAATATTAATTTACTGTTTCAAAATCTTTGTGTCCATATGAATCATTTGGTACAACAGCAGCTGGTTGTTCATCAGTAAAAACACATTTTAATTTTGAATCATGTACATTATTTTTTGATAAATCTTGTTTCCACTAAAATTAAAAAAAAAAAAACGAATAATTTTTTCTTTTTAAATTTAATTTTTATCATACAAAATTTTCTACATCTTCCGTATAATTATTTGGTGGTACATCAACCCATTGTACCATAAATTTATGTTTACTACGATCATCTTCTTGACCTGATGTATGCGGTTGTAACATAACTAAAAAGACAATAAAAAAATTATGCAAATAATAAGATAAAAAGATTTTTTTTTTTATCATTTAATTTAACCTTGAATATTTGCTGTGCCATGTGGTTCAAGAAAACCACTATTTGGTTTAACACAATAACGCTTCGGAGCTGTTGTTTTTATTTTATAAGCAAGTCGTTCATTCCCACTATTTGATAATTTAAGTGTTGTTGTTGATACAACATTAAATGGACCTTTAAAAATGAGATCACCATTCGGAATGAGTTGGAGTGTCATTATTTTATTTGAAATATTGTCGAAAAAAAAAGAACTTTTTTTTTGTTTTTAAAATATGATATGAATCACGATAAGATGAAATGCCACGTTGTAGAAATGAAGAAAACGAAAACCAATCTGAAATAGTATTAGTCTTGTTTTTTATCGTTTAAATCTACAAAAACGAAATTGTCAATTTTATTTTATAGATGGAATCCTATCTTGAAGAAAAATAGAAAAAAAGAAGAATAAACAATAAATAAACATGTATTATTGTCGAACAATCAATCGTTCATCATTCGATAAAATAACACATTAATGCATTTTGATTTTTTGTGTTTTATTATTGAAATGAAAACAAAACTATTTTTGGTTGTCAAATTTTTCTATAAATAAATCAAATTTTGTTTATTACTATTTTTTTTTTAATTAAATAATCTAGTGGAGGAAGACGGGAGAGTTCTAAGCTAACCAAGATGAGAGAAAAAAGACACTGTCCGATCGACGACAAGCACAAAATAAGAAAAAATTCAATTTTCTTTTTCAATATATTTTATTTTCTTAAAAAAAAAATTCTTGCTTTTCTAGACCTTATGTTAACTTCTTGTATATAGCAATACTTCTAATTTCAATCAAATAAAATATGCGTGTTGTGGTATTGCCTGTATGTCAACTTCAATCCTATCCACATGTTCTACTTAAATATGATTTTCAAATTAATCTATCGTCGCCAACATCGCCCGATATAAATAAATCAACTTCATCAAAAAATATTCATTTAAAAGAAGTGTATTTAACACCATATTGTTCATCTTTACTACCAACAGGTTCCATTCAAACTGTATGTGAAATAATAAAAAATTCAAATGTTCTTCGACATTTATTTAACATAACAAATGAAGATGAAGAAAATATTGAAAATAAGGTAAAAAAAATAAATCCGAATTCCTTTTTTTTTTTTTATTGCTTTATTCTAATTGATTTGATATAAAGCTTATGATGAAATGAAAAGATTTACTATAGTCAGAATGAAGTCAACTATAGAAGAATTCGAATTGATACATTAAACTCAATATGATATAGTTAAATAAGTTTTTATTATTAACAAGTTGTTGACACGATCATTAAATAAATTCATGTCTAATTAATTAAATTGAAGATTCTATTTTGAAAGATGTTAGTCAGACATTGAAGTGTTATGATTGTCAACTATTTGAAGCACTTAAGTTTAAATATGATTGATAAGAAAATTATGACATTAATCATACTTGTATGAATGAAATAGAAAATATAATTGATGAAAATTTGATAGAACTTGTTGTTCGATAAAAAATTTTTCTTCATGATTTCGTTTTCTTTATTTTTGAAAAATAATTAAATATTCTAGAAGCCAAAAAATCATTTAACAGTGCTCGTTCAATCGGATGTTTTTGAATGAATGATTAAATGATGTTTTGAGAAAGTTTTTCTATCTTGTTAGTAGCTTCCTCTCTTTCATCACGAGTACATTTTTTATGTTATTGTAAGATTTTTCAATTGAATTCCGAAATCTAATCAATCAAACGTCTTATATATGAAAGCTTTTTTTTGTGTATTATCATCAAAATAATTTTCTAATCTCGAATAAGTCAAATGAAGAACTTAAAAGAAATATCTAAAAATAAATTGATCATGAAACAAGAATTTAATTAATTCTATTTGATGAACTATTAGTCATACTTCAATAAAACTCTTGAAATATCGTTCTTTTTGGAACAATCACTTAAGTTAATTCTTTGATTAGTAGTAAAAGTTTATTGAAAGAGTCTTTTTTTTTTTTTCTTTTTGTTTTTATAAGGATTGTCTAAAGAAAAAGAAAAACAGTCTTATTAATGGCATCACTAAAAAAAATAGTGTCAATTGTCAAGTCGGAAAAAGAAAAGACATTTTATAGATAATTTTCAGTTGTCATCCGAAAAAATCAAAATAAATTTTATAAATAATATTATATTTGATGCGTATAGGAGAGAGAATTATCAGAATTTATTATTTTTAAATGTCAATGATGACAATATTTGCAATTTTCAAACATGAAAAATTGATTTTTGTAACGAAGTTGTTTATTTCCTGCTTAAAGAACTTCAATCGTGTGTTCATATTATCAGACATGACTTTTAGCATTTAAACTAACTAGTTCTAATAACTTTTTTGCTATTCTCTTAGATGACAACTCAATTTAATCTTATGAAATGCCTTTCATATCTTTTTTCTTATTTGACATATGTTAACATTTCTTTAGATTATCCTTATAAAAACAAAAATCTTTGAATAAATTTTTTTTTTTATCATCAACGAAAAATTCAACCAATAGATGAGTTTTCTGTATTTTTCAAAAAACCAAGATTTTGATGAAATGTACCACATATTCGCGAAGAAAAAAATGCCATCAATATGATCACTAGCGTCCATCATACACAATACAGATAGAAGTAATTCTATATGTATATAAGCGCTACTTGTTTTTCATCTTTACTGAAATAATAGAAGAGATGCGAAGTAATTGACTTTTTTTTTTTTTATTTTGTAAAGGTTTTATTTTGTAGAAAATAAGTCATCCTTGTTTGTGAAACACGATCTAAAACGAATGTTTATGTGTAGAAATGGAAATTTGAGACGTACCCTTCTCCAATGATCAAACAACAGAAATCAAAACGACAAAAATAATTTTCAGTATTTTTGATAAAAATGTTTTTTTCCAGCAATGTCTTTTTAATAGAAAGTAAATATTCATTTTTCACAATGTACTATCACATGAGATTATATTTTATTTTGTTACATGTCGTACTACTAATGAGAAAATTAGAGCTTAAGTGAAAAAAATTTTATCACCTGCCTGTTTCTCATAAACTGTAAAAATCACCTGGGTAACCGCCCCCTCTGTTATCATTATGAGGCTGTAGGACAGCTGAGCAACACATTTTTTCTGTTATATGAAACCGCGTCCTTCTCATGGATCATAGCAAACATATCCACAAGACGATAGTCTATTACAGGATTAGTATCAAAGAAGTTAGCTATTTTTTAACCTTCTTTCATAGTCACTGTAATATATTAGGATTAACATTTTTCATCATTGGCATCTATTAACAGTAGGTGGTAATCAATAAACTAAAGCATATGTTGGCAAATTCTCTTTTGTAAAATGACAGCAATTTCATTGTTGTTTTTCATATTTTAATCCCATTGGAATTGTACTAACAGCTTTATCAACTTGTATGTATTTTTATTATATATTCTGACATGTGTCAACTGGTATAATAGTAATAAAATAGTTTAGTTTATATTATTGTAAAAAGAAGAAAAAAAAAAAATTAGGCTTTTTCTTTTGAAAATTGTTTTATTTAGTTTGAGTTTTCTTTATAAGAATGTGAATGAGTACTTGTGAAACAGCTGGAAAATAAATCGAGCGCATTTTCTTCGTTGTTTCTTCAAAAGAAAAAAACAAAAAGATTTTGTGTTAGGTCATTTGTATTTAACATATTGACGATATTTTTTTATTCAATTCAGCCGATGTCATACAGGAAAATACAGACTATAAATTTACAACATTTCTCAGATCTCTGCGGACGTCTCTTAACGGAAATCACTGTCATATATATATTGTCATAGGAAAATTCTATATAAATAATTCTTTTGAATTTCTATATATATATACATATCTATACAATGACGTTATCAAGTTAGTATAAAAGTTTTTCAATGTTTTCTTTTCTGTTGATTTATATGAATACATTGATTTTAACGTTCATTGAACTGAATTTCCTCGATTTGAAGATGCTTTTCTTAATTACAAAGCAATTTTCCAGCATGATTTTTTGTTTTGAAGTAGAATATTTATAGAGCAATGCGTTCATATTTTTTGAACTTGTGTCGGCATTTAGATTAGAACGTATGTGGTGTAGCACGAAGATGAATTTTTTTTTTATTCATCTACATCTGCCATCTTTCGTGTACATAAATATGTAAAGGATTAAGGTTTCTCGTGTTTAATAAGTGCCTACAGAACAAAAAAAAGTTATTTCATATGCATAGAAAAAAATTAAATTAAATTAAAAACAACGAGGAACAATAGTATTATAGATTGAGTTCGGATTTTTTTTTCTATGCCGATTGTGAAATGAAGATGAAGTTAAGATTCACAAGAATCTGCAGCACTCGAATAGTATTTCAAGAACATTATTATTTCTTTTCATAATTGGTTTTGCTAATAAAAGTATCATAAAAATTATTGACTGGATTCTATCTGAATGATTTCTAATATTTACTCAATTATTGTTATAAGAGAATAAACGAGAGTACACACTTACTGACATAGAATATAACGAAAAAGAATATCTCTCAATCGAAACAATAAAAAAATCTTTGCGTTCCCTTCAATGAATATATTATTTATCATAAGAGATTTTTTTTTTTTTCTTATTTAGATTGATTTCAAAGAACATTGTCGATTTATTGCTTTTGGTCCTGAAACTGATATTTGTATATGTGCTTTGCTTATTCCACATATATCTTCAATTGAATTAAATTATATAGGTCAACCAGATCCACCAATTTTTTCTCGTCAAAATTCTAGAATAAGTTATGCTCGTTCATTATCTAATAGATCAAATAAAGCAACAACATTTACTAATAAAAGTTCATCTAGTGAAAGTTTAGTATTTATTGAACGTGATATTGTTCATTTATGGATATCATTACGTGATATATGTAATAAATTAGTTCATATTGATCGTATACTTAAACAACAAGGAATTTTATCAAAATTAATGCATATTGAAAGTTGGATTCAATCATATAAAAATAATAGAAATGAATCAATTATAAAAATAAATAATGATATATCATTTCAAATTATAAAAGCACGTGCACGTACAATTATTTGGGATATAATGGAATTAAAAAATGAAATTTCATATCCACGTCCTGGTATGTTTAATGAGATGAAAATTTTAGTTTTTTTTTTGATAAATTTAATTTTTAGTTCATGGACGTATTCCAAATTTTCGATATAATCCAAATTGTTCAATTAATTTAGCACAACTTGAAGAATTTCAACGAGCACGTGTTATTGAAATTTGTCCAAGTCTTGCGCAGGAACATTTACGTTTATTTTCATTATCTGAAGGTAATTGAAATTTTTTTAATTAAAATAAAACAATTTTATTTGTTTTTGTGTTGTTATTTTAAGGGAAAGTATTGCTTACTCCAGCGCCATCTCTTGATAATGCACTTTTTTATAAACTTGATCCAAAATTTTTACATATGCAGGATTTATCACGAGCAGCAACAAAATCCGGTAAAATTTTCTTTGAAAGAAAAAAAAACACAAAGTACTTATAAATATAATTTATAGGTGCGGCTGCTCTTGGTACAATTGTTAACTTAACAGCTGTCGGAAATCTTCATGTAGATATTTTTGTTGTTGCGTCTGTAGTTGTTAACCCAATAAGTGGTGCTCGATTAGGTAAGACAAAAAAAAAAACAATTTAATTTTGACATTTATCTGAATATGAAAAAAGTAGTTTTCTAAAAAAACGTCATCAATATTTTATCATCGATCAAAATATTTTTATTATTTATGAACTTGAGAAGACAAATAATGCTTTGTTGAAATATTGTATTTCCAAAAAAATAACCGTTTGTCACAGACATGTGACAAAAACCGAATGTATTATTGGGCACAATTTCAGATAAAAAATTTAGCGAAATAGCTATTGCTTGACTCCAAAGAGCCATGTGGACAAAATTCTTTTAGATGTTTTTTGGTCTTACTGAAGCCTTCTTATAAGTCTAAAATGAGCTCAAACGGTCGATTACAGTACGAGTTGTTCCCTTGTGAGTGACAATATATCTAATTGATATTAGATTTAATAGTATATAGATAATATTTTATGCCATTTTCTTTCAATAATAAAAATATTAGATACAATTCTAATTCAAATTGAATATATAAATCAGCCATTATAGAGAAAAAAAAAGTCACACTATTACGTACATTTAGTCCGTCAATTAAAAATTCCTAAATTTAATATTGATAATATAACATCGTCAGGGATTTTTGTCTTGAGTATTTTCTTCTCTGTCAAAATTAACATCGACATACATAAAAAGTAATTATATTTGTTCATTTCAAGTACGAGAGTTTTGCCAACGATTTCCTATGGGTATTGATAAAATATGTTCTGACATATTCTAACTGTCATTTTACATGTGGTATATATCAGTCGATAGAGCTTGAAATTCTGAGTTCACATGACTTTACTTATGGAACAAAAACTCAAACAAATAAACATTCGAAAAAATGATGTTAGATGAAGGGTGTGGTAAATATTTGATGACTCTAGTCAATTTCAAAATACGTAGTAGTGTTACATTCGACTTCATTGTTCAAAACATTTATTTTGTTGAAATTTCGATCCAGTAAACTTAGAATTTCAAATTCTTTCGACTAATATATTGTCCCAAAAACAAGTTTTCATTTCTTAACTTTAATGTAGGAAAAATAATTTTTTTTTGACTTTATATTTCGATTTTATGTTTTTAAATATTATTCTTATTTTGTTGTTATAATACAAAGGTTAAAGATCATTGTAAATATTGCAAAAACACATCTATCAATAAAAAATGATTTTTTAAACGACTAATTCAGATAGATTTTATTGTGCGTAAAAACATACGTAAAACTTTTATTATTCATCTAGGTAAGGGTAAAGGTTATGGTGATATTGAATATGCAATAATGCATCAATTGGGTGCATGTAATGATAAAACACTTGTTATTACCACTGTACATGAAAGTCAATTACTTAATGATCTTCCAGAATCTATCATGACTGAACATGATTTGTATGTTATTTAATCAATTTTTCGTTTTTGTTGAAATTAATTGTTTTAGACCAGTAAATGTTATAATAACACCACAACGTATAATTTATACTGAAAATAAATTTCCACGTCCAAAAGAACTTAATTGGAATAATATTGATAATGAAACAATACTTAATTTACCTGTATTAAAAGAATTTAAACGTCTTCAACAACTTCAAAAATTATCTAGTAAATCAGAATAATAAAGAAACGTGAAAGATTTTATGGTCTTTTTACAACATGTATATATTCAAAAACAAAAAAGATATTTATATTAACTTTTGTGATATTTTAATGTGTTTATTTTATTTTCCCTCCTATTGAATGAGACTGTAGATGCAATAATGAATAGAAAAAGAGCACTAAACGCAATTAACCGAGTAATAGATAAACTAAATATGTTATTATTTTTTTTTTGTTTTTAATTTCTTCCCTAATGATATGTAAAATACAATTTCTTCCTTTTGGCTTTTATCGATATATCCTGAACATGTTATGAATTTAGTCTTCTTGTTTTTTTCTTTTTGCTCATTGTTTTTTTTTATTCCGTATGAAGAATAGACCAGATCAGATATATAATATGTGTATATCAAATCATTTGTTGACCTCTATGGCTGAATGGTTAAGATGTTTGACACATATCCACAAGATAGTGTGTTCGAACCTCGACTCCATCAGTCATAGAATGCCCTTGGACAAGTCACTAACGGCTGTTTTGTTTCGGACCACCCATCCGATAACAAATTGACTACGTTGTTGACATACACTAAATGGTCCTTGTGGCTAGTATGTGGTTAGTCAGTATGTGTGGGGGAGCTTAAGAAATTAAGCGAGAGGAACTCTGAGTCAGGCCGGCCTTCTGTCCAGAGCTACATTTAGTAATAGATGTAGGAAAAATATCGGGCTTCTTGAAACTGTCTTCGGACAGCACCCTATACCGCTAGGTAGCCGAGAGGCAGGGTATTCTTCTTCAAATCATTTGTTTGTTTATATTTATATGAATCCCAAATATATCAGCAATGATGAAAAGAAAAAGACATGGTTTCGCTTAAAAATACTGAATGTGTTTTATGTTGTTTGTCTTGGCTGTCTGAGCTGATAAAAAAAAAAAACTTTTGTTTTTATTTATTTATATAATTTCTTTTTATTTTAGAAAAAAAAAACAACATTTCTTTTTATACATGTTTATCTTTTGCTGAAAAGGCAATTGAGCATGTTTGTATTATAATTAGAATCATTGAAATTGTTATTACGCAGTAAGTCTTTTTTTTTTTTTTTTCTTCATTGTAACAATATAAGATTTAATTTATATTAGTTTGTAGACCTCGACAAAGTGCCACCATTAGAAAAAGAATGTAAGCTTCTTTTTGCAAGAAAATAACAATAAATAGTAGAAATTAGAATAAAAATAAGAATAATGTAAAAAAGCGAGAAAAAATGTATATAGATGTATGAATATGGTGCGATATTTTGCATTGAACGTTGATAGAATTTTTTATGACGTATTGTTTGATTACTATTATTAATATAGATATTATCACCACATAAACTAAGATGATTTAAATTTGTTTCTAATTCATATTTAATAAATAAACTTAATTTATTTGTCCATGTTTGATTATTATTCAATAAATGTTTATTTTTATAAACAGGTAAAGAAAGACATAATGGAAATGATTCTATTTTAGGATAATAATAAAGAAATGCTTGACACATTTCATCATTTGAATTATAACCACCATAAATAGGTTTAAAATAATCATTACGTGTTGAGTAATAACATATTAGTGTAAGTTCATTTGTAGAATTTATTTGTGGATAAGGTTTTTTTAAATAAATATTTTCTTGTTGATGAAATTTAAATGGATTTTGATCGATTAATCGATTGAAATTATTTTTTTCAAGAATTATACGAGTTGCACGTCGATGTGCATGAACAAGTATAGAAAATATATTTATAACATATTGATTCTTAAGAAAATATTTTAAACAATCATTAAAACAATATGTTGGAAAACGTATTGTATCAAGATGTGGAGGAAGAAATAGTGGTGAATGTGCTAATGTACCCAATGTTAGAACTCCTATTTCATATTGAGGTTTTTTATCTGCCGGATAAAATCGTAGATGTATACCAATAGAATGATTATATGGAATAGATGGTTCGAAATGGACTTCAAGTAGAAGTTGTGTGTATGAATCCATTTTTAATCCTGTATCAATTGGATAATCATAATTAAGTTGACCACCTTGCGCCCACGCGATTATAATTCGTGTTTGACAATAACGATAAACAGATGGAGGCATCAAACGAGCATTATATATTCCACACAATCCCGAGTATATAAGATTATCCTTGATCGAACATTCATAAAGAAGTAAATGATGAACATTACCTGTATGTTTACCGCTAATTATATTATAACCTTGAAGAAAAAAATCTTTTGAATTTTTTAATTGATGTAAATGACAAAGATAAAATGATGATGATAGTATTGATAATGATTGATTATTCATAATAAATGATGGAAGTAAAATATCTTCAGATAGAACATATTCAAAGAAAAAACTGACTGAGATTAGATGAATAGGTAAAAACATTATTGATCAAATGAATCAAATAACCGACCTCTTTCATTAACATCTCATAAAAAAACCATCAATATTTTCTTTCTCTTTTTTTTCTTCTAACACCAACGTATTTCGCAGCAATGATGAAGTCATATGTACATGGTTTCCTTTAAAAAAAACCTGAATCTGATGATGATTGTCATGGCCTCTGAGCTGTTTATTATACCTAAAAAGAATAAAACGAACTGTGACATTAAATTGAATGGATCCATAATAGAACATAAGTTCTTCTTTTCGATTATGATTATTTTTTCTTTCTGATTTATTGACAAATAAAAATAATACTAATACAGAAGATTAGGATATTCCTGTCTCAAGGGATATATCATCAATGTCATGCTTAGATATTTTCTAGATAAAGTCAACGACCTCCTTGATACAGTTGAAAGTATATATATATATATATATGCTGCGGTGCACATACATGTAAAATGAAGAAAGAGAGAAACAAGGTCAAATTTTCAGTGTTCTTTCTTCTTTTTTTTTTTTTTATATCTAACATTCATTTATTGATGGCTGTCTTCACATTTATAATAGACGAACAGGTTATGATGATAGAGGAGATAGAGTATATATATATAAAAGAAAACCCCGTTTAGTCGAAGTATAATTGATTCTAATTCATATTAAGTTTATAGCGCTTCATTATCAAGTAAAACAGTATTTAATAATGTTATTTTTATACTGTAAACGAGATGAAAAAAAATATTGAGAGTACATTCTTTTGTTTTGAGAGCTAAAAGTAGCAAATTGATAAGTCTTTGTAGATACTTCTTTGAGTTTTGAATTCTTATAGAAACAGAGAAAAAGAAAAGATAAAAAGAAACATTAATTCCTCTCGGACTGCCTTTAATCATCTAATAATAAGAGACAATCTTCAATAGTATGATGAAACAAAACATGAAATTTGTCTTTAACTATGCGGACATTTTTTTTTCATATTTTTTCTACAAATATTTGACATATTTTAGTTGACAATGTTTATCATATATCTTAATTAGATGTTGACAGACTCGTACTTTTTTCTTTTCTATCCTAATACAACTCTTGCCTAATCAATCATCATATGTTTTTTTTCCTATTGTTATTGTCTTCTAGACTCGATCAATGGAATCTCATTTATTACTATTATTCATTATAATTGTATAAAAAAAGTGAATAAATACCAAGAAAATGTAGTTATATATCAAACAAATATGTCCACCGAACGTCGACTTTCAGATTTACGTAATTTAGTCAGTGGCCTTTATACATTAGGTAAGTTCATCGAGAGATCAATTTCTTATTTACATTTTGTTTTGGGATTTTTTTTTTTTTTTATTCAAGGAGCAACAATTGGTACAGGTCATTTTGCTGTTGTAAAACTTGCTCGACATGTTTTTACACAAAAAGAAGTTGCAGTTAAAGTTATTGATAAAACAAAACTTGATGATATATCAAAAGCTCATTTATTTCAAGAAGTTATGTGTATGAAATTAGTTCAACATCCAAATGTTGTTCGTTTATATGAAGTTATTGATACACCAAATAAACTTTATCTTATTTTGGAATTTGGTGATGGTGGTGATATGTATGATTATATTATGAAACATGCTAATGGTCTTAATGAATCGACAGCTCGTAGATATTTCCGACAAATATGTCGAGCACTTAAATATTGTCATGAAATGCATGTGTGTCATCGTGATCTAAAAGTAAGAATGAAAAACAAAAAAAAAAAAGTATTTTTTTTTAATCGTAAACAAAAAGAAATTTTTATTCTACAAAGTATAAATATGAATGATGTGCAATTTTTAATGACAAAAAAGGGAAGGCAATATTTTAAGTGTATGATGAAAGAAAAGAATTTCAATAGAATCTAAACATTAAAAAAAAAACGATAATTATCTGGAGTAGAATATTTCTTATTTAATAGATACTAAAAATAAACGAAAACATTTTAAATAGAAAAAAAAAAAAAATCTATTGAAAATATTCTCATATGCACATATTTTAATTAGAAGTACGTATAATTATTCAGATAATTCTTGTATAGATGATGTGTTAAAGAAGATTATAGATTACATTGCTAATGATGGAAATGAAAGTGATATAGTTAATATTATAAATATTCAGAGTTATTCATTTTACTAATTCATATCAATGCGACACAACGAAAAGGCTTTTATCATTGATGAAAGAAATCTTTCAACTGATTAATAGCTTTTTAGCCGAAATAATGTACATTGTATAGATTCTAATGAGTTATAAATTTCCTAAAAAAAGTTCTTAATGTTGTCGAGATATTACATTTTTACGGTATTTATTTTTAATCCTTAGAAACATCGAGAAAAAAGCAATTTTTAAATTTCGTCTGGAAAATTTTCATAGAGGCAAACCTTAATGAAAATAGTTTATCGTAGATCTTTTTTGTCATCTTAATCTTACGATAAGACTATGATGACAGTGTATCTTTTAGATTTTTCAAAAAATTGAATGTTATTATTTCTAGGATAGGAATAAATCAGAAGATCTGAAACTTTTACAATAATCTATTATTATTAAGGTGTATCTCTGCGTAAAATTTTAAGTTGATATTCGAAAATCATTTTTTTTTCTGATGATCCTTAACTGAGAATTACAGCTTTGATTAAAAAAAAAAAAGAAATACAATATATCAAAAGCACTAAACTAATAGCATGAATTGTTTTCAGAATATTCATAATTCATTAGGCTCAACATGATGTACATTGTTCCCACTCAAAAGTAATTAATCAGTTGAATGATTTTTATCATCAGCCCTTGAATGTGTCGCCTCATTGATCAATCTAACAAAATGACGAACGAAATTATATAATTTATTTCATTAGTCAATTGTCTATAATCTTGATAGATCTGATTTCAATTATGAAAGTTACTTCTAGAATTTTACTCTAAAATAGAAATTTTAATTAATTATAAAATGATTTTCTTTGTAGCCTGAAAATTTGGTATTTTTTGAAAAACAAGGTGTTGTTAAATTAACTGATTTTGGTAAGAATATTTTATGTCATCTACAAGAGAAAACAAAAATTTCATTATTTATTAAAGGTTTTTCCAATCAATTTTCACCTGGTAAAAAATTGCTAACTAGTTGTGGATCTCTTGCATATTCAGCGCCAGAAATATTACTTGGTGATCCATATGATGCACCAGCCATTGGTAAATTTGAACTAAAAAAAAAAAAAAACTATTATATTTTATATATAAATCAAAATCCTTTTTTGTTTTTTTATAGATATATGGAGTTTAGGTGTAATATTATTTATGCTTGTTACTGGCCGAGCACCATTCCAAGAAGCTAATGATTCCGAAACAGTAATGATGATTTTAGATTGTTGTTATAAACTTCCACCACATATTTCATCAGAATGTCAAAAGTATTGAATTAAAAAAAAGATTTATTTTTTGTTTTTCTAAGTGTTTATTTTAGTTTAATTCATCGAATGATTGTACGTGAACCTGAAAAACGTTCAACATTAGATGAAGTTATGTCTGATATATGGTATCGTCAATGTGACGATGATAATGATGATGTTGAAGATCAACATTATGTTGATTCATTACCATTAATATCACATAAAACAATATCACAAGATGATCATGAATCAATTCTTCAACAAATGTCCGAGGGAAATATAGCTGAACGTGATGCAATTTTACAGTAAACTTAATAATCTTGATTTTTTTTTTTTTTTATTTCATTGTTTTTTTTTTTTTTTCGTGCTTTAGCGCATTAAATGAAGATCAATATAATCATATAACAGCAACATATTATTTGCTGGCAGAAAAAATTTTAAATGATCGTCTATATGAAAAAACCGATGATAATGAACGCAATGCAAAACGACAACGACGTTTACAACCAGCTAGTGATCCATTTACAGAGCAAATTGGAGTTTTTATGTCATCCGCATCATCAAAGTAAGTTTTGATTTCATTTGAAAATATTATTATTTAAAAACAATGATTTCGGTTTATGTATATATATAGAATAAAGAATCAAATTTGTCAATTACGTTAGTCATTGTAGAAGAGATATGATTCTTTTGTTTGTTTAGTTTTTGTTTCGCTGATGTATCCTTACCTGTTACAAGACAAAGCTCACTTACAGATGAGAATATGGATATTAATGATTTAGAGAATTTAAATTTGTAAGATGATAATTATAGTATAAGGGATGGTTGCTTTTAATTCAACTTTGGGGAATGAGAAAATCTATTGTTTCATTTCCTTTCTTTTTTTAATGCTTATATCTATCACTGAAATTAGATTTTAGTTAATATATATTTATTTGTTAATATTTAGTGCGGGGAAAGAAAATATACCACCAGTATTGACAACACCACGACATTCAATTGATTCTTCAAGTGAACAAACTTTACCAGGTAAAAACAACTATCATATTTATATAAGATTTTATCATTAAAAGAATAATTCTTTGATTGATGAATTTTATACGAATGATTTTAGTTAGAAAAGAAAATTTTTAATTTATTAAATCACACAGATAGAGAAAAGAATTTTCTTAGTTGCACAATTTTATTCAGAATCTAGTGAACATAATAAAGTTCATTTTCAACTTTGTTTTGATGATGGTGTATTGTTATTAAATAGTTATAAAATGCTTTTCTTACTATACAACATGATTTTATGATTTTAAAAATGTATTCTAATGTATCTGAAATGATTCATAAACTATTTTTATTAATTATGATATTCACATAAAATATTCTTTCGAAGTACAATTGAAATACGAAAGTCTCAATGGAAGCCAATTATAAATAGTTCAATGGATTTATTTAAAAGGTTTTTTTCGAGCTTAACCGTTCTCTCTCCACTACAAACAGTTGAGTGCCGTTTACAAAAGCACTTCAGGCACTTCTAGAATCATTACTAGAAAATCTTCGTTTCACATTGGCAAACTTAGTCAGGAAGAAATTGAGTCTCCCTGATGAAATGCCTAGATGTCCAACAAGCTTGCTATCAGATAATCAATATCAATAAAATCTATAAATATTTTCTTGATAGTTTGTATTATAGAGAAAAGTAAATATATGCTGTATACCTAATAACACTCAGACCCAAGTTCAATTCCACAATTCACAGACTCACAAGCATATAACTACAACGCACTATATAAACTTTACTCTAGTGTCAATTAAACAAGTGCATCTGAATAACGAGCGCAAAAAGTAATAAAACAAGAGAGCACAAAGCGGGAACGACTCGAAAATTAGAAGAAATCAGGCGATGGCAATACAAGTGACGGCACGTCTCGGTTTTACCCCCCCCTTCCATCTTCCGTCCTTGACAATTTTTTCTGGTTACACTCTTTCCTGCTACGTCATGTTCTTTGGAAATGCCGGTCAATCTAATATTTTGTCGATATACTCTTTTTTCTATGTGCATGCATAAAAAAGTCAATTAACTTGAAGTTCATGAAGTGAAGAATATCGTTTAGTTAATTAATAGGTCAAGAAGTATTGACAAGTATTTTTATCTACTAGAAACCAAGGTCAAAAAGAACGGATCCGTAAACAATATAAAACGGTGAAAATGAATGCCGTAATACGCTGCTTCTGATTATCAGAATGATCGATCTTGGAAAGTATCTATCGAAAAAAAAAAACTATATGAAACTTAGATGGTAATTATTCTTAATTTTCTTTCGTCTGAACTTTTGTAATGTTCAGTAAGTTTATAGCACAATTCAACTTATTAATATGTTCATAGTATTGAATTGATGATTATAAAAAACAAACAAACTTCTTTTTACTTTTTTTTCTTATTATTTTTCTATTTTATAATTATTAAACATAATTTTCTTTTAGCTGTACTTGAAGATGATGAAGAACGACCATCATTGCAACAACGTTCAACAAATCCAACTACACCAACACCAACTCAAGCTATGAGAATTATTCTTGAAGAAGATGAAAATTCTGAATCACCACCAACTGAGTAAAAAATTTTTTTTCAATTTTAATAATCACAATAATAATATTTTCACACCTTTTTTTTAGTCAAACTGCTGCAGGAATTCAACAATTAGGAAATCTTTCAAAACTGAATAAAATAGTTGAAAGTGGTACGATAGAAATTATTATTCTTTCTTTTCTTTTTTTAAATATAATATGTTTTTTTTTTTGGTTTTTATTATTACAGAAGAAGAGGATAATGAAGATATTGAAGATGATGATAATCTTTCAACACCAAATACAACTATATTTATTAGTCATGTTGGTTCAACAACTGTTGATAGTTCAACAATAACAAGTGGTGTACTTCGTTCAAAAGATTTACGTTCGGTTGTTGAAACTAAACGTCGAAATTTTTCTCGTAGTCGTTCTAATTCTGATAGTGAAGATAATGGAACTACTAATGATCTAAATCGTTCATCAAATCGTAAACAACCTGGACGTTCACCAACACGACCAAGTTCATTTCAAGAATCTGTTGAAGCTTTAACTGGTATGAATAAAAGAAAACAACAACCTTCTTCGAAATGAATAAATCATAATGAACAAATTTTGTTTTTTCTTCTTTTGCTAGGTGATGGAACCAATCAACAACAACAGATGATTTCAAATAGTAATATAAGTGAAAATACAAAACGTCGAAGTTTTTCACGTGCTGGTTCAATAGCATCAAATAATCGTTTAATATTAAATGGTACAAATGATGAACAAATAAATAATGAAATATCAGCAACAACAAGTTTAACATTAATGAATGATCGTGCACGTAGTTTATCAACTGAACATCGTCTTGCTAATCCATCACAAATGTCCATAGCATCTCGAACATCAATACGTTATTCAACACCACGTGAATCAACTGTATTTACAAAAACTGATGCACCACCTGTTGTACGTTTATTACAACAAACTCAACATCATGATACAACAGATGCAATTAAAACTATAATTGAACATCAACGTTTACAACAAACACCATCACATCATGAACATATACAAACACCAATTATTGTTGAAGAAGATATATCACCACCATTAATATCATCATCAAATATAAATATAAAATCACCCGCAGGAAAAAAATCAAGTAATGGTTTAACTAAATCTAATGTTATTGTACCAACAACAGATAATATAAACCAACCAAATGGTCATATTAATCCAATGTTGTCATCAGCAACATCATCACAACATTCAGTATTATCAACACTTAAATATTCATTACTTAAACATCAACAACAACAAAAATCTAATACGGATAGTATAATTAATATTGAAGATACACGGAAACCTCATCAACATACATCAGAGAAAAATCGAGTGTGTTGCACAATTATTTAAATATATATATATATTTTTTTTTTCTTTCTTTTTCGATTTTTCTTTTCTTTTTTTCTTTTTCGAGAACCCGTGTGAATCGTTTCGTTTTTTTTTTCTTCTAACTCTCTCTTTTTCACCAGTGAACATAACAAAATATCTCTTTCTATACGGCTGATAAGCACTTCGGTTTTTTTTGTCTGTAGTTTTTATTGTAAATAGAATTTCTTTACTTCGACTCGCTTCTTTTTTTTCGTGTTTTAGTTTCAGAAGATTAAACATAACTTTGTTGCTTTTTCTTGTTCACATTAACTCTGAGAGAGAGAGAGAAAAAAAAAACCGTTATTTTGTGTGTGTGTGTGCATGAAAATACTATCCTTTGTGTGTGCGTGCGTCTCTTCTACTTTTTTTCTTCTTTTTTTTTTTGTATCAACGAACTTACTTTTTTTTTGTATATATTAGGCAGACTTTTCTTCGGCGTTGTGTGCGCGCTTTCTCTGTTTCTTCTTTTCGTCTTTTTTTTTTTTGTTTTTTTATTAAACTTTGCTGGGCAAAGATGTTTGATGTCAAACTGGCGACATCTTTTGTTTTTTGTTGCTGGCACAAACATCGCGACTGAGGTAGTAGAACACAATAAGCATAATAAGAAGAAAGGAAATTTATGAATCATTCATTGAATGGGAAAATATGGATGTCTTTGTACTTTGTTGTCTTTTCGTAATATAAGTGCATTCATTCATTATCTTAATAGACAGCGAGAAACGTCTAGTTTTTTTCTTTAAAACAAAGAGACTGTATGATGATCTCCCACAGACCTGTACGGATACTGTGTATATGACAGACAAATATTTTTCAATCTTCTGACAGTTTCTTATTTGTTATTTTATAATATTACGCAAGAATACAGATAAATAATTGTTATTTCATTTTTTCAGTGCAATAATTCAACTTCATTCTCTTTGTTTCTTCTGTAGATCATCACAAGCCACTCACACATACTTTCTCTTCATTTTATTAGAATCAATTCGAACAAGAATTATGGCTCAACAAGCACCTGAATTCAAACTTGTATTAGTTGGTGATGGTGGTGTTGGTATGTAATTTAAATAAATACAAAAAAAATCGAAATTAACTAATATTTATTGTTATTTTATTTTAAATAGGAAAAACAACATTTGTTAAACGACATTTAACTGGTGAATTTGAAAAAAAATATAATGCTACAGTCGGTGTCGAAGTTCATCCACTTCAATTTCAAACAAATCGTGGTTTAATTATCTACAATGTATGGGACACCGCTGGTCAAGAAAAATTTGGTGGTAAGAGAGAAAATAAATTATTATTATATAATTATGTTTAATTATATTCAATTAAGGTCTTCGAGATGGTTATTATATTGGTGGTCAATGTGCTATTATCATGTTTGATGTGACGTCACGTATAACATATAAAAATGTACCGAATTGGCATAAGGATTTAATTCGTGTATGTGAAAATATTCCAATTGTACTATGTGGTAATAAAGTGGACGTCAAAGATCGTAAAGTCAAGGCTAAAGCTATTACATTTCATCGTAAAAATAATATGCAATATTATGATATTAGTGCACGATCAAATTATAATTTTGAAAAACCATTTCTTTGGTTAGCACGTAAATTAGCTGGTGATGCTAATCTCGAATTTACTGCTATGCCTGCTCTTATGGTAAGATTTTATTTAAAATAAAATTTCTTAGTTTTTTTTTTTTTAATGTATTTAAATTTTTTTTTAATATTTTAGCCAGCTGAAGTACAAATGGATAATGAAACAATCAAGAAATACGAAGCCGAAATAGCAGATGCTGCAATTGCAGCATTACCCGACGATGATGAAGACTTGTGAAAAAACAAAATTGCGCAATTCTTTAGAGAAAGACACTCAAAAAAAAAATGTTATTATTATTTTTCTCAACTTTTTTTTTTCCTTTTTGTTTGTCTCTGTCATTCTTTTTTCTTTTCTTTTCGACGTGTGAGTGTAGATGAAACGATTCGATGATGAAATATTTACGCGTGCGAAAAAAGTCCATCGATAGGTTTCTTCATTTATCTTTTCTTGTTGTTGTTAAATTTCTTTCTTTCTTTCTTTTTTTTTTTCACTTTTTCCCTATTACTATCTGTATCACAAGTAAAAACAACCAAGAATCGTCGACGTATTTTTTTTCTTTTTTTTTGAAAGATGAAAAACATTAGCAGTCAACAAAATGATTTTTAAAAAAAAGCGTGGTTTTTTTTTTCTATTTGTCTTCTATCTTCAATTGTGAAGTAAATTCGAGCAAAAGAAGCTATTAACAGCATTAATAAAATAACGAATATGCGCGATTTCCATAGATATTTAAATAATTATTATTTGTTAATTTGGAAATCGACTATACCTCTTCTTTAAGAAACATGAAACATTAATATTGCATATTAAGAATTTTATGAAAGAAACAAAAAAAAAAAATTAGCGGTTTCAAATATTGTTCTACATTGATGATTGATTTTATGAAAACTGTTGATTATTGATGTTTATAGTTTAGGTCATACTTGGAACCGATTGGATTCGTTTTGACCAGCCGGTTGAAATTCTTGACTTAACCGGCAAAAAACCCCGATATGTTTATTATATCAATTAACCAATCAGTTCTTTCGATAAATAGTCTATTACATAAGTTCTACAAAGATGTACGGTGTAAAACTCATATAACTCTTTGAGTTTCTAATGGTAACAACTCCTATTTTAGTCTGTCATGGTTCAAATATGCTAACATTAAGAACCAACGAAGATTTCTTTCCAAACGCTTCATCTAGTAACTTACAGCAGCTGACATCTATTTTGTGCTTTGGCTGACTTTTTTCAATAATGATATGATTTATTTAGAATTGAGGAGTTTAATCTATTCTAATTGAAAATAATTTTTTTAACGCAGCTGAAAAGTATCTCAATTTGTAAAAGAATACTATTACCGTTAGAAAGATAGTACGGTTTTTATATTAGACTTCCTATTTGAAGGTTTCTTCAAATATCTAAATATTTTCATAGTTACATTATACTAGTAATTGGCAAGATTTTGACAATAGAACAGAATCACATTCTGATATTTGGTAATGAAAGTATGAACTGAAAACTCTGAGAGTTACCCAGTCAGACAAAAATTTTGAAAAACGCGTTTAAACGCACAATCGGGAACCGCGATTGTAAGTCATTAACGCTCATTAAAAAAACACACGAAAACGCGTTTATTGGCGTTTTTTATAACTTCATGGGCGTTAAAACGGCGACAATTCCCGTTTTTGAGCGTTAAAACGCACTATTATTCTAGAACTTAAAAATAATACGTTTTAACGCTCCAAAATTGGAGTTTTNAATCGGGAACCGCGATTGTAAGTCATTAACGCTCATTAAAAAAACACACGAAAACGCGTTGATTGGCGTTTTTTATAACTTCATGGGCGTTAAAACGGCGACAATTCCCGTTTTTGAGCGTTAAAACGCACTATTATTCTAGAACTTAAAAATAATACGTTTTAACGCTCCAAAATTGGAGTTTTTGCCGTTTTAACGCCCAAAAAGTTACAAAAAACGCCAATAAACGCGTTTTCATGCGTTCTTTTAATGAGCGTTAATGGCTTACAATCGCGGTTCCCGATTGTGCGTTTAAACGCGTTTTTCAAAATTTTTGTCTGACTGGGTAGTTAAAATTGGTCTAGAAAAGTGAGCTCGAAATTTTGATGCAAAACATCTTTAGCTTAGACCGAAAATTAATGTCTAATACCTGATTAACTTTTCATGAACATAATAAATTCATTAAGCATCATCAGAGGTTCTCATCCTACAATAAGAAAGTGTTAGTTTAATGTTTAGAGTTGAATTTTTACAACAACACCTGAAAATTTGTCAGTTGGAGACTTTCAGACTGATATCTCTTGACCATTAAAAGCATGAAAACCAGTAAAGTAGGCCAACTGTAGCACCCCAAAAACGCATTGAAGAAATCGACCAATCCAATTCCAAGTACAGTTTAAGTCTTATTATTGATAGATATTCCAGAATAAATTGTACTAAATCTCGGTGCCTTTTTTTTCTTACTTCAAAAGCATAAACAGTTTTTCTTATATAACTTCAAGCTGTACGAAACTATCGACTTTGTTATTCAAGCAATTTTAGCTTTATTGACGCCAAATTTAAAAGAGTCACGTATATTCAGTCATTTAACTATAATTTCCTATTCTCTGCTGTCGTTTATTGATTTTTGTAAAGCATTTGCTCGTCAATGCCGATGCCAAAAGTAAATTACTTCATAAAAATAGATGGAAAAAGCTGTGTTCTATGCTTTCATAACCGTGACAAGTCTCTCGAGACTTATGTTTACTAGAAAAAATCTAGAACTGGCAACTGTCGATAATTTCTTAGTCATATAAAAGATTTGCTATTATGTTATCAGATGTAGAATTGAATATCTGAACAAAACTGTAAAAATTAAATTGAACATTGAAAATATTTAAATCGTTTCGAATAAAAAAGAAAACAAGAATGTCATAGGTCTATCAGAAAAGAACTTTTCATATTTTCTATTTCGAAACCTGTTTTTTTTCCAAATATATTTTTTTTTTGAAATTCTAAAACAATCATTTAAAGTTATAGAATTTTACGAAAAACTTTGTGAGATAGTTGAACTTTTAGCCGTATTGTCATTAAAAAGTTGTTATCGGTTTTTTTGTTATCGTGATAGTCGTAGTTGGATGACTAAGTAGATGTTCTTCATCTAAATTTTGTGTCGATAAGAAGAAGTTGTTTGAGAAACAGACGAAAATTTTTTGGACCTTAAAATTCTTTATATTTAGGCACACAAGGGGAGTTTTTTTATGATTGAGAATCGAGAGAAAAATACACTCAGATTAAGTGCAATCTCTCCTGAGACATCCATTATTGTTAATGATGTTTTCATATTAACCCATTGACGACGAAAGTAAAATAGGCCTTCTCAATATTTATTGTGTTCTGACATAAGTGCCATTGATAAAAATATTGTATCTTTAAATCAAGTCGAAATGCAAGAATTATGATTGTCAATAATTTTCAAAGTATACCGTATTAACAATAAATTTCTTATTTTTTTTTATTCCACAAGTAAGTTCATCGCCAAAAAGTTACTATTAGATTTAGAATATTTGTTTATGCATTATTCTTATCGATATTGATATTTCTAAAGATTAGAAATATTTTATTCAACCTTCCTAAAGTCGTGCATCCAAACTTAATGAGAAAATTTAAATATTTCAAACTTATCTCATCGAGTATGAGCAATATAAATAAATTGTCATACCATAAATATAGACGGATGTCTGTCTTTGATAACCAGACTAGAAATAATTCAATCGAGGGCTTGTCTTAATAGGAGATTGAAAGGAAACTGAAAAACAACTCAAAGTCATTGAGTTTGTGCATATTTTTATTGCCTGTAGCACGTAGTCTAAAGACGTTGCCGAAATTGTTCCTGACTTTCTCTAATATCATTTCTCTAATTCAATCTTCTGCAGACAAAAAGAAGTGTTGTATCACGTAGCCTAGCAGATAAAGACATTTTTCTTCATTTAGACAACAAGGATTTAAACGATCTGAGTACATGCTTCATCGTGCTGATGATGATCATCGTATATAATCAAAGATCGAAAATTCCACAAAATTAATCATCGATATAAAACACTATTTGAGAATATTAATTTCTTCTTGACTATTAAACAAATTAAATGATTATTAACATTATAGATTAATCGAAACAAAGAGATGTTATTGATATTTTAATAAGTTTGAATATCACGCTAAAAAGAATGAAATTCATTGATAATACAAAGAGAAATTTTTCCTATTAGTTGCTATAAAAGTGAGGCCTTATTAAAATCCCAATTGACATAAATACAAAATCAAATCAAGAAAAATTTTCTTTTTGTTTTTGATTCAACTAAATTATGTACTAGACGATTGAAAGATATATTACGTAAAAAAACAAGAAAATAGCGCTTCAATAAACAATCACGATTGTTCTATGATTTGAAAGAACAATTAAGCACAAAAAACTTTGTACATGAGTCTTTTTCTTATAATTTCTTTGTTCAATTTCCTTATGAATATTAAATTAGAGCTCGGAAAAATTATAAATTAATTTTTTCTCTGGGGATTTACCGATGCGTGTTGTTTACAATGTAATACCAATGATAATTAATAGATCTTCTTACTTTGTTATAAGTGCGATCATAATTAAAAATTCTTTATTATCCTATACATCAATTGAACAATACTAAAAAGCTGTTATCACAATCCCTGTGGGATTAAAATATAAAATACGATGTAGTTGCTGTTGCTAATTACAGACATATGATTTTATTCTATCTATTTGAGGACATATTTCTTCATTATTCTTTTACTTTATTCTCTAGCAGTGTGATGTAGAAGTAGTTCATATATGTTCTGTGATATTTCCAAATTTTCACCCCTATACTTCAACACTTTTTTCAATCATGTTTCCTAAAAATCTCCCAATAACATAGTTAATATATCAGCGAATATATTGAATAAATCGGTTTCATACAACCTTACTGTATTTTTAAGGTGACTAATGTAAATGGGTTGCATTATATCTAGTGGTGATCTATCATGCACATCAACGATACGTAATTAGTAAAATATTACTAATTTAATGACAGGATGATCAATATAAATCATCGAATTAGTAATATTCTCCAATATTGGGTCTATTGTTTAGGTGAAATTTTCTGATGAGCAATAAAAATGTATTGATGTCATATTCGCTATATATATATATATATATATATAAATATATCGAAAAAAAATATACTTAACCATTAATCCTTCATAATACATTACTCCTACGTATACCAATGGCGTATTATTCTAATTCATTACAAGCTGCTTTTGTTCAATCGGATAGAAATCGAGATGGAGTATTAGATCGACATGAATTTCGAAATTTTCTTGATTTTCAAAATGCTGATCGTAATCAAGATGGACGTATTAGTTATGGTGAATTCGCAAACATAGCTGGTAAGTCAAATTATGGTTTTATCAAATATATCGAAAATTTTTATTTTGTAGCACCAAATCTTTATGTTCCTCCAAGAAATGCGGCACAAGCTTTTCGAATAGCTGATCAAAATCATGATGGTTTTTTAGATCGACGAGAATTGGCTGATTTCTCTGACTTTCAATATGCTGATTTAAATCATGATGGTCGTGTTGATCCGAACGAAATGCGTATGTTTCTTGCTAGCAATCAAATGGCAAACTGTAAGTACTTAGCTTCAAGCCTTTTCTTACATACTTCTTTGTCTTTTATTCAGATTCACCTTATTATCAAGGACAACAACATCAATATCAACATAATCAATATATGTATCCACGACGTCGTTACTAAGAAACTTTCATATTCTTTCGTGCTCTCTTTTATTTTAACGTGCAAAATATTCCATTAGAGAAAAACAAATAAAATTATTAATCCAATAGTTGACGATTCAACTGTTGTATCATCTTGTTTTTATATGAATAGAAATTCACACGTTTTTGCTAACAAAAAGTAAGATAAAATGAAGCATAGATTATTTGAATAGGTATCAAAAGATCAAACTAATTACATTAAAGACTCATGTTGAAACGATAATACTTCCGTTCTTTTTTTCTTTTGAGAAATAATTTGAAAAAAATTATGGTCTACATTTGTTCATTTATATCAATAATCTTTTTTCTTTTTACATATATGTAAAAACACCCTGAAACATGAACGAAAGTGTAAACAGAAAAGAAATCAAGAACAACATAATTTTTATTTCAGAAGAAAAGCAACAATAAAACAAAACATTTTAAACATAATAAAACACTTATCATCATATGTCAATAATGAAAACAAGTATTTGTGTAGACACTAGTAGAACAGTTAAATCATCATCAAACGCCTACATTTAAACATTCGATTTCAATTTTCTTCTTATTTTTCTTTTTTGCTGTTGTAGTGATTCTACATGCCATCACGTGTTAATCCTCCATATTCATTATCAACGAATGATCATGAAAAAAAACCCTATAGTAATATACAACAACAACAACCAACTTCCAATTTTCAATATAATCCATGGGATTTTGAATATCCTTGGTCACATGGTTTGTGTAGTTGTACAAAACAATGTGATGAAACATGTTATGGTATATGGTGTTATCCTTGTTTTATTTGTCATCTAACTTGGCGTATGAATGAATCATGCTGGATAACTTGTTGTGTACCTGGTTCTTTATCTATTTTAAGAACCAAAATTAGAACAGCATTTCGTATAGAAGTATTGATCAAGAAAAAAAATTAAATTATTAATATGTAACTTATATATATTTGCTTTTAGGGCTCGTATTTCTGTGATTTTTGTGTTGCTGAATGTTGTCCATTATGTGCAGCATTACAAATGGCTAATGAATTACATTTTCGAAAAGTGATGCGTTAACATTTTGTTTTTTTTTTGTCAATAGAACTCAATAAAATTGATTCATCATGTTAAATTTAATAATTTTTTTTCAATATATAATAAAACTATTTATTAACATTTTTTCTATCTTATCGAATGAATTTTTCATTAGATGACGCATAGAAAGGTATTTAAAGATGCATAGAATAATCATTAAAACTAGCAAATAACATCTTTTAATATTTATATCGTCTCATCAGAATGTGTTGGTTCATGACTAGTTATGCTTATTCAATTCTTCATATCTAACTTGATAAAAATCGACTGGAAGTCAAAATTGTCAATTGGATTTCAGTCATGTCAGTTCAAGGATTCATAAATCAATAGTTCGTTTTTTCATCATATTAATCAATAAATATACATGTATCATTTGAGTTCTATTCCTAATACTATTTCTTCTTCAGAATCATCAGTGCGTATATGTATGTTGTCAACAGTTAAAAGAGCTCATGAGATTTTTGTAGTCTGCAAATGACATTCCTGATCGTATTAGTGGGAATAACCGTAATAGAGAATTGCGACATCACGTCTTTTTTTTCTTCTTATTATTATTGTTTCCATTTATTATTCAGACCCGGCATGGGCATAGCAATAGAGACAAAGGCAGAAGGGATAGAAAAAGAAAAGAAAATGAGCTTTTGCTCTACGTTCGATCTTTTCAACTGAAAGAAGATGAACAACGATCGTTAAAATACTGTGATCGACATTATTGCGTTGCCTTCTATGTAGCATAGAGCATAAAATTGGAAAAAGAAAGACTTATTTTACTAGGATTCGCTTTTCCTTTTGGTTGCCCTCGTCAAACTGTTTCTACGAACGTTCTCAGTTTTCTTCTTTCATAAATATGATGTTGATGAGAATTTCCGACAAGGCAACAACGTTGTTCGGAAAAGAAATAAATGTTGTCGGTCGTTCACTGGTAAATATAGAAATGCATTGAGAAAAAAGAACAACATGTTATATAGTTAATGCGTTAGAACACAATATCTCATGAATTTTCTATAGGTTAATCAGACAAATTATTGTATTTATGCTATCTATTCACTGAATAGTTTGACACTATTTTATATTCATATTTGCATTTATTTGTACGTTTGTTTTTGTTCAAAAGAAAAGAATTCACGAAAATTGTATGGTTCATGTTCATGTTCTGTCTAGATTAATTTTATTCGAAAATTGACCTTGTCATAATAACATGAGAATGACAAAAAAAAAACTGAAAACATAAAAGAAGACGCATTCATGTTCATTGTAAATAGCTATAGATCTCTGTGCTGTTGTTTTTTTTCTGTAACTTGCTTCAATAAAGAATTGAGCACATGAGGAAAGAGAAGAAAGGATATGCAAAAGAAAAAAACAATAGCAATAAGAAACTCATAGCAAGAAGATGCTGATGTTAAATCTAGAGACTCGAAACGATGAAAAGACAAAAAATAAGAGAAACACAAGCAATAAATGCTTATGATATGGGTTTTCCTGTTTTCTCTCTCACACATACTCTCTCGTTGTCTCTTTTTTTTTTTATTCTTCGCTGTTTTTTTGTATTCTAGCGTAGTCTTACATATTCATTCTAAATCTTAATGGCCTCACCGGGTGACACATTGAAAAATAGTCTATTTGGTCAACTTAAATCATATAGTAATGCTGTTCACGATGCTTTTGAACAACGTATTGGTAAGATTATTTATTTTTATTTATAAAAAATATTTAAAAGAAAAACTTCTTTTTTTCCTCTCAGTGTTTATATCTATTGAAAATTAGATTTTCATATCAATGTTAAGTGTTTTCAATAACTTCTACTCCACAAAAATAACTAGGTTATTAAAATAAATTTACATTATATCAACTGTAATCTCTCTATTGAAAGCAAAATCAAAAAAAAGAAATCACTGCTAGCTCTAACCAATGTTCATCTTTGATATAATTACCTTGTTTTTTCTTTTGTCATCATTCATCATCGGATTATTATAAATTTTGATATAGAAAAAAACAAAAAAGAGGACATATTATAGTTACGGTTAATTGAGATCTTGTAGAAAGCAAAAACTGAAATGTCAAACTTGTTGCTTTCGTTTAATGAGTCGTACCATTAATTTAATTACTCTTTTACTTTATAATAAAATATGAGCAGGAGGGAAAAAAAAGTTATTCTTCTACCAACTGAATAATAAACATATAAATATATTTTTTTTTGTTTTAGCACGTCCGTTACTAGCATTTAAACGTGATTTAAGTCGTCCAACTTCTGAATGTCGTGTTCCAAATGATCACGAATCAACATTATTATCATCAAATCGTATACATCAAGAATCGTCGTCATCATCATCACCACTTGAAATAATCGATATTGATACAAGTAATTCATTTAAATCTTTATTTGATAAAGTGAAAAATTCTTTATCACCATCAACAAAACGACGAGCACCAGAAAATCCAACAAATGTTGAAAAAAAAAATTCATTAAAAGAAAATGAAAACTTATCTGTAAATATTTCATCAAATAGACAATCTCGAAAACATCGTTTACGTCAAAAAAGTGTTTCATTTGCTGAAAATATTGAAACTGATAATGATAGTGATAGTGATAGTTATACTCAATATTCAATTGATGATCGAAATGAAATTGTTCGAAATGCTCATGTACTTGCTGATAAAATATTAACGGCAAGTATTGATGCAACAGCAGCAACTAAACTAGCATCAACAGATAAATTATCATATAAAGATGATGATGATGATGATTTTGAACAAGATTTTCATGAAACAATAAAACCACGACGTATTTCAATAAATAATATGGAAGACTTAGTTTATCAAGATTTATCAGCTGAAATTGTTGCTTATGTTTTAAAACATGCTTTACGAACATTAAAAAAAGAACAAGATGAATCAATAAAACACCAATTAATTATCAGTCAGAATGAACAAGATGAAGATTTTATTGATTTAAAATAGCAATTAGAGTCTTTTTATTTATTAATTATTTTCCTTTTGTGTATAATCCTTCTTATGTAGATACAAAAAAAAAAAATATTCAAAAATTTAATTTCAATAAAAAAAAAAACGAAATGATATTTTCTTCTCTTGTTTGATAATCAAATACTTTTTCGTTTTGTAATGAATGACTTGAATAAAGAAAAAAGGTTTTTTTTTTTAAACCGGAAAATAAAGCCATTGCAACTTTGATGTTCCGGTAATAGGTAATACGATTCAACGTTTGATGAAATCTTTTGTTTTTTATATCAATGAAGCTCAAAGCCTCACAAGTTACTTTCATCTATTCAAAACATGAGGAATATTCGTGAGTGTTGTGTTCTAGCAATTCTTTTTCTTATGAAATTAATACTCTACTTGGCGAAAATTACATATTGAATCTTATAAGATAATGAAATTATGAAATCTTTCAGGAAATTTTAAGTACTTTCAATTTGTATACTTATTGACGTTCTTGAAACTATTCTTTTCAGATTTTTGTTTTTGCTTATTTGATCAATTCAAAAATCTTTTATACCTTGAAGTTCAGACAATGATCTTATTCTTTTCGTTCCAAAGATTCTTATTTGATCTTCAAGACAAATATCACGTGATTTCTATATATACATGTATATAAACAGTAGCCGTCAAAATCATCCAACCAATAGATTATTTCATTTTGTGCATGTCTCAAAAGCTAAGTGAGCTACAGCAATCTGGTTTTCATCACATTACAGCTCATAGCTTTTAGTATTCTAGTTCAAAATTTCACACGAATCCGCTCATCTGTTTAGTTTTTATTGACGATACAAAGAGAGCATGTTGTTGTTTTTTTCCTTTTAAAATCATTCAACCACTTACGTTTATACACTGTTGCGCGTCCGTTCAAGGTTAAGAGTTTCTCTATGATACATGATTTAATAGAGTAAATTGCACTCTACATAACGAGTACTTTTTCTCGTAGCTTACTTTAGAGCGAGGATTAAAACGCAATACTTCTTTGATCCATACCTCTTATTGTTAACACAAAGGCGACACAAGACTTTTTTTCATATGATGTATAGCCAGTTTTATTGTTTAATATATCAGTAGCAAGAGTACTACTAATTGTATTTGATATTCTATTTGAATAGATATTTCATGGTGGAAAGTTATGTTGATCGTTCCCTTTATATAGACCCCAATTACAGAAAGGCTTTTCTGTACGGTCTCATTTATGCATTGAATGAGACATTAAAAAGTTGTTTTAATAGCATGGAGTTTTGGGAACTTTTGTTTTTAAATAAAAATTCTATATTTGAACTCAAAATCGATTATATCACTTAAGTTATATAGTTTTGCTAAGTTATAAATAGCAAGTTACTGCTGAGACTATAGTAAGCTTTTTACTCTTTCTATTGATGTATGAAACAATAAAACTGGCTATACATCATATGAAAAAAAAAGTCTTTTGTCGCCTTTTTGTTAACAATATCTTATATGGGTCAAAGAAGCATTATTTTTTAATCCTTCTTTGAAGGAAAACTACGAGGAAAGTACTCGTTATGTGGAGAGCAATTTATTCTATTAAATCGTGTATTATAAAGAAAATAACCATTTAGAATAGACTCTCAATAGTTTGCAGACATAAGTGGTTGGATAAATTTAGAACGATGCAAAAAAACAACAACATACTCTGATTGTATCTTCAATAACAAGTAAACACATCAATGGATTGATCTCAAATTTTGTACTCGAATACTCGAGACTATGTGCTGTAATCTGACGAAATAACAATTGATAATTGTTTTGTTCAATTGCATGAATAAAAAATGTCCTATACAGATAATATGTGTATGAATTTTATGTCACTATGAGATAAGTATATCGGATAACTCACTAACAAGTTGATTTTAGAAAGTTTTCAAAAACAACATTATCAAGATAGACAATATTGTCAGTGAATGAACCATTATCGATTTCAGCTGATTAAACTGAAAAATACGAAATATTATAAAAAGTGTCATTTTAATGTTAATAGAATAGATTATTTTTTGTTATTTGTTTTTTTCTTGATTAAAAGTATCACATTTATAGCATGACTATGAAATTGCCTTTTTTTTCTTTTATCATTGTGTTAATGAATTTTATTTTATCGATTTACAATTTATCTAAAGGCATATGGAAATACAAGCACTGTTGTTGTTATAGCTATTTTTTTAATGTCTTCTGTTAAAAATGAAAACAAAATATCAACGAAAGAAAATAGTCTTGTCGACATCTAGTAAACACTACACCTAAATTACACAAATCTTGCTAAAGAGACAGAACTTGTCTTAGCAGACAAGACTTGATTTACATGAATCTTGCTAGCAAGTCAAGATCTGTTTTTTTTTCTGTTGTTGCAAGGAAAAAATCTTACAGTGAGGCATATATATGAAAAGAATTATGGCTCATGGTCAAGAAAAAGAAAAACCTCGAAAAAATAATGACTAGAATTTCAATTCGTATTATTTTTAGTATAGAAATATTCATTGAAACAGGAAATTTTACTTGACATATGTTCATTGCTCTAGATTTTGACATAGTAATTTGATAAAAGGGCTCTTATCTTTAATAGAAAAATGTGTGAATAGAGTTTAATCAGTATTATTTAATGTAAAAAGTCTTTTCAGAATTTGGTGACAAAAGTAATTTATGATTCGGATGTGAATGTAATGAATCGAGAAAGGTAGTAATATGTCGATCTCTGTAGAGGTTATTTTGTTTTCGTATATGAAACATTCAATAAATGTGATACAAAGTTTGTTTTTGAAAATAATTAAGAGAGATATCTGAAACTTTGATGAGTATGCTTTCTCATAATTAATTTTACTGATTGTTACGATAGTAAAACAAGTTCTATTTTTATTTGTTGTCGCCACTTAAAATAAGACATACTTTTCAGTTCTTGTAGAAACAGCAAATTTATAATATAATGTCTTTAAAATAGAAGAAATAATTAGACGTGAACGGAATATCAGATTATGAATTACAAGACGTCTAAATATTTAATAAGCATATTTTCTTTTCTATCCTTTTATTTTGTATTTTCTTATCGAACTAAACATTTTCTTCTAAGCATATCTGGGTAAGTCCGAGTCATTCATTCTAAAAAGCAAAAGTTTATAATTCAATATCAGTATTAGTTTCAAAAGAAATTGATGATTTTCTGCACGAAGAAAATTTACCTGGTAATCGTTTTTTTCAGAAAAAAAATTCATATTAATCTCTTAATAATCTTACTGGAAAATGAAGTTTTCGGCAGATATTCAACAAACAAGGGTCAAAAATAGCTTATTTGGCAATTCAAAATTCTTTGTTGGATTTTATTCTATATACTTATTGTTTTTTTTTTCGTTTGAAAGAATATGCTTCGATGCAGACCATGACAAAGCCTTATTTTTTAAAGTCTTACTTTGTCAGGAGAGAAAAGTGATGACATGTTCAATTTCTTGAAAAACTCTCAAAAAAATGATGCTCTTCGCATAAAAGTACTCTTTTACATAATAATACCAACACTTCATTCAAAAAAGAAACTCTGTCATGCCTTGCATCTTGAAGTTTTCTTTGAAACAAAAGAAAATTAAATATATAGAAGGAAATCTCACAGAGAATTGTGGATTGCTCGATCAAAAAAGTGAAAAAGATTTCCCGTTTTGTCTGAAGAAAAAAACATAACATATGATGAAAACGACAAATGTCGGCCGTTGTTTTTTTTTGATAGAAGGGTGCTGGAAGAAAAGTCACTTTATCAAAAGATAGAGCTTTTTTTCTCTTTCGAACTGTATATCATTTATTTTTATAACATATTTATAAACGAAACGACACAACAGAAAAGAGAAGTATTCTTAACATGAATCCGCACTTTTCTCTATAACAGGACTGGACAAAACGTCAATCCTTATATCTCTTCGATAAATACGTTCTGAAAAGAATATTTTTTTTTATCAATTGATAGGAAAGTTTTTTCTCTTTCGAACAGTGTCTGATTCATGTTTGTCACATATTAGTAATTTAAACAAGACAAGAAAAAAGAAAAATACTTTTACAATAAATTTATAATTTATATATGAATTCGTTAAAAATATCTTGTAGACAACAGTTAGTTACAATTAACTGTCGTTTAACAATATGTTTTTGATCAGTTCATATAAAAATTAGAAATTTATTGCGCGGATGTTTCTCTTTTTCGCTTGTCTGATTTCATTTAGAAATATGTGGCAAATATAAATCATATATTGTTCGCAAGAGAAGAAAATTTTCTATCAACTGATAAAAAAATCTTCGTTTCAAAACGTGTTTATCGAAGAGTTATAAAAAACAACATCCTGCACCGTTTTCTGAATGTCACGAAAAGTGCGGATTCTTTTTAAGGATGTTTCTTTTTCCAGTTGCGTCATTCCGCTTATGAACGTGTGACAAAAATGAATTATATACGATTCGAAAGTGGAGAAAAAGTTCTATCTTTTGGGAAAAAAACTTTTCTTCCAGCACCATTCTATGAAAGAGAAACAGCAACCGACATTTGTTCGATTATTTTTACATCATATGTTATTTTTCAAACAGAAGGTGACAGAAATCATTACAAGTATCAGGAAAACATAATGTGATAAATAAAAGAACCATATCGTTTATGAAAGATCAGACTTCAGGCTATCTTCTCATGCATTTATCTCGAATTCAATTTTTCTTACCAAAATTATAGGAAAGCTTATTTGAAATTCTATTGTTCAAATTTTGTCATGAGCATATTTTTGTAATCAAACATCTTTGAAGTTCAATAATACGTTAATTTCAAATGTTAATAGAGTTTTTATTGCGTGTAAACAAGTTTAAGTTTAGATTGTTTTTACTGTTTTGTAGAACTATATGGAAAAAAAAAGTTTATTTTACTGTCCTTAATTTCTTAATAAGGCCTATGGTAGTTGTGTCATGTTATTTCATGTATGTCTGTTCTTATTTTGTTTTTGTCCATAACAATTAGAAACAAGATACCGTATCATGAAAAACTTGTTGTTAATGTTCTTTATAAAAATACATAGAAAATGAAAAAAAAATGACAAAAATAAGTCGACTCAAAAAGTGACTTGACATGTCCAACTCTGGTGCCGAAAGAAAAAATATACAAAAATTAAAATTAAAATTCAATGCCTTGATTATTTCCAAACTTATACATTTGAGATTATGAATTCTTTCGCATATCATTAAAGAAATAAAATTTCTTTCGAAATAAGAAAAACAAAATTTTATTCTTTTCTACATTGTTTACAAAAATATTTTTTTTACATAAAAAAAAAATCAGTTCATGGTCGATTCAGTTTCGTTTGTTGTATCAAAAAAGAGATTATTATTTTTTGGTGTAAGTAACCAAATAAAGCCTGCTTCAACACCATTCATATCATCAACACAACAATCTTGTACCAACCATTGATTACCCAATGAACTTAATTGTAAATCACGAACAACATCCATAGCTGACCACCGTTTTGTTTCTGTATTTCTAATACATGATAATATCAATAATGGTAGATAACTAAATTCTCTAGTCATAACTTGTAATTCTGTACAAAAATCATTTAATTTATTTTCTCGACAAGCATCAATAACATAAACAAGACCACTTGCTTCTCGACAAACATCACGTACTTGTGGACTTATTTCAAAATGATCAATGTTATTTGAATGAACAAGACGATTATTGGTTATTAGTCGATCTGCATTGGTACGACTTTCACGTTCTTTCATACAATTTGTATATAATGTTATTAAATTAAACATATAATTCTGTAATTTCATTTTAATACCAGAACCAAATCCAGCATGTCCTGGTATCATACCCATTGTTTGAAAACGTTTTGATTCATCCCAAAGAAGATTTTTGACTAATGGAGATGTATAACTTTCTAAGCCAGGTCCAAACATAATTAAATCTTTTGAACTACTAAACCAACTGCGTAGATAATTTGATATTTGACTAAACGAAACAAAACTGTCATCTGTTGGAATTGAACGACGACGTATTGTTGGTGAGCATGTTAAATAAATTTCTTTTTGTGAACGATCTGATTGAACAAGAATATAACTCAATGGGTTTGAACGAGAACTAATTGATGACCAAAATTTCATATCACGTATAAGACGTTGACGCCAAACATTATCATCAGTTCCAAGACGATACCATTTTTTACAAACATTTGATATTTGACATAGATCTATTGGACTAAGAAATGAAAAAAGATGAAGATAAACTTCATCAGGTAGATCAAGAATTGATAGACTAGTGTTATTTGTATCATTAGACATTTGTTGTTCAGCGGAATTCGTTGTTATTGAATGACGATGAGAAAATTGTTGACCACCACCAATAACAAAAATCTTAATAAAATGAAATTATGAATATAATTAGATAAATAAATTTATTTATTCATTCATTTATTTATTTACTTGTTCTCGATTAAGCTTAAGACCAGTTAATGAAGTTAAAAATTTAAATGTATCTCGTCGTTTGTCTTCGTTTAACATATGTTCAATTGTTGATTGAGTATTGTCCATCTCTAGATTGAAAAAGTCGAATAACTGTGTTAAACAGTATTGTATTTGTTTTTTATACTATACATTCCGACTCGGTGGGTGTATACGGAGCCACGTCTTCATGTGATGACGTGGATGACGCGTTGACTAGTTTCTATTTGGCTATGACTCATACATTCTTTTTCTTTCTCTCATTCTGTTTCATTTTTCCTATCCCACAGATCAGGGTACGATGATGTTGCACGATGTCAATGCATCACTTCAAAAGAGTTTATTTCTCATTCGTTTTATTAATGTGCGCAATCAAAATTTGAATGGCATTGACGTAGAAAACTATTGCGTATCTAGAAATCTTATTGATTAGAAACAAGTTTTTATATAAGAGAAACTGCTGAACCATTCTATTCAATTATTGTGCTAATATGATAGACAAAACTTTTGTTCTCATACATTTAACTATTGTAATAGTATATTTACATTTCGAAAGAAATATTATAAATACCTAGAATGAAATATCTATTTTTCGATTCTATACCAATAGCACAAGTTAAATAATTTAAATATCTAGGATATTTAAACTTAACTAACTTTGAATACTTTTATTAAACAACAACTAATTAAAATGAAAAGTGCATTCACCAATATTTGCAAATATCAACAAAAATAATCTCATATTTTTCTGTGCTTTTATATGGCTTCATTTTAATTTCATCGCTATCATATATATATTAAATTCTATTGAAACTCGAGAAAAATGTCAGAAGTTTTATAGAAAATACCTACACATTATTTATTGTCTACAATATATGACTAATACTGATTTACATGAAACTTTGACCCCTCGAATACTTGAAGATCGTTTTAGAAGAATTATACGAAAAAGTCTAGGTAATATTCAAAATTATGAATTTTCAAATGCTCAGTGCTATCCATCAATATTAACGATTGAAACTAACATTATAACAACAATAACATTTTACAATACAAAAATTTATTTTTCTTATTCATTCATTGGTCGATCAAGAAAGAAAATAAAAATTTTTTTAGCAAAATAATAAACAAATACTATTTAATAAATTAATTATTTTTTTGTAATGAGTGACTAATAATGATCAGATGTGTGTGAGGAGTTTTTCTCGATTCAGAACTTCAAACGTCCAATCCACAAAGAAAGTTTTTCTTCATCATTATTTCTAAAGAAATATTGCTCTCTAACATTGAATTGGCAATATTTTCTAGAAAAATACCATGGATTGTTCACCACTTGAATGTGATTGAAAATAGTCTCCAGAAAAGTATTGCATAGTCTAATCCGT
Source organism: Rotaria sp. Silwood2 (assembly GCA_905329745.1). NCBI lineage: Eukaryota > Metazoa > Rotifera > Eurotatoria > Philodinida > Philodinidae > Rotaria > Rotaria sp. Silwood2. The sequence goes on from CAJNSZ010000041.1 coordinate 775,631, forward strand.
TAAAAAGACATTAAAGCATTTTTTGACAAATAGTCGACAGAAAACAATGTTCAAAATATGAAATTCTTTTTAGGTTTGTGTAATTTGAAAGTTTTTCCTCAAGTCTTTTCGAGAGTTAAGACAAATATTCTAAAGTTATTCTATCAAAGGTGATTGTTGATTCTAAACTAGCTGTATTAATAAGAAATAACTGTTAGGAAAAGCATTTTTCAAGTGACTTCACAAATCTTTTCATCATTGTATTGTTCACGCATTTATCGGCGTTTGTATAAAATTTTTGCATTGATCTGTTTACTAGTCTTCGAACGATTAAGTTTGTTTTATGAACTCTGTATGAAAATTTAATCAGTATTTACTCTACTATATATTGAATATTAGAAGATAGTCGGTTTTAACTCGAAGTGGTAGAAAGAATTTTTGTTCGTTAATATCACATGATTTCTCAAGAATCATTTTCTTAAATAAATGTAGTCAATTAAATTACAAGAAAACTTATACAACATGTAGTATTTTACTATTTTCTCATGTATTATCAAATCCAAAAAAAAAATGAATAATTTTTTCCGAGCATACATTGTAAGAATTATTGGTTTTCAAGATCTTCCTAAAATTTATACCTTTTCCGAATTATTTCTTTACTTAGCAGATATTCTTTTTTTCCCATTGTATTCATCATACGTATTCATCAAACTTATCATGATGATTATCAAAGCACTCTTCGTGTCTGTAATTTTCCTAACGTGATTCCATTTATCTTGACTAAATGTTCTAAAACTTACTCAGTGCTTCAATCGTATCAGGAAAAAAAGAGATAAGATTCATTGAAATTGTACAATTCCTACCATTCATTGATTACATGATGGTTTAGTCAACAGTAGATGATTTCCTTTAATTATCCTACATATGTACGTTCGTTTGACTTTGAATTTAGTATCATATATTTCGTAACAATGCGATAGCTATATGATAGATGTTTGACAAAGCAAAGTTTACTGTTGATGAGTAAAGATGACTATCGCTTACTTTAAAAAGAGGTTATCATTTCAATTTCTTATCTTTACTGATACATGAACAAATATTATTCTTTTTCATTGTCTATAATATTTGCTATAAACAATGACTCTCTTTTGTTTTTTCTTTTTGCACTATATGAAGATATGAATCTGTGTTCTTTTTGTTTTTATGTTTTAGAATATTATTAAAAATAGTGAATCTAGAATTTGAGTAAATGAATGACCTGGATACAAATGAAACATCTTTGTTAATTCCTAGATCCGGTGTTCCTTATGATGAGCCTGATACTCGACTATTACATCAACGACTATTAGCAATATATTCTATTCTTGCCAGCACTGCTTTGGAACGTCTTGCATTCTATTCATTAGTGATTAATCTTATCTTTACTTTACAATTGAGTGAACTTGATTGGAATTCTGCAAATAGTGTAACTGCTTCATTCATTTTTTTTGGTAAATATTAGTTAATAAAAACAAAAATTTGAAAATCAAATTGGTTACTAAAAAACTATTATGATGACATGCTTTTGATAGATTTATTATCGTCTCTTATAATTATAAGTTTAATAGAATTTAATCACTAAATTGGATGAGAGATCTACATTATTCTTTTTTTATTTGCAAATTTTTACTGTTTATATTTCATATAGAAACGTGAGAATGCAAAAACAAAAATTCATATTTGACTAATCACTTTGTGCCTTCTCAAATGAATAGACAAGCAATATGAATGAAATCCTAATTTTTAATGTTATTTTTCATTTTAAAAAATAGGTACAAGCTATATATCAACACTTGTATTTGCTGTTTTAAGTGATGCTAAATTAGGTAGAGCTAGAACAATAATTATTGGTAAGTTGAAAAAACAACACTATTCAAGAAGTTTCTATTATTTAATTGAATCTTTCTTATAGGATTCTTTGTATATATAATTGGTTATACAATCGTTTCCTTAATTTCAAATACAACGACACATGCATTTTTCTGTCGTAGTTCATCTAAGAATAATGAAACAAATATAGATTCAATAATAGACGAACATTGTGCTGGTCCAGTTATAGGTACACTCATTTTTACGTTAGTATATTCATTTTGATGTTGTTTTTTTTGATTTGTTGTATTTTACTGTATTAAGTGCTATTGGTGTTGGTGCTACACAAGCTAATATGGCTGTATTTGGAGCCGAACAAGTTCAAGAATCAAATAAACCATCACGATATTTTGATAAATATATTATAGCAATAAATATAGGTGGTATCTTTGCAACTTTACTCGTTCCATACATTCAAGTTACTCAAAGTGATCCAAATCGATTTTTTCATGGATATCTTGTTTCAGGTTCATTACTTGTTGGTGCTTTTTTATTATTTATTTTGGGTTATCGATTTTATATTCATATTGAACCACACGATACAATAATTACAAAATGTATTCCTGTTATCATAAATGCATTTCAAACATGGCGAAAATATAAAGTTGCTCAAAGTGAAACAACTAATATTCTCAAAAAATCTTCTTCAACGAATCTCTTAGAAGAGTCTATTACTAATCATGAAGATCAATTGATAACAGTCAAAGAATATTCATATTCATTTCTTGACTTTGCTAGAGCCTCTAACAATGGTAAATTCATTGATCGAGTTGTTGATGATGTCAGATCACTTCGACGTGTTATCGTTGTATTTCTTCTACTAATGCCATATTGGCTTGTTTACTATCAAGTAGAAACTATTTGATTTTCTGATTATAACTTTACTTATGTTATTGTATTCTTTTTGTTTTAAGATTCAAACAACATTTTTTCTACAAGGTGAACATATGTATATACCATATATTTCAAATGTAACACAAACAAAGATGCCAGTTATATGGATGTCAGTTGGTGATCAAGTGTCGATCATTAGTAAGTTTATATAAAAGAAAAGACTTTTCTCTATAAATATGATTTAAACTAGTTGGTATTTTAATTCTCAATCTATTTGTCTATAAACATTTGGTAAATTACAATCAATCAAGTTTGATACAAATAAAATTTGTCATCGGTATGATTTTAGCATCGATAACTATGTTTATTGCTGGTACAATTGAAAAATTTCGACAGCATGAATGTCATCCTGGTATTCGATAAGATTGATCTGTTCATTTTGTTATAATCATCTTGAGTTCTTTATTTACTTTCATACTTTAGGCAAGAATAATTCTGATTTATCTATATTTACACAATTACCACAATATATATGCATGGGTGTATCTGAAGTGTTTGGTATGGTAGCTAGTTTTGAATTTGCCTATATGGCTGCTCCACGTTCAGCTCAATCACTTATCATGAGTTTACGGTTTTGTTCATTAGGATTATCTTCATTTATTGGTGATGCATATGTTAAAGTAATGACAATAACTATTAAAAACTTAGACTTTGATGTGAGTGTATAATAATAATAAATTTTTAATATTTGAATTCATGAATTTTTCTTTTTAGTGTCAAAATAGTAAAGAAATTTTGTATATTTATTTCTATGTTCTTGGTGGTATTCAATTATTGACTATCTTTGTTTTTGTTTTATGTCATCGAAAATTTGGCATACTTCAGTTAAATCCATATCAAATTAATAAAAAACAATTCATATGATATTTGTTATGTATACTGATCTTTTGATAATAAATAAAAACATGAAGTATACAAAATTGATCTATTATATAGATAGTTTTCGTCTGAAATAATTCTTTTGAAGATGATAAATAAAATTTATAAAGATCTGTCACATTGAAAAAAAAGGTGAACCTTTCGAATTGATTTCAATTTTCAAAACTTACTTTAAATTTAGTCTTGTAAATGTCTTGTTTAATGTAGTAGATAATGAAGTTGCATTATTTGGAAGAGAAACTATCAATAAAGAGTTCTTATCTTAAAGGAAAAAGAACTCCTTGATGACATGTCATTGAGGTCAAGAACATGTTTGTTATTTGAAGATAAATTTACATTGTCAAATGGAAAGTTACGTAAGATACTTAAAATAAATATGTCGATTTGTCGCTCATACTTTATGTATGAATGGAAAGAAAATAGCACTAACATGAGAGAGAGAAAGAAAGAGATATACCAAGAGGGAAAGATCGAAGTCCTGGAATTCTATGAAATTCTACAGAATTCGAAGTCTATAGCCTGAAAACTCTCAAATGTACTGCTATTGGAGAAAAATCTGTTAGCATACATCAACAATGAAAGCATCATTTTCAATACTATTTTTCAAAACCTTTTCAATCAGACTTTCTTGTTTTCAAATCTTGATGTTGTAGGCATTGGATGCGGGTCTGACTGAATAGAACATCAATATTAGATAAGATACAACATATCCAACTCTCACCTGAGACGAATTTTTGCGTACTATACCGTTAGAAACACTAGAAGTTATTCTAATACTTACATACGAAAGAATGAGAAGATTACCTTTGTGATTGTATGAAAATAAGAATTTTCAAAATAAGAAAGAAATTTTCAATAGATAAACCTATGAAAGAGTATAATCAGAGAGATTAGAAACCAAATAAGAAACGTTACAGCGATGATTTCTCGATAAGTCTAATCTAGTTACTACAACTTGATCCATCAAAGTTTTGAGAGTCAATTGGATGCTCTCTGTCCTCATATAAAGTGCACTATATATGTGTATACAATCTAATTTATCCATGTCAGAGTCCATCAGAAGAGAAAATTTATGAAAAATACAGAAAGTTCTTTATTAAAGAGCACCATAGCAAAGTGTATTCATCTTTTATAAGTTTACGTTCGCTTTCACATGTTTCTTTCTCAATGGTTTACCTATTTCATCACTTGATAAATATCTCGATCTGTTGTTTTCTTTGAGTATGAAAATCATTGAAATTCTTGCATACTTCCTTGTTCTAGTAATATTATTATATTTCTTTTTGCGTAGTTTGAAAAAAAAAAGAAACATAATGTCATTTCTTTTTCTTATTAATATTGACATAATTTCAAGTAAGAAGGTTGAATAATAGTTACCCTTCTTCTTCTCGTTATCCTCTGTCTGTTTTCTTCTTTTTTTCATTAGCATGGACATATATGACCACCGGCTATTGGATATCAGATATGTAGATCCATATGAGCTATTGAATACCGTGAAAAGAGTTCGTACTCTTAGCTTATTATTGTGAAGATAATGTACTTTTACAATACTTTTTTAAATGAATACCTTGATCCCTCTCATAAACACTAGAAAAACTGATTTTCTAATTTCGACTTGAAACTTTGCATAGAGATAGCCTTCTACGAGAATAGCTTCTTGTGTATGCTTCAAATCTTATCGCTATCACTGTCCGAAGATACAACAATGGTAATAACACGTCTTTCACATCACTCATATAAACCAATAGATTTGATGTTCTTATTTTAGCATAGAACCAAATCAAAAGATCTGAAACTTTCACAATAGACTACTCTCGTTACGACTTATCTCTATGCGAAGTTTCGAGTCAAAATTAAAAAAAGAAATCAGTTTTTCTCAGAATGACCACGATGTTCATTTTAAAAAATACCGTAAAAGTACAGTATCTTCGTGGCAATAAGCTAATGACACGAACTCTTTTCAAGGTATTCGTAGCTCATTTGGACTAAATACAATGCACATAGTCTCGACTCATAATTGACTTATCAGTCGCAGGACTTTCATCCTTAGAGAAAGTTAATAAGTTCATTAACTTCAATCAGTAGTAAAATGCTTTCAAACGAAAATTTATTCACTGTTTTTCCAATTAAAAAATATCTTAATTCGACGATCACAGTCGAATGTCACAATTCTATCACAGTAAGTGAATTGACAGAATATTTAATTTTTTGTTTTGTTTTATATTGAAATTGAACTGATTCTACTGCTTCGTTTTAATCATGTAACAAATCAAAATACAGAAACAATCATGTTTAACAATATACCATAATTGCAACCGACTTTGATTGTACTACTTCAGAATCATCCTCTTTAGGATAGATGCAAAGAAACTGTACATGGATTAAGTTCAGAAATGATTTTGAAACGTCTAAATTAGTAAAAAGAACAAATTATGGAAAATATGCAAAGGCATAGTCATATAACCGAAGACGAAGCTAATTTTCTAAATCAACAAACTTACGAAGCTTCGAAAGAATCATTGAAGAAATTTAAACAAAAAAAGCATAACAACAATTGAAAATACAACCAAGAGATAAATCTGATGAAGTTGAATTCAAAATGATATTTTCTCAAGATTTATATAAATTGCTAATTGAAAAAATCAAAGCAATCTTTGCGTGTACTAACGAAGTTCTTCAATGATGTTGTGAAAAGGCAAAGGAATTATTGAATTATCTATTTGAACTCTTTCGATTTGAAAGTATATTTGTTTATCATTTAAGAAAAAACTCATTCTCAGTGAAGAGAGTTTCAACTACTCTCGTCGCTATGTGTAATAAGAAAAATTATATTATTTGCTTATAATCTATATTTACTTCTTTATAACAGACTCATTTGAAAAAAAAAATTAACAAATTTATAATCTAGATTTTCATTTTTGTTTTCAATTGTTATTCTTAATTTTATATTTTTGTTATTTTCTACTACTTATCTGAGATAAAACGAATCTGATACTTTCATTAAATCAAATAAATCATCAGATATATTAATTGATAAAATCATCAAGTTAGCTTCTTTTTTATCAATAAAAATGCATTGACAATGCTTTGTAATTGATTTTCAAATAGCGTCTCTTAATATCATTTAATATTCTGTTAAATTGTGTTTTTTACAGTATGATAATATGATTTTGTAAGAAACCATTTCTGTTCTTCTGAATCTCTCTACCAATGCACTTTGATTATATATTTTATATTGGTACATATAACGTCCAATAAAAATTTTTCTTCAGCTCAGCAATTTCAACAGTTCGCCATCATTGAAAATAACGAAGAGAAAGACACAATTGTATTTTTAACTAATATTAAAAACTGATTAAGCACATTTGACTAATGGACAAACGTTTATACTCAAATGCCTCAAATCAAATGTCAGGCCCTCGTCACAGGTACCTTTTTTTTTTTTTTCTATTCTTGTTATTTAATCACTTTTATTTATTGGTTATTTTAAGTATGCAACAACACCGAGGAAGTATTAATAACTATATGTCTCTTAACAGCCGTAATAACAGTAATGCAAATAATATGGGAAATTACGGTGGACAAGGTGTAAAACGAATGCGTGGTGATGATGCTCGTGGTGATAATATGAATGCTGCTCATCGTATGAAATGGGATACACTTGATGAGGATAACAATATGAAATTTTTAGAAAGAAATGATATTGATCAACGATCCGAGTATTAACTCTTAAATATATATATATATATATATATTTATGTTCGTTTAATTATGTTTAGAACTCATGGTCAATTTACAAATACAACATTGAACGAAACAACTGTACTTTGTTTTACAATTCAAAATGCTAAATATCCAATAACACTTGTAAATTTTTAATTAATATCTTCTTAGATATTAAAATTTCAACAAAAATTCTTTTCTATTCAGGATGTTATTCGAAAGATTTGTTCAGTTACCGGACAAGTATTACGTATTTGTATTTTACGTAAACGTATTGTTCAAGCTCTAATTGAATTTGATTCTATTGAGACGGCAAGAAAAATTAAAGATGAACTCGATGGTGTACGTGTTCTTTTCATTGTTGTCTTTTATTATTTCAATTATTCTATTTTCAGGCAGACATATATTCTGGTTGTTGTACACTCAAAATTGAATTTGCCAATGTAAGAAAAAAAAAAAAAACCCACCTATTTTTTCATATCGAATATAAACATTTTCTCTTTTGCTTTTGTTTTTTTTTTTCATTTTAGCTGAAACATCTTGTTGTACGTGGTAATGATCAAGACAATCTTGATTTAACAGTCGATGAAAACAGTAAGTATAAAATATTAACTGAAGTTAAAATCTATTCTTAATCTCGTATAATTCAATCGAAAATATTCATACATATCTTATATCTCACAACAAACTGCAAAATACCATAAACAAGAATTTTTTTATTATGTATGAAAACAACAACAAACAAGTCCTAATACCACACATAACTAAATATCCATAAAATAAAAATATTTATTAAAAATTTACATAATTAATCATATTGGTATATATCATTTTATAATTATCTATATCTTAAAAATTGTGACAATTTAATATTAAAATGTATCATCCATTATCATTCGTAACTATTTATGTATACAAATAAAAAAATGTAAGTAATAGGAATAAATATTAAAAAAACGCAAAGCTGAAGATTGGGATCAATTAAATGAATAATATATTAATATAATAAATCATAAAATAGAATAGATTAAGAATTTAAATTCTATAATATGTGCAAAAAAAAAATAAATTACGGTCTCTGTATTTCTTTTTATTTTCAAATTCAAATATTCATTTTCTTTTCTTCTCGACAAAACTATGTGTTTCTTCTTAGATCAATAATGACTTTATTCTAAGAGAATTTAAACTGATATATTTTATTTCGATAGACATCCATATTGTCGTTTCTATAGTAACAAAGAAATCATATTAATAAAATTCTTATGACTCATGAAAGGAGCATGCTAACATGGAAAAAATACATTTATTTCAATTGAAATCTTGAAGATATTCTAAGGACAACTATATGTATCTACTAGCAAAATTTCTGGTCAAAATTCAGTAAAAGGGTATGTCGGTAAAGTTAGCAATAGATTCATATTTTTCTTTCAGAAAATATTCGCCTACATATTTATGCCAAATAGAGCACTGAATGTATTAACGAATGGATATTTTTCAAGACTTCTTTTTATTAACAACAAACCTCTTAAAACTGAATATTTTCGTCGAAAATTTGTTTCAAAAGTTATGTCGTTGAAGAGAATAATTTCACCTGACAAAATTTGATGTAATTTATCGATTAGTATCAGACTTGATCTTAGTGATAAGTACGATCGACCTATATCTGACTGAAACTTAGTAGGACATGAGTTTTAGTAATGAGAAAACTCAGAGATACCCATACTATCATCCAGTAGTGTTATTTTTGACTTCGATCTATTTCTATTCCTTAATCGAAAGTTTTTTTGTTTTTCATATTTAATAGTCAAACTAATTTAGACGTTACTTATTCGAAGAGTAATAAACCTTATCAATACAAAACAAGAGACTGTCGTGATATAACTATTAAGTTGAATGATGGCATATGGTTTTGTTCTATAATGTTTTAATCTTCAGTTATTGCTAAATATCTTATTTTGATGGTATATAGTAATGAAAATGTTTCTATGACTTAACAAATGTGTACGAAATCAAGAATCAGAATTTAAACCAATGATGGAAATATGAACATTTTCTGCTTTGTGTTTATAAGATTCATTGCTCTTTGAATAATCCAATGGATAAATTATTCGTAGTATTTCATATGAATGAAGATGGGTATGGTTATTGAACCTTTTGATTGAGAAAAATTTCTTTCGAAATGATGAAAACAACATTGAGATAAAATAAAAATACCGAGATCATTATTTATTCTGCCATATTTGTTAGTTATTTTTAAAATTTAAAAGATGATTAATCATTTGTACGAAAGAAGAAAAAATTCTTCATATTAATTTATAAATAATAGTTCTAATTGTATATTTTGAATGACATGTTGAATATTAATTTAGATTTAATAAATATCAGTACTTGTTGAAAAAAAAAAAAACTTTTCTTTAAATATCAATAAAATACATTTAATCATCTCATTATTTATAAATTCATTGATTAATCGAGATTTTGTTTTACTTGAAATTCTAATTGACATATTATATTGGATGAAAAATCTTTTCTATCTTTGCTTCAGTTTTCTTCTATATAAATTGTTTCAACAATACTCATAATTTGATTATTTCTCTTGTCATTTAATAATTAGATCGATAACATTCAATATCTGATAAAATTTCAATTCTCATATAGTTTAACTTTCAGATTAATAAGACATTGAATTATTACAAATTAGTATTATAATTAATATATTTGTCTTTAATATTTATTTCTATTCTATTTAGATCGTGATCATCGTGGCTAAATGAACTGGTTATTAATGTATAGTTGTCTTTGTAATCTTCATTATAATACTCTGTTTCTTTCTGTTCTATATTTATCTTCAATAACAAATTCAATTCCGATGTATATTAAATTTATCTTTTTTTTAGGATATACTCGTCGAAAAACTTTATTATCATCTCCACCACGAGTTGAACGTTTTGGTAGAAAAGAAATTTATTTAAAACTTGATGTTTTTTTTTCAACTTCTTTTAGCACCACCTATGCTTGGTAATGAACCATTTTCGGTATGTTTTGAAATGAAATTTATCTATGTTTGTACTGTTATTCCTTTTCTAGTCAAATGCAAGATTTGCACCAACGTTACAAACTGATTTGGATCGATATTTAAATCAACGAACATCATCATTTGCACCATCGCATGATCGACCATCATCACGTGATAATCCCGGAGGTTTTGAACAACAAATATTTAATAATAATCCGCATTTCATTGCTCAACAATTGGATTCTATTGATCATCAACAACGTTTACTTTCATATCAAGTTGGATCGAATCGTTTCCATGAAGCATCTTCACCACCGCCTCCATCATCAGTTACAGCTGATTCTTATGTGTTCAATGTTGAAGGCCTTTCTTCACCTAGTTGGAATTGTGAAAGATTATTTAATTTACTTTGTCTCTATGGCAATGTTACACGTGTACGTAATTAAAGAAAATTATTAGCGTAATGCTTGAGAGATTAATATGTGAAACAAGATATAGTTGCTTCTAATAATCACAGAGAGATTGCTTTATTCTACCTATTCTGAGACACATTTCGTCACCATCTTTTTACTGAATTCTTCAGGAATGGAACAAAGAAGTAGTTCATATAATAGAGCAGGACGTTATTGATATACGATCAAAGACCGTATATCCACCAACGCCAATCACTCTCTATGAGGTACGATGGAGGGGGACATTACTAAGGTGTCTTTCATGGGCAGAGCTCGTTAGGTTCAGATCTGAAGTTTTTCTGTTAACCGAGTCCGAAAATATTGAATCTGATGGACTCTAGTCGTCTGAGAAATGTGTGGGATGCGCTAATCACCAAATACAAAAAGTCAAAAAAGGATATCTCGTATCTTCGGGGTGACTATTCAATGCTGATTAGAAAATTTCATTGAGAGTGTCAATATACGGTTCAATCGAGTCTGAGTCTGGGTCTAAAAATTGTTGATCCTACAGACTGTAGTCATGATCTGTGGAAGAAGAATCCATATTTTCACCCCTATACTTCAACACGCCTTTTAGAGTGTGCTCCACAGAAATAATTCATTGATTTTATTATTTTGATTTATTTATTTTTCTTAGGTTAAATTTTTAAAATCGAAAGAAGGCGGTGCCATGGTACAAATGAATCATTGTGAAAATCTTCGACAACATTTAAAAAGTCTTAATTCAACATTTATTTTCGGTCAAACATTTATTATTGTGTAAGTGAAATTATTTCTTTTGATGTAATAGAAAAATAATTCATTTTTTTTCGTTCAAGTCCTTCGCGTCAAATTGAAATTCAACCAATGACTCGACCATTTCCGTTAGAAAATGGTGAACCATCCTATATGGAATTTGATAATAATCGTAATAATCGATATTTAACAAGTGATCAAGCAATTAAAAATCGTCCTGTTGCACCATCACATGTTTTATATTATTTTAATACACCACCTAATATGATAGAAGTTGATATTGTACGATTTTTTGAAGATGTTGGTGCAAAACGACCAGTTAAAGTGAAAAATTTTCCGCCAAGAAAGGAATCACATCGTATGTATTTTTTTCTACACGAATAAATTTATAATTATTTTTGTTTTAAACATAGACGAACGTAATCGTCGAGGAAATAGTCAACCAAAAGGTGTTACTGGTCTTGCTGAATTTCGAACAATTACGGATGCTTGTGAGTGTTTGATTTTGGCAAATAATTATCCAATACCTCATCAATGTATGTATTTTTGTTTTGATGAAAATAGAAAAAGATCTGATTTATAATCATATGTTATTTTAGCATCCAATTGGCCTTTCTTTTTCAAACTAACATTTTCTGCAACACCAATAACCGATGAGGATGCACATCTGGGAGAAGAAATGGATACCAGTGTAGCAACAGTAACCATTGAAAGCGGCCGCCGACATCATCGTCAAAAATCTCCTGATGATGATAATCGAAATGGAAGCTCTAGTGAACACCGTCGACGTCGTCATAGTAGTCCGTCAACATAATTTTTTTTTGTTTTTTCATATGTAAATTTTTCTTTATCTGAAAATGAAAAATAAACAAGAATAGAATTAAAAAAGAATTTTCTTGGTTGTGATAATCTATACAAAGTCTAAATAAGTATTATCTACATAGGCGGTGGAACGGTTTTAATCTAGGGTAGGCTCATAGTTTTGGCCACACTATCGTGAAGAGTGGTTTGAAAGTCAGTGCGCTTTATCTATCGTAGCAAACACTAGTTTTTCTTGCTATACTTTAATTCTGCAGATCTATGGTAACTATTTAGTGCTTTATTGTTATAAATGAATCAAGATCTAACATAGTAAGAAGGAAATGCTGCTGAAAACAATAATAAAAACATAGAAACAGAAAATAGTACTATTCATGACCAAAGAAATTTTTTCTATTCTGATTCTTTGAAATAAATTCAGAACAAATTCTGTTCAGATCAAGCAGATCTGATTTTTCTTTGTGTATATGAGGAATAATAACATGATTTAATCGTTGTTGAGTCATTGTACAACGTAGATGTGTTTTTATTCGATTTAATGCACTAAATGAGCGTTCGGCAGCGGCCGTTGTTGTTGGAATTGTCAAATATGATAGTAGTAATTTACGATATTCACAAAATAAATTTTTTCCAACTGGTTCGGTATTTAAAAGTTCACATATAGTACTAATTTTTGTAATTCTTTTTAAATTAAGATTTGTTTGTTTGTTAACTGTTGAAAAGTAATCAGGCAGCAGCGTTAATTCACGTTCTAATCGATCAATATCAATGTCACCAACTAAAAACTCCTTAATATCATTCAAACTTACAGTATCTTCTTCTTTAGTAATATTAGCTTCTGATAAAATAAATTTTTCAACTTTGCATAGTAAAGGAAATACTGATTGTTTAAAACGTGAATCAAGTGCATCGATAATTTTATTAATAACTTCAAAATATTGATAATGGTAAAAATCACATATTGTTTCATAACGTGTTGGTGTTGGTAAATAATTAGTAAATCTTAAAGGGGGTTTTCTAGGACGTGGTAAAAATGGTTCCTCTGTTAATGATCTAGCTTCAGCTTGAATACCTTGAAAAAAAATCATAAAATATTCATCAGTTTTAATTCTAAATAAATATTTTGTTAAAGTTTCAATTGAACACAAAATATCTTGTAGATTATTTTCCACACGTTGTAAAGAACAGGACACCTCTTCGGTGGCAGAAAAGATTAAATTAGCTAAAAATATAAACAATGAAAATGTTATTAAAGATCAACTTCGTTTTAAAAAACTTTCTTCTTGAGAAGAGCTTTTACCAGTCGTAAAGTGTTCAAAAAAGGGTCAGCTCTCTTAACTTATTACTTTTCATTTTCTAGTTTCTTATTTTTTATTTATCTGTGAAAGAAATCACCACTGATTAAGTCCGTTACGAAATTCAGAAATATAAATATAGCTCGATATACTCGCCTAGTTTTAGTCCAAAATAAGTTGAAAATTTGTCCATTTGTTCTTTTAATGCATTAGCTTTTGGTGCTGGATGTTCACCTTCTTCAACAATTTCTGTTAATGCTGTTTTTACTAATGAATAATTGATTAATAACGAATTTATTGACGATGCACGCACCGTCCAACGATGTGGACAAAGTGGTTTTAGTTGAGTGTAATTATTTAAATCTGTTAATGAATCTAATAAACTCAATCTTTTTGGAGAATCTTTTATAAAACTGATAATGTCATTTGTTATATTTAAAGCAGTAGAAATACTTGATGATGTAGAAGTTAAATCTTGTAATGCAAGATCTAAAGAGTGCGCATTACAATGAACGAAAAATGCCTTCCTACATAAACTTTGAATTCGGGCTGCTGTGCCAGATATATGGCCAGCCATAGATGGAGCACCATCATACCCTTGTCCTCTACAATCTTTAATATCCAAATTACATCGACATATAATGTCAAGAATAACTTCAGTTATATCTGCTGCACTTTGTGATACGATCATATACATTCCAAGTACATCTTCATATATGATAAAGTCATCATCAACAGATCTCATCGTAAAACATAACTGTTCTTTACCCGATTCATCACGAGTTTCATCACATATTATGCTATAAATTTTACGTTCAGAAATCTAAACAACACGTAGAGAAACACATCGAATAAATAGTTTTCAAAATCCATTTTTTACTTCTTTAACTGATTCACGAACAATTGATAAAGAAATGAGTTGACAAATTTCGTTTATAACATCATGTGATAAATAGTTTTTTTCTTTTAACCATTCAGCAAGATCATCAACATCAGATGAACGTAATTTTAACAACTGTATTAAATTTGCTTCATCTTCAACATGCCCACGAATAGCTAGACCTTGTCTCAATAAAAATTTAATGCACTGAATTTCTGTAAGAAGCATACGCCGTCGTTTTGCTTGTTGAATTTGATGTGTTAGGTTTAGTTGAGCAGCAACTGTTGGTTTCTGTTGTTGTTTAACTAAATATACACAGTCAGAATGTGTTTTGCTAGATTCATGTTTTGTCAGACGAGTTATAGAATTTTTCCAATCAGAGAAACCAGTAAATGCTAACGTAGCTTCACCACTTTTATTTGGTTCTGGATGAAAACCACCATAATAAGCTGTACGACAAAAATAACAATAAACTTTATTTTCACTCTAAAAGAAGCAAGAGAGATATGAGAGATGTTTATAAAATAAACAAGTTTCTAAAATTTTGTTTCTATTTCTTACTTGACAATAAGTAAGCCATTGATATTTTAAGAACCAACCTAATTGACCACTTCGTTTATCACTTGATAATTTAAAATCGGATTGATTTCGAGGAACATATAAATCATTAGATATACAACAAGTAGCTTCACATTTTAATTTTGTTGTTGAGGAAACTGGTGTTGATGATGGTGAAGTTACTAAAACTGATGTTGATGATGATGAAGTTATTGACGCTAATGTTGATGAAGGTGAAGTTGGTAAAGCTAATGTTGATGATGGTGAAGTTAATGAAACTGATGTTGATGATGGTGAAGTTATTGGCGCTAATGTTGATGATGGTGAAGTTAGTAAAACTAATGTTGATGATGGTGAAGTTAGTAAAACTAATGTTGATGATGGTGAAGTTGGTAAAGCTAACGTTGATGAAGTTGTAGTTGGTAAAGGTAATATTGAGGTCTCTGATGATACTAGAGGTAGCATCTCTGCACACAATGTTGTTTCACCTTGAGTCTCATTTAAATTCGTTGATAAAATATCAACAGAAATAGAATTTCCATCAAAATCTTTGTTTATCTTTTTTTTATTTTGAGAAAAAAAAGTCGTAATCTGACTCTGTTTAGCTGACATCGATACACAGAAAGATTACTGTTCTTTAATTACTTAAAATGTAAAAGTTATTTTCAAAAGAAGTTTAGAACAACAGTTAAATTATCTTATATTGAAAATAAAGAATTCGACATTGATTTGGACGACAACGGAAACCAATCAGTATCCAATTGGACACCAGTTTATAAGATATAAAATGTGGAGTAAATTGTAATAACGCGTCATCTGTCAGAAGAAGATGAAAGTTAACTAATACTAGGAAATTTTTACATTAGGTTGAGCCTACCCAAGCCTTTATCTGAGCCTACTCAAGCCTTTATCAGAGCCTACCCAAGTCTTTACTTTTCTAACCTAGGGTAGACTCGTGCCTACCCAGGCCTCGTGGCTCCACCGCCTATGACAGTGATCGATTAGAAATGTACATGACAAAAACCAATTTTTCAGTTAGTAATCAGGTAAAATCAACTAAATCGATTGTAACAAGTTTTAATTTAAATCTCAGTGTTGGATGCTATCAAATGATTCGATATAAGCTACTCATTTGCTAACCTGTGCGCTGTTCAAGAATGTGGCTGTGGTTCTTCTCAATATCTACTCGATCACACATTCACACTTAACTATCAAAAGGACTACGAACATAAGATAACTTATATGTGCCAATAAGAATCTAATGAATAATTGTACACCAGTCGAAACTCATTTTCTTTTCTTTGTATTCATTCTTTTGGAACGAAAAACATGGCTGTTTAACATCTTTTATTCGAATGATGAATTAAATTGAGTCCTACCATATACATGTATATACATCTATGTATATATGCAAGGGCGTTCAAAATTATTCGTACAACTGACAAATAACCTTGTTATCCTAATATCCTTGCAATAATTCGACCTATCGAGTTCCAACTTTCATCAAAATGTAGCTGACATTTTCTAGGACATTCAATGGAAGTTCCATTTTGATTAGCCGTATATTTGATATTTTTCAGGTAAAAACATTAAAGTTGTACAGTTTTTGTTCCACTCAAATTTATTCGTATACGTCAACTTTTACCATTTTTTCTATACACATGGGCATTCTATGCATTCTGTGTCTTATTCATATGATAAAAAACGGCTGTAAACACTGATGCTTCATTTCTCTCTCTTGGTCGTTTACAAACCTCGTGAATCGTTTCATGCTCGAATTGTATAGTTGTTCTTTTCTGCGATGTTTGAAAGAAACAACGATCAAGTAACAAAATTCCAGTCTTTTTCGGATCACGCGTCCGCTGGTGGAAAGTTGTTTGAAGAAAACAAGAGATGAGCCATCGATTCTTTTTCTCTTCAGCCGAAGAGATTCACGATATTATTGAGTAAATTTTGCCAGCATTTTAGTGAAATAGCGTAGCTGCAAGAAACAATTAATTTGATATTTCTCTCGTTCTTCAAAATTATTCTTTAAGTCTTAACAAAGTAAATAGTGAGACCTAAAATAGAAGCGTGTGGGTAAATGTAGGTGAATGTCGGTATCAGTGCTCATATCCTTTTAATAGTTACGCACACCCACACCTTGATTTTCCATTAAGAATATCAAATACATGGGTAATCAAGATGAAAATTTCAGTGATTATACTAGAAAACTTCAGCTACATTTTGATGAAAGTCGAAACTCAAAAGATCGAATTATTGCAAAGATATTAGGATAACAAGGTTATTCGTCAGTTGTACGAATAATTTTGACCGTCCTTGCATATAGGTAGTTGTTGCTTCAATGGGAAAATATTTTATTTAATAGATCGACATCAGAATGTGTATTTTAAGATAACAAATGCTGGACAATGTCAGCAATTGTATTCATTATTGTAGTGCATGTAAATTATAATGAAATTGTTGTGGGAGCTATCTTCCGGATTTTGGATCTATTGATAGAATAGTGAAGTCCTGTATCGACTGAAAAACTCTGAAATAGTAACTTCTGTTGCTCGTGAATTTTTTATGTAGAAAAAAGAATATTTGTCACTAGTTGAGAAAGCTCTTCATGCTGTCATATTCGGTACACTATTGAACTTCTTCGTTAGACTCTCAAACGTGGTTAAGATCTGTGTATGTTCTATTAACTGATGTACAATTGAAAGAAACCATTCATGCATTGTTCTGTATCAGTAATAACTATAATAGTGTTGTTGAGCCATCGTTGCTGGAAAAATAGTTCTTAGCAGTGTTTTCGTTATTATTTCATCATTTTATGGTATGCATCAACAAGTGTATTAATTAAAAAAATAAATGGTTTATGTTTTTCTTTACAATACAAAGATTAATATCAAATGAAATAAATTAAAATGATGTTGAAACAACACCTGATACAATTTATATAAAAAAATCTTTCAGATGTTTTAATAATCAACCATATTTAATTGCATTAAGAGATTCTACATACATTAATACATTGAATATTAACCATGGATTCCCATTTTCTTTAATGTTAACTCTAAATTTCATAATTTTGTTGTCATATATGGTTTTGATAGAAAACAGACTATTTTACTAACTAGAGTCAGATATATATCTAATTCTGATAATAAATTAATCGAAATGATATGCGATCAGAATATCAAAGCGAATCTATAAATACTTTTTCACTTAGAATCTAAAATCCCTCTTCAAGTTATCTATCAAGATGGGCGGCATAGATTCTGACGAAAAGTAGTCTATTAACTGGATCTCAATATTTGTGTAAGTGCATAAGGATGCAAGCATTCCAAAACATTTACTAACATCTGGATGCTAAAAATTGATATATTAAGTAATTTGTTTCGAATCCTGCCCTGTCTTGTCAGAAAAGGCAGAGCAGTTTTACAAACGGTAATGATAAATGATCGATTCGGTTCAGTAGACAGAAGATTTTCTCTACTGAAAGATCTAGAACTTTTCGAAGCTATACATGTGTTTTTTCAAAAAAATTGATCATAAAGGCGTTTCTTTTTGGCATATCGAATCGATCTTATTGATATCAATAACTATTTTTATGGAAGAGCATGATTTAGAATATTTCTATCAAGTGAATGCTCGTCAACATACAATTCATTTATGTTTTGAAGACACTTTGACGTCAAATTATATTCTTGAAACAAAATGGAATTACTGTTCTTCATTCTAATTTATTAATTTTTTTATTTTCATCTTGTATTATTTATAGAATATCCTTCGCAGAGACTAAAAAGTTAGTAAATCTAATCTGTTATAACGCGCAAGTAAATCTATACCTAATTCCAAATTTCTGTCTGACGAACATCTCATTATTGTGCGAAACTAATATACAATTTGTAGTCCTATGAAATGTTATACCGATCGATAGCTGCTAAAACAAAGAAAACTTATAAAAACAGATATTGAGAAAATGCTTTCAGCACAATTCTTATGAGATTAGAACATTAAACATGATAGAGCTACTTTAACAATTTCGAGAATGCTTGAAGAAAAAAAAAAGAAAACTTCGAACTTTTCTCTTAATTTTGTATATTTCAATAATATGTCTTAGCAATTGTCAGCAGTTTCTTAGCTATTTGAATTCTAATATAAATGTTAGTAAGGACCATACTACTTTGAATGTATTTTATTCAATTCTGTTTGATACTGAGGTGAAAATACTTCGTTGTATTTCAAAATTTGAACAGAAGCGAAGTACAATAAAGTATTTCATGAGCTTTATTTCCGAAGACGTTCACATAAAAAAAAACGAGCTCAAATTAATATGCAATCGACATTGGCTAATAGTAGACTCTATATAAGTAAGAAGTTATAGAAAATACCTTTGACTTAACCTCTAGATATCCTACAAAACAGAACTTTCGCTTGTTTGTCTCGTAGAAATCTCATCATCTATAAATAACAGACAATGATGAGACTAAAATCCAGCATGTCAGAAAATCTATCATGCCCTTACAAACAAATGAGAAGCTGTGCTAGTATGCTAGAAGAATATTTTCATGCTTTCTCGATCGGTGAAGCAAGTTGGGAAAGTGGAATAAATTTTCTTGTCATACAATTCAACACATTGAGAATCAGATTTCATAAATAGCTCTATAACGTTGAAGCAGAAACATTATTCAATTAATTTAGTAATTCAGAGATAAATGCAACTAACTGAGAGGCTGCTTTGACTATTACACGATGAGAAAAGTCAATAGTGACTCATCTAGGTCTACCAATCGATTCGATTCGGTTTTAGTTCAATAGCGTTAGACAGGTACTGATAAGAAAAATGTTCTACTGATTACAGCACTGAGGCATCGCAGGTTGACTTGCAGAGCAAAGAAAGGATTATGAGCGCAGTATCTATATATAAGTTAAAGCGCTTATATTTTCTGTCAAAGTAATTAAGTGAAAAAGACAGATGATCAGCAATAAATGAGAATAAGCCATAAGTAAGAGAGAACATTAGTACAGAAAAAGCACATTTTTTGTTTTTTTTATCGTGTCTCGATTAATCTTACGAAAAATATTGTTTACTTTAGCTGTTTTTAGTTTTATTTTAATTTTAATAAAATTCTTTGCAATCGATTGTATGTAGATGATGAAGTAGTTTTAATAGTAGAGATACCTAAGAAAGGAGTAGGAGCATTTTTCTCATCAATAGAAGACAAAAAGAGAGAGTGAATATCATGAAGGGTATGGGTGTGTATGTGTTAATATGAGCTCTGGATGTTAGTGAAGATCTTCGTTTTACAAACACTCTCATCTTTACACCCACAGCTTCACTCATACCTACCAACACCCATCCGTTTTAGAAAATTTAACTTCGTTCGGGAGCTATAAGATTGCGAAAAACGATAATTAACAACTCATAGTTTTCTTATATGGCAATGTATGATTCAGATTAATTATCTCTCATTTGTCAGTTTGGCCAAGGTAACTGAAGGCGACTAAAACTCGTTATGATTTCCTTTACGCCAGGGCAAGATTTAGAATGAGTAGATCTCGAATAGTAGTATTATATTCGGATAGTTTTCCGTCTCTGCAGTCACCCGACTTTTCTACTCGAGCTTAGCTCGAGTGAAGGTCTAGCTGTTATTTGTTCTAGTCTCATGATGAGTAGAAATAAATACATAAACATTACTAAATAGTTATAATGTGTAGAGGTGTAGGTACAGGTTAGTTTAACTGTTTATTTTATTCTGATGTTATTATCATTCATAAAGACAATACAATGGCAAAAAAAATCAAATGTAGGATTAGAGACTGTGCTCAGGTGTTACATTACTGCTTTTTTATTATTCTCTAGAGTGAATTTAAATGTTGAAAATATAATTTAATTTTTTTAATATTTATTTAGCTAACATTGGATGTTGTTACTTCAAATGAACCATTATTGTGTGTTGATTTCCAGGCAGTATACGGGAACATATAAAGCTGACTCTTAAGTAATTCAATGAAACATTCTATAATTTTATATAGAAATTATGCATAGAAAATTTATATGAATAAATTGGCACTTGCCAAAGGATGTAAACAAGTATTATGGCCTTTTGATGAGAAATGATATATTATGAAAGTCGATACAATGTGTTTATGTATTTGAAAAATAAAATAATCTTGAACAAAATTTTTGTTTATTCACAAGAAATATTTATTTAAATCTGAACAAAAACAGAGCAAATGTGAACAAAAAAAAAGCTTTTTCATTTAAGCGAAACTTTAACATTTATCAAACCAACATTTTCCTATATATTTAGCCAAGATTCATATGGTACATTATATAAGTTTCCAAGAAAGTGCATGGACTTTCTTCAGAACAGAATTTTCGGAAAGTCAAATTGGATTTCCGGAAATGATAGTTGACTTTCCCAAACCAAATGGATTTTCGGAAATGAAAAACAATTTCCACATGGAAACGGATTTCCGGAAACGCAAATTGACTTTCCAAAAATCAAATTTTTTTCCGAAAATCGAAAACGATTTCCACAGCAGAATGCATTCATATGATGCGTTATATTATTATTCAGGAAACTCAATAGGTTTCTGGACGCCAAATCAATTTCCGAAAACTGCATTCCGTTTCCCTAGTGGGCATACTAGGCATAATGGATATAATCGGCATCATGGACATTCGGTGCCGCCGAGGGAGTCACGCCGCATCTCTCTCGATGTGGGTGCCGTGGAGGGAGTCACACCTCATCGCTCTTGGTTCACCTTTTGCACAATACGCCCACCAGGCGCATTGGAGCCATTATGCCCGGCTCCCAGTCACGCTCAAAAAATAGGAGTTTCCTGGAAACTAATAGAACGCACCAAATCCCAAAATCTTAACATTTATTAAACCAGCATTTTGATATTTATTTGTCCAACATTATTATACATCCCACAAATATACATATCAATATAATGATTTTTATAAAGTTCATTATTGTTTGCTCAAACAACGAAATTTTGCTCAGCAAGTGGTAAATGTTTTCATCTTGATTCAATATTTGTTGCTGTTGCATCAATCATTTTTCTTCTTCATAGATTAGTTATTGTTTCTGAATAATTAATTCTTTTTCGTGATCCGATAGTACTTTTTTTCTGTATGGTTAATTTTTCTTCTTGGTGCAATACTTTTCCTTGATATATATTTACTTGTTTTTCTTGATCCAATACGTTTTCTTGATATATATTTAATTATTTTTCTTGATCCAACAGTTGTTGTTGGTTCATGATTAATTTTTCATTTTGATCATCTATTCATATAAATTTTCTATGCATAATTTCTATATAAAATTATAGAATGTTTCATTGAATTACTTAAGAGTCAGCTTTATATGTTCTTGTAATTTAATTTTTTCACTTTGAGCTAATAATTCTTCTTGGTGGTTCTGAAATTTCATTCCAATATTAGTAATTTCGGTTTCAACAAACATGGTAAAAGCACTTACTATTTCATCAGTTATTTGTGTTTTTTCACGTGCATATTAATCTGTCTAAATAAAATTAAATATTTTTCATTATTAAAACAGAACGGATAGTGTCTTACAACAAGTGTATCCATTGTCATGTTTACTTATTAATGATGTAACTAATTATTATTCATCCATCAACTTTTTTTTTATTAAAGGAATTTTGTAGGTATGAAAGCGTATCGAGGTAACAATGAAGAAATTTGTATTTTTCGACCGGCACTGACTTAAATACGAAACACATGCTTACATCAGTTGAACAAAGTATTTTTCCAGTAAGAGCTGACGTTTAAAATATTCATTTTATGTATTATATATGCATATATTTATTGATATTCGATGGAAATGAATTACCAACATGTATTAAAAAACTAATTCAAGTTGATGCTGATTGATTACCAAGATCATAATCAAGTACACTTTATATTCGACCAACTTTAATTGAAACTGAAGTATATTCAAAAGAGACAGGATTAAGTAATTGAAATGATTTTTTGTACTTATATACTTCAATTTTATCAAGAAGATGATTATGAAAATACTCGGCATTGGTTAAGCAGGTGCTCCACGGTATATACGCTGTACAATCAAGCTGGTGTTCATTTTCACGTATATAATGTTCCATAGCTAATTAGCAGTGAAACATTATATACATGAAGAGGAACACCAGCTTAATTGTATACCATATATACGGCGGAATACCTGCTTAACCAATGCCAATGTAGATGATCATGTTCACGTAAAGATACAAGATATCTAAGAACTTAAACAAAAAAGAAAAAAAGACATCTCGACGTTCGATAAATTTTAATCTGTTATTCAAATCTCAATCTGGATCACGTTGTCCTATTGATAATAAAGGTGGTGATGAACATACTGAAATAATCAGTAAAAGAGTTTCCTATTTCTAAAATAAACAATAAAAAAAATGAATTATTTATTTAAAATCACCGTCATTTAAAACGTATCTGCCGATTATCATCTCACATGGACCCTTTTGTCTTATTATCTCCACACACAATAGATGAAAACAGATTGAAACTAATCCCTTTGCTTACCTGTAAATAGCTTATTAATAACACGAGGATAATAATCGTGATCAAAGTATGTCACATATTATTTTTACGTTCTAACTGACTCTTTATATTCATTTGATTTACTGTTTGTAATACCCGAAAAAAGGTGAGTAAATCGACCTCTCAATTTTGATAGATGTCATGAGTATCACAATCCTATTGAGTCACACATTAACCAGTATAACCTTATCAATCGATTGAATTTGAAAAAGAAAAAGAAACGTAGATGGGGCTCTTTTTTTTCTTTTTACTATAATGTTGAATGGTTATAAAGAGAAGTTCAATGGTAAATAAATCGAAATACCATTGGTACATACAATAGGTATGTTATAACCTTGAAATTATTATTTTAATGTTGTCTTTTTTAGATGTACCAATTTATTGCATCAAATCAATTGGTAAATTATTTAGATCGAACTTCAAATAGTTCTCATCTTGAATTAGAAACTGCATCTCTAAAGCCACAATCACCAAATACATCAGTTTTACTGTAACTCAGTTCTTTGTTTAATTGATCATTGTGTATACAATTCTTTACATCGACGATTTATTGAAAGTTCATCATCAAATACATCTTCATCTAAGCAATTCGTTACTTCATTAAATTTACATATGCAAATATCGCCAATATCAGAAAATAACTATCCTAATCATTCAAATAAAATGTGCGTTTCGTCATCAAATTCAGTAGAAAATAATTGTAAAACAAATCGAAATTCGAATCTTACAACATCAAGAAAAATATCAACATTATCAACAAATGATTGTATTCCAAATATTTCGCCATCGACTTCAACATCAGTTTCAAAACGAAAAATGAAATCTATTGTTCAATCAAATTCTTCAATTGATCAATGTAATTCAAAGGATTTATCAAATAAACAACACCATCTTTCAACGTTTCATAAAAATAATAATGATTACATATCAAACTATAAACTTTCAAGTAAATAAAATTATTAAAAAAAATTCTTAAAGATTTCGTAGATATACAATTTCTATATCATATTAGATTTTATCATCAGAATTGAACAAATTCCAAATCTATGGAGGATTGATACCACTAATGAAAGATTAATAAAAGATAATAATAATAAAAAAGTATAAGAACGATATTTATTCTTAATCAAATTCTTATTTAAATAATTCTTTTTTTTAGTCTTTATCAGCGACCAATAAGCAAATAGGTGCATCGTCTATTCTTCATGAATTACTAACATCTCCATCAAAATCAGTTGAAACTGATTTATTATCCAAAATACAATCAGCTCGTAATGATATTAATGAAAATTGTAATAATAAAAGTCCACAATATCGACCAAGACATTCATATTGTCATTCATCAGAAACAAAATTTATATCAAAAGATAATCTAAACAAGTAAATATCAAAAATATTAATGACGTATATTTAAAATCCTTATCCAATAAAAAGAATGACAGAAATGTGTGATATTTAGAAAAGAAAAAAGGAAAAGATATAAACTTAAATTTCTGTCTGTACTCTGTACGTGATTGTATTAAAGTAAGGCAGTTGATTGAGTAACATATTTATTTTTGTGTTGAAAATATGTTGCGTCATAATATCATTAGTTAGCTTTTGAAACAAATGCAACTGATTGTTTTGTTTTTTTGCTAAAGATCATTTCCAAAAGACTAAAATGCGTTTAAGATGGTCATCTAATAAGCATTGTTAAATCAAAGTTTTTGATTCAATTTTCAATGATATAATTCCATAAAAGTTTTATTTAAGACATTGGTTTTGCTATTTCCTAAAAGTGTATTTTAAAGTCTCCCGCATTTTTTTCTTTCTTACTTGTACTTACGAGTAGAGCTGTATATGGCAATCTTATCCTGCAGGTAGAGTACTATGAATACTGAGTAGCGCAGGGTTAGAGTAAGAGGAATGTGCAGTAGAACTCGAAGGTCAGTTATACCCTACTCTAACCTGCAGCGTAGGATAGAGTTAGAAGGGAAAAAAATTAGGATGGGATACAGGTCAGCATGAAAAAACGTTTCATAAGGTAAAATAAGAGTTTAAAAAAACAATTAACTTGAATATCTTTACTTACGAAAGTTTATTAAAATAAAATTAGATGAATAAAAGAAAAGATATAAATGTGTTACTCGTAATTAGTTGCTAGTTTGAATATGAGATGAATAGCTATGAAAGAAAGAAACAAATATTGAAAATATGATTAAAAAAACTAATATTTTCGTTTGTTTAATATTTGTTAGAACATCAAAAATGTCTCGTCAAGTATGCCGTTCACCTGTATTAACACGACGTCCGCAACAACAAAAACAAAAAATAATGGATAATAATTTTGATACAACACACCAACCAACAGCTTTACTTTCATTAGATACAAATGAAAATCAAAGTATACATTTCTTATCATCATCATCATCAAAAACAACAGAAAATAATAAACGAAAATTTGAATCTTCATCATCAGAACAGATTTTAATAAAACGTCGCTCTCAAAAAGGAATACCAAGTAAATCTTGTTTTTTTTTAATTATTTTCTCGAATGAAATAGTTTCATTTTATTCTTGTTATTTTCTTTTCATAGTGATTATTACTCAAAATCAGCTTTGTATATCATATCCAAAGGATATTTCACGGTGTGTTGATTGCCGAGCTATCAAGTCATTAAATTTATCCATGCAACAGTCTAGTTGTCGATTTCAGCATTGTCGAACGTAAGTTTTTGTTTTTTCTTGAATTTCAATTATTTCTAATGATTTTCTAGGTTTAAACTAATGAGTCATACGTCTTTTATTAAAAAAAATAGTTTAATTGCTTGTGCTATATTCAACTTTTTTTGCATTATAGGAATATTAACTTTCTCCCCCCCACCCGCTGTATCTTGCAGGCATAAAGGGAGAGTCTTGTGTATGGCACGAGATTACTTTTCTGTGTTTGTCCTAATTCAAATATACCTTCTCTAAATATTATTACCATAGCAGATGGATCTCTAAATCAATAAGTAAAAGACATGAAGTTCTACAGCAATGGTTAATTTTCTTTTTGATCTTGGAAATATAACATAGATTCGAAGTAAAGGATAAATATGTCTTTAAATATATGCTACAATTCAATAACTAGATATAAATAGAAAACAATGCTTGAACATACGATGATATCTAATATACTTTCAAACATAAAATTAAATACGATACTTAATAAAACTCGTGATTCAAAATCAGTAATATTTACATTTTAGTTTAATACTAAAGCGTTCTTCTTTGAAGCTAATCTTAATTAGTTATAATGACTCAACTATCTTGAATAATGGAACATTTTTCTCACAAAGTAGTGTTCGCAACTTGAAAATCATTTTTGCGCTCGAACTCTGTGTATAAGGTAGACACCAATGAAGTATTTCAAAGTCCCAAAAGAATCTTTTGCTGAAATGTTAGCCAATAACAGTCCTGAAAACTCCAGCTAAAGAAAATGCTCCCTTCATGGGAAAATGAGATTCTCGAAGCTTTCGTCGAATATGAGTGATGTTTTGGACATTCAATATCTTGCGAACAGAACATTCATTTGCGCTGAAATTCCAAGGAAACTCTAGTTACGAGTAGGTCTATCTATCAACGAAATTTTAGGTCAAACTATTTATCATTTGATTCTTTTGTACATACAGCACTAGAGGCTATAATTTAAGTAAAACACCTATAACTTTGCAGGGAAGATCCAGGAATTCTTATCCTTTTGGGACTTTTTGAAACTTCATTGATGTCTACCTTATGTACAGAATCTAAACTCAAAAGTGATTCTCAACTTGAGAATGTTTCTTCGTCAATATCAAACTAAAAAATTTAAAATGATTTCTTTATTTTATACAAAGAAAACTGTCATCATTTTTGTGATATTGTTCTAAAAAATATCAAATACTATTTACTAAAAACTTTTCATATTGATTTAGATTGAACTATATTGGTGATGATAAGTACGAAGTCGAAGGATTTATAACAGTTGGTCAAGTCAAATCCCAAGATACTAAATATTTGCCTACGGCAAATTCTGGTAAAATTAAAGATTATCTTTTTAATATACAAAAAGAAAAGAACTTTTTTTAAAATCTAATTAGGTGGACAACCACCATTAAATTTAATTAATGCAAAATATATATTTATACAAATAGCTAAAGTATTTTGTTTAATGTTTTTACATGAAGAAGCTGAACAATCAAGACAAAATAAAAGTAAAATAAAATATTTGTTTTTTTTCCTCAATAGAGAATATATAAATGATTTTTATTATTAATAAAAGAAGCAATCATTTGGAAACAATATATGGCTGGTTGGAGAGAAGTTTGTGATGCATGTTCAACAACACTTTTTAACTATCATTATATGTGCAAAGAATGTGGATATATGCTTTGTATTGAATGTTCAAATGAATTATCTCAAATGAATATTGAAAAACGAAAAAGTATTATTTAAATATTATAAAGAAAACTTCAAGAATATTTTTGCTTTTGATTTATTAATTTAGAATTTAAACGTATTTGTGCTCATGTTAATACATATTCTTTATCAGAATTTATTCCATGGGATAGTAAGTAGAAACAAACTCAAAAAAGAATCAACTTTTTTCCCTATTCCCTAATTATATGTTTAGTTTTAATTAAATTACGTAATGATTGTATTAATTATTTGTCTAAATTAAAAATTGATTATTCAATGAAATTCTATCAATCATTAAGAAATGAAAATCTTTCAATGTTTATAAAAACTTTAAAAATGAACAGATTACATGATATACGTGATGTGCAAAAAATTTGGTCATCTATCGATTGTAATCATGATCCAAATATTGAATTTTATTGTAATGGTCGTTTACCTGTTTTTAATGAATGGATTAGTGAGAATGCTAAACGTGTATGTATGAAGATAAAAAGAAAGAAGTTATCTTTCTATTTTAATTAAAAGAAAATAAAATTTGTTTTTTGTTTTTCCTTTTTTCGAAGTTTTTTCGAAAAGTTTGGACAGCTAGTTGTCCAGTACTTATTAAACAAGTTCATAATAATTTATCTAAAACACTTTGGCAGCCAAATTCATTTAAGTTACACATGATTGATCATCGTGAAACGCCATTATTATGGGATTGCGAAACATTAACAGCAATTCAAACAAATGAAGAGATTTTAATTCGTTTTTGGGAAGGATTTGAACGTTTAAATGGTAAATTTAATTAAAATATATATAATTAAATTAATTTTATAATTTATAAAATAGTTCGTTTGAAAGATGATGAACATGGTGGACGACGACGTATACTTAAATTAAAAGATTGGCCAACAAAAAAAGATTTTGCATCTGTTTTTCCAGAGCGTCTTCATGATCTTATGAACAATATTCCATTTAGTAAAGGAACACAATTATTTTTATTCTTCATTCTATTTATATATTATTCAGGTGATTATACTCGACGATCGTATGTATACAATGATGTTATGTATCATGGTGGAGTTCATAATATTGTTGAACGATTACCAGCTTGTTTAGTTAAACCTGATCTTGGACCAAAACTTTATATTGCCTATAGTAAATTTTTAATATTATTTTTGTTTGATTTTGTTACAGGAGTCTATAGAGCGAAAGTCTTGCGACAAAATATTCACGCATTATTCGACCACTTAAAGATAATTGGTTAAAGGCAGAAGTAGTTAGTTAAAATGACAATTTTTCACTTTTTCCCGAATATATGCTCAGATTTTCCTCCTGGGATACGATTGGACAACAATTAGTAAATTTTGTGAAAAAGTTCAAAACTTTGTTTGTAAAAACAAAATAGCGATTTTGGCACCGCTCTTATTTCATGTGTTAAAACAGCTTCAATTGAGCACTATTATAGAGCAATGAATTTTGTACAAAATGAGATATTGGTACAACAAGCGAAATATCATGTAACTTAAACTCTATGATGCAAGATAAAATAAAAAAAGTAAATCGTTTTCTTTGTAGATCATGCTGTGCTCTACAAAAGTGAGCCATAAAAAAACTATAACACATGTTCAATCCGATAGATTTAAATCGAAATATAAAATTGACCAAAGTAGTATTGTTTACAACCACTATTTTGGAATTTATGAAATAATGTAATGATGCTTTTGCAATATTACGTTAGAAGGAAATTCTGAATCATTATTCGAACAGAACGAAAAAGTCTAATCTTAATAACTTATTACTTCTAGCTTTCTTCGGCTATTCTTAAGTGCCCGAAAAAGGAGTGAATAGCTTTTACCAAGACTTTCGTGCTTTAGGCTACTTTACTGAATTAACGTGCTTCCCTTCTCATTATGTATTAATCTTAACTTCAATATATCCTAGGTCAACTTACAAGTCGAGAAGCAAAGCAAGCAGGAACAACCAATCTTCATATTGATGTATCTGATGCTGTAAATGTACTTGTCTATGTTGGTATTGGTGGTCATGGTGATGATGGATCCGATAAAGAAGAAGAAATTCGACGTAAATATGAAATAAAAAAAAAACTTTCTAAATCAATGAAGAAAAATAATTTATTTTTATTTTTGTTTTGTTTACTGTAGAAGTAGAAGCAGAAATCCTTGATTCAAATATTGATCAAGCCCAATTACAACGATTGAGAAATGGAGAAAGACCTGGCGCACTGTGGCATTTATTTCGTTCTGATGATGCCAAGAAAATTCGTGAATATATTGGTCGAGTATGTTTTTCATCTAATTTAATCTAATCAAATATTTCTTTGTTCTCCTTAGACTCAACGTAAAACTGCTGGTTCTGATTCTATACATGATCAAACAGCTTATTTAGAACGAGAAGATTTAGAAAAATTAAAAGATTGTAGTAATGTAGAAGCATATCCAATACTTCAATTTCTTGGTGATGCAGTTTTTATTCCAAGTGGTGCACCACATCAAGTAATTAATGAATATATATATCTTTTTTTTTTTTATTGAAATGTTTTTATTCATGGATTCAATAATAAATCTTATATTATAGGTAAAAAATTTACATTCATGTATAAAAATTGCTGAAGATTTTGTTTCACCGGAAAATCTTGATCGATGTTTAATAACAACAAATGAATTTCGATCATTATCAAAAACTCATACAAATCATGCTGATATCTTGCAGGTTGGATTTGTGTTTTTCTTTTAAATTAAAACCAAAAATTTATTTTGATATTTATAGGCCAAAAATATTCTTTATTATACAGTATGTGATGCAGTTAATTCGTTGAACGAATCGAATAGAAATGAGACCATATCAGAATCTTCTATATTAGGCGTACTCAATTAACTTGTTTTTCTTAGTGTTGTTTTTATTATTCTTTTCAATGTATTTGTTGAGAAGAAATATTATTCTAATGGATTAGACACGTACTATCTCTTTTTTTGTCTTTTGATATATGAGCCGTTGTCTCATATTTGTCACTGATTTTTGAAATTTTTTGTTACTTTGACTTTGACTTTCTTGTTTTTTTTTTCTTTTGGTGCTACCTGATTTTTCATACATACACAGTTTTTTTTATTATTGTTAGATTTTCTTATCATTCAGTTTTTTCTTTTATGAATGTTTAAACCAACAGATAACAAATAGGTACGTCTTCTTTTTTACTGTTTGTATAGCGCACATTCCACAAAGATTTCGTCCTATATATTGTCTAATGATTCTTTGATATGTTGAGTGTTACTTTTTTCTTGATAAATCTTAAGAAGAAATTTTAGTAAGTAGAAAAATAATAATTATTCTAAAATCAAATTCTTTTTTGTTATCATTCAACGGATCATTGGTATGACAAGAGTAAAGACTTGAATTATTTATGAAAGAATTACGGCAACTATAATCCACTGTTTGAGCTCGTATTGAGTTCACACAAAAAAGTCTCTGTAAGACCAAAAAAGGCTGTAAAAGAATCTATCTCCAATGACCTTCCGAATCAAGTTACGACTGTTCTACTAAATTTTCGATCCATTTTTAGGTATTTATGAAAAACTTGAATAACGGAATGCAAATATGCAATTTTACCCGTAGGAGAAATCTAAGAATTTCTAGAATACTTGAATAGTTTCAGCTGAAAAGAATGCTTCTTTTTCAAGATATTACTTTTTCAAATAAACGTGATTTTTGTCATGCATCTGTGGCAAATAACTATTATTTGAAACCTCAATATCTCGACAAAGAAACATTCTTTTCAGTTACAACTTTCAGGATATTCTAAGAATCATTAGACCTATCGATGGCAACAAACTTTAGATCGAAATTCTATGTTTTGATTTTTCCGTAAATACCTAAACTACAGCCGAAATTCAGTATCACGACCATACTTTGACTTCACGGAGTCATTGGAGACGAATTTTTTAAAAGGTTTTCGAAGCTTAACGAGATCTCCTGATGGACCCCATATGAGCTTAAACGGTGGGTTACAACTGAGATAGTTCCCTCGTAATCAGAAAAAGAATTCTGACATCCACAGATGTTTTTTTTGTGACTATAGTAGTCACTTTTGTTCCGAATAAATTCTCAAATAAATTATAATGATAGTTCGAGAGAAACACAAATATAAATCAGCTGATTTGGTTGGAATCCAGTATCAATGTCAATTTTAGTGAATCTATTCTGAAAATATCACAAAATGTCAAATGAAACTCGGAAGAACTATATTTTACAAATTGTTTCTCTAATAATAAACATTTATTAAACTCCTTCTTATTATTCGAGTTAATTAATGTTTGCAAAGTATTTATAAGATATAGGTATAGGTATTAAATCAAGTCAAAAAGTTAATATATATACATAAGGTTTTCATCAGGTATTACAAATATCATATGTGTATTGGTTGATTGGTGAACAGGATCGTGATAAATCGATCAGTGAATACAAAATAATCTTTGTATAAAAATAATTCTTTATAATGTCGTTCATGTACATATTTTTCTTTCTAAACATCATTGAAATTTATGAAAGAAGATACAAAAATCGTTTTCTTCTAGAAAAAGCATGAAGAAATTGATTAGCATCTTCTTTTAGTTCGAGTACTGCTCTCAATGAATGTTTTTTAACTAAATAAAAACGAATAAAATTATTTTTGTTGTTTGGTAAATATATATGAATTTCTTTTTTGATTTACTTGGATTATGAATTGATGATGTTAATAAACATTGTTCGGGTGGTGAACAATTTCGTTCGAAACTTTTATCTTTAAGGTCACAAAGCTCTTCAAACTTGCTATCAGCTAAGTGAAGTTGTTCATCAAGGACTACAATATTTCCTTGTTGATCTTGATTTTTATTTGCAACAATAACATTATTTAGAAGAGGCTCACGAATAATTTGTTGATCGATTTCGTTACCTTTACATCAATATAAAAAAGAAAAACAATGTTTTGTTTGAGAAAATTATGAAAGAAAATCGTCCATACTTCTACTTCTTGTTATAATCGATTTAAATAAAAATAAATTAATAATAAGTAAACTAAAAATAATTTTGTTCATATTGTTTTATTAAACAAATTTTACTATCATCGGGATTATTGTATTATATATATAGCGTGTCCTTTCGAACATTCAACTAGGAAAATATCTAACAATAATTATCGTCTGTTGCTTTGTATCGTGTTGGTTTTCCTATTTTCTCATGCGAAAAAGACAGATGTATACCGCTAAAAATAGTGTATTGTAAATCTTAGTATTGTCTTCTATGATGAAGGGATAGATTCATTCTATATATGTCTTTGTAATGCAAACGTAGCAGACACTAATGAAGCGATTAATGTATATTACTTCTGTTATTTGAAATGCTAAATGTCAATATTATAAACTCATAAACAATGCCGTATTAAAATATCTTTCAAAAACGATATTAGCTAAATGCTTATTTTCGGTTTCATTATATTTAAACAAAAGACAATCAATCAGATGATATCCTATTGTCGTTTTGTATTTAAAGAACTACAATATTTCTTTCTATTTATTTTGTATCAAATATTTGCACTATCTCAATTATGTAATCTATAGTAGAAACTCAAGACTATTTTTTGCAATCTTTATTCTTAATATTATTGATGGATATTTTTCTGTCTGCTTTTCACATCGACAATCGAATTCATATCAATAAAACATTCCTATTAATGTATTATATTAGTTAATATCTTGACATTATGTTCAAATGATTTTCCTCCAGATGTCTCTCGATGACATTGATTTATATAGATATATATATACATATATCAATCGATCTTTTACTTCGTTTGATTATCGATAAAGTCGAACAAATAAACGTTTTATCGAAAAAATCCTTTTCTTTTGATAAAACAATTCATAATACAAGTGTTTCGTAAGAAAACGATTTTTTTTTCTATTATGCACCAATTTTCGACTAAACAGGTTGATAAACTCTTCACAGATATTAAATTTCTATATTTCTTAGATGTCTCATCATCTTCCTTATCATCTAAAAAGATTACAAGATGACGTAAGTCGAAATTTACATTTATCTACATATAATCATCATTCTCAACACTCAACTATTTCACATACAAATTCATTTGATTATCGTTCACAATTCCCAAATGAGGAAATAATTCGTGAATCTATTCAACATTTTACGATTTCAGCTAATCATGATACAAAACTTTTTCGGCCCGTATTTATTTTATTGTCTTCTGTTTTCTATTCATCACATAATAATATTATATTTTTAGTTTAAGCCTCATCCTCAACAAGCACGACGTGGTGGTGGACGTTCTCGTGGTTATCGTGGAAATTCATCATTATCATTACCAAAACGAATGATCAATTATGATCTAGCTGAAAGTTTTATGGATCATTCAACAAATCCATTATCATCAGATTTATATAAATTGAAATTTAAAAATTCAAATAAAACATGGTCAAATGGTCGTTTTATAAATTATAAAGAAAAACTTGATAAATTAGATGGAAATATTATTGAAATAACTTGTACCCGTACTTTTCCTATCGTTTTTAAAAGAAAAAAAATAGAAGAAATAAAACAAAATGAACAAAATAATCAACAACATGTTACAGGAACAACATCGACAACATCTTTATTAGCCTTATTTGATCCGATTGTTCAACAAGAAAAGAAAAAGCAAATTAATCAACAAACAAATTTTTATGCTAATCTATTCGGCGGTCGAAGAATTCCTCGAGTATGAATAAGAAAAACAAAAATCTAATCTTCATTATAAAGTAGTTTTATTGTTTACACATACAACTATTTCAATTGTAACCAACTATCAAACTATTCGATTTTATCTGCTATTGTAAAATTCTTATTTTAAAGTCGAGAAAAATCTTGAAATACTTCAGAACTTTTATGAGAAACAGTAAAATCTGTATATAAGGATAATATTTCGAAATTAATTAGCCATTATCGAGAAAAATACAAATATAATAAAATTCATTCCAAAAAAAAATCTCAGTCTTCATTCTTATTTTCCCAAATGATTAAAATCCTTCTAATTTTTTTGAAAACATTTATAGCGAAATATTTCAAGACTACTTTGTCTACTGAACTGATCAATCATTATTGTATTAATTTTACGTATACGACCATGAGTTTTACTGCAAACAAAAAAGTTTCGTACTTCAAAGTTCATCTTTAGATTTTTTGATTATTTCGTTTCGAGAACATCATTTTCATTCCTATTACGTATGAATCAATATATTTATGCATAAATTAATTACTTATGTCAACTTGAGATATATAAAGCTCATTAGTGATGCTGTCATACGAAAGAATCTCACCAAGTATTCAATTACTTTTGAGATAAATCTTAGTTTATTAGGTAGATTCTATTAAGGCTATAGAAAACCTAAAAGAATTCATGTCTATGAATCTTTCTTCTGTGAGTTATAATCAGTTTAGTAGGTTTCTCAAAAAAATAATGTATTCTTGCCTTAGATTACCTTCAAAATCACCTTTTAGATTATTAAATTAAAATTTTGCACGAGACTAATTCAATGTATAGATGTCATATTTCTATTAGTATCTTCTGTTCTGAGATATAATAAAAGAACAAAATTTACTTTTTCGTACAAAAAAGAATTTTCAATATTGCCATCTGAGTATAACATATACTAAAACGTCTGATGATTTAAAACTGAATTAGTTCTATTGAGAACTTTATTTGTTCAAACTTTCAACTTTAGACTCGAAAGTCAATTTTGAAGGTAATCTAAGGTAGGACCACAGAATTTTATTGAAAAACTTCACTAAAACGACTTCAACATTCTCTAGTCTCACTAGAGCCTATCTAATGAATTAAGACTTATATCAGAAGCAATTTATCATTTTGCGACATTCTTTCGTAATTTTCTTCTAACAGTAGCCTCTTTTCTGTGAACATTATAAATAGTAATGCTCTAATCGACTTAATATTGTGTTGGTTGAAACATTCATTTAGTTATGTACATATGTTTAATTCTTTTTAAATAGTTATCATCAATTACTCAAATAAAAAAAACGAATTCTACTTTTAATTCAACATCATCATCATCATCATTATCATCATCCACTTCAATTTCATTATTGAATGAAAATTCCAAAGATCATTAATCTTAGTGAAAACATTTTTCTTTATTATTTACTTTCGTTTAATATATCTGCCCAAAAAATAGTATCCTCTTGTGTGAATACGTCACAAAAGATTTACTTTTTTTTTTTTTGTTTCTTTTTTCATACGATATTGTATTACACACATATCTATTCTTTCATTGTTTGTCAGATTATACTCATTTTGTTTATTGTCTATATCACGAAGTACTTATATTTTATTTTGAACTGTTTTTTTATATTCTTCGTCAAAATAACATAAATAACTACTGTGATATACAAATAATTTTGAGTTTCGAAGATATTATTCCATTGGTACACGCAAACATTATTTTACGTGAAGAAATTTCAATGAAATAGAAATATTTCTGTTGTCCTATATTTAAAATAACAGTCTATACATGTACGAAATCCATTTCACTATTTTTCATGGAAATGCTTTTCATATTTTTCTTAAAAAGTATTCGTTTCATTGTCTCTTATTTATTAGATTTTATCGAACAAAGATAAAACGCTTAATTATATGAGTTTAAAACGTTCGCCTAGTTTACTATCATAATATTCTGTTCTTTTTTTTTTCCTAATCAAAACCAT
This sequence comes from Rotaria sp. Silwood2, assembly GCA_905329745.1. Lineage (NCBI taxonomy): Eukaryota > Metazoa > Rotifera > Eurotatoria > Philodinida > Philodinidae > Rotaria > Rotaria sp. Silwood2. The sequence goes on from CAJNSZ010000041.1 coordinate 812,522, forward strand.
TCAAAAACAAAAATTCAAATCTAACGAGTTGAGAATATAGAATAAGTTACAATGGAATTTTTCTAAACAATAAAATAGTACATAGTTGACTGCATTCATATTTTTGCAACTGATTACTTCACTACCAAATCCTATCAACGAAATTGCTTTCTTAAGTATACAAAATGGTTAGAATAGAAAAAATTTTGATAAAAGAAGTATATTGTTTATTTCAAAAAAATGCATTCTTACTTTATGTACACACTTATTCTCACCTATACATACTGAATGATATGTATTACATTATAACTAAGTATCACCATATGTTTATGCTGAAGAAAATAGAATAAGAATACTCTTGTTAGTTTCAACAAGTTACGATTCAAAATTGAATAAAATAATCCTTTCATGATATCATTCCTGAAGATGTCACCACTCAACTGTCATTATATATTTACTTTATATAACTAAATTTTAAATGTCATCAGTTTGATTATATGAAGGATTATAAATATTAAGTTATAATGAGTATATATAATAATACTTTAAAAAAAATTCAGTAAATATTCTTTTAACTGTTTTATATATACCATCAATGAGGCTATTAAATGATCCGGTTGAATGGCGATCATTAGAAGAACGCATGATCCAGTCAAAATGAAGTTCTTTGTTTATTGCTGCTACCATCATTTCTTTCCTTCTTCTTTTTTTCTCTCTTTCGGCTCAAGATCTCGTGAGTCAGGGATAAACAACTATGAATGAGTCAAACATTAATAAGCTTTTAATATACACGTATATAACATATATTCATTTTTGTTTAGATCGTCACACGATTGATCATATCAGCTACACTTATAATAATCCACATTGTCATATACATATAAATATATTCACAATCGATTTGACGTTCTTTTATCTGTGTCGTTGCTGACCAATTTTTATTTATCATTTTCATCCAATTCCTCAATATTGTCCTGCTTCTTTTTGTTTTCTTGTTTTACTTACAAAAATTTTCTCCTTCAACTATTGTATTTAACAAGCAGTACTAACGATTTAAATCTGTATTTTTTTGGTATGTAAAATTTTATATTTTCGATAATAAAAAAAATCTATATATATATAATTTTTTTTTCTTTTTTTTTCAAATAGAATATGTTATGTTAAATGAAAATGAAATGCTATTATAATTATGGAATATTATCAATATATCTATAATATACATGATGATGCCAGCAATGAACGCTTATCGCGATCCAGTCGAGGCGCCTCTTCGTAAATTGAGTGTTGATCTCATCAAAACATACAAACATATCAATGAGGTAAAATCTTTTTTTCTTATTCAATCATCTATATACATATACATAAATTACATGTTATATAAATATTCGATATTCTATGTATATGTATATATACTTTTCCTCCCTTTTTTTCGTTCTGCATGACGATGATGATGATGATGATGTAGAAGTAAACGTATTCGTGATGCGTAAAAAAATGAAAAAAAAAAAAAAAAATAGAGGCCAAAACAAAAATGATTATAACGATGATATCTCTCTATGCGTACGCTTTCTTTCTTTTTTCTCTCTCATTCTTTATGTATATAACATCGAACATTTGATCGTGTGATGGTCGAATGCGTCGTCTTTCGGGTCATCTAAATATACATTAAGAAAAGATATGACTGAGCATATGTGATGCAATTCAATGACCGTGAGCATCATTGATGTGTATTAATCTATAAGAAGAGAACATCAGCTGATGCATATATTTTATTCTTAAAGCCTTATTCGTTTCTAGTACACACACATATATATATATAAGATATATCATATATATCTTATATATATATATATATGTGTACGATATCCTTTAAATTATAATAATTGACCTTGATGTTCGAGGCTTGTTGTTGATACTTTTTGTCGCGATATGGTCTGGCTGTTTTAATGAGGGCTTTTTTTGGTGTAGATTTTCCTACCTTTCGTCTTCTTCTCTTTTTTATACTTTATTTACGAGTTTGTAAGGCATAAAATAAAAAAAAAGCATAACGATGCAATACGTACAAGCACCTCCTTATAATACTGAATGGACAGCACCATTTGCTTATGAACAATTTTATTGTAACAATACAAATCGTCAGCATCATCTTTCATCAAATGCAAGTAGTCTTACCGATGGAAGTTCAGCGTATGGTAGTTCAACTAGTTATTTATATGATGTTGTGCCACCAGCTACAGGTCGAATATCACCTGAATTACAAACGAATTACGAAGTATTAATTAAATATACTTTTTTTTTTGCTTTAGTAGTTTTTTTTTTTTTGTTTATTTGAGATTTTTTTTATTGATAAATAATTTTTCATATTTAGGTTTATTATGCAAAAAAGAAAAAACGTAGTAATAATCAAGTAATTGAAGATAATAATGGTTTATATAAAAAAGAAAAACGAAATTTAAATGATGGTTTTGATGATGAAAATCATGATTATATCGTACGACCAGGTGAAATATGGCTTGAAAGATATACTATTGATTGTCTTATTGGAAAAGGAAGTTTTGGACAAGTAAAATAGAAAATAAAAAATGAAATTTAAAAACATAAATATATATATTTCTAGGTCGTTAAAGCATTTGATCATATTGATGGTGAATATGTTGCTATAAAGATAATTAAAAATAAACGACCATTTCTTTCACAAGCACAAATTGAAGTACGACTTCTTGAATTAATGAATCAACATGATATTGATAATAATGGTTATATTGGTATGTATGAGATTTTTATTATATTTAGAGTAGAATTAATTTTTTTTTTTAAAGTTAAATTAAAACGACATTTTACATTTCGAAATCATTTATGTCTTGTATTTGAATTATTATCATATAATTTATATGATTTATTACGTAATACAAATTTTCGTGGTGTATCATTGAATTTAACACGTAAATTTGCATTACAATTATTATCGGCATTACTTTTTCTATCTCAACCTGAGCTTAATGTACTTCATTGCGGTAAGTTATTTAAAAATACATTATATATATATGAATTATTTTTAATAATTAGATCTGAAACCTGAAAATATTCTTTTGGTTAATCCAAAACGATCAGCTATTAAAATTGTTGATTTTGGTAGTTCATGTCAAATTGGTCAACGTGTATGTTTTTTTTTTTTGTTTTAGAAATTTGATTTTTGAAATATAAAATTATATAAACGTATTCTTTTATAGCTTTATCAATATATTCAAAGTCGATTTTATCGTTCACCAGAAGTATTACTTGGTATTCCATATGATATGGCAATTGATATGTGGAGTCTTGGTTGTATTCTTGTTGAAATGCATACAGGTGAACCATTATTTAGTGGTACAAATGAAGTAAGTTATTTAACTAATATCGAGAAAATAAAAACAAATATCTATTTAGTATGATCAAATGATGAAAATTGTTGAAGTACTTGGTATGCCACCGACTCATATTCTTGAACAAGGAACAAAAACTAAACGATTTTTTGATCGTTTACCAGATAATACGTGGATACCGCGAAAAAGTAAAGAAAGAAGGGTAAGAAACAACACAACTGATATTTTATTCTTTATTATATATATATATACATATTTATTTATCTAAATAGTATCGAGCACCAGGAACACGTAAATTACATGATATACTTGGTGTTGAAGTTGGTGGTCCTGGCGGTCGTCGTTCTGGCGAACCTAATCATTCCGTATCAGATTATATTAAATTTAAAGAACTTGTTCAACAAATGCTTGAATATGATCCTAAACGACGTATATTACCATTTAATGCATTACAAGCTAGTTTTTTTAAAAGAACATATGATGAAACATCAACTATGACTCATCCATCATCTTCATCAGTAGCATCAACAAATGTTTTATTAACAAATACAAATAATAATGGAACAAATAATGTCAATAGTTTATTACAACCAAATAGTTCTCTTATTACAAATCATACAAATATTCCTTTATCATCGAATCTCAATTCGAATGGTTCACCTAATCTTGATCCGAGTAAGTTAAATAAGAAAACTAAGATGAACGAAACAAAAAAAATAACAAATCATATTAATTTCTTCAGATTTGAGATAATGAGTAACATTATAAACTATTTAGGAATATTTGTATTTTGTTTATAGAGCATATTAATTTACATCAAGTAAAGCCAGAAGCACGAAAAGTGATAAATACTACTAACCATTTAAATATAAATGGCCGGAAATAAGTCGAGTTCTTCGTGTTTTTTCTCTTGTACGTTTTTTTTTATGTAGAAATAAAAAAAAAAAATAGAGAAAAATCTATGCACGTTGCTTTGCATAACATATATATTATTTTTTCTCAATCAATTGAACGAAACATTTTTTTCTTCGCTAGCTAATGAGTCTATAATGCTTGATTGTCCTAAATTAATTCGGTATTTGTCTTTTTTTTTTTTTTTTTGAGGCAAGGTGAGTAATTAATTTGCCTCTTTTATTTTTCATCATTATATCCTGTTTATTTTCTGGTATTAAAAATAATTTTTGTACGTTTTATTTTATTTGGTTTTTTTTTCTTTTTTCTTTTAGCTCTTCGTTATCGTCAAGATTCGTATCGTCATATAATTGAAACAGTTCCATCAACAAATCAACCATCACGTGCAAATCAGCAGTATCCACCACCTAATCTTTGGCAACCAAATGATTCAACATCGCAACAACAAATATTTATGCCAGGTATTCAAAGACCATTTCCAGGTTTAGCTTCATCAGTTCAACAACAATCATCAAATTCATCTATAACACAATTAACAAATGTTAATCAAATTGGTATTCCAACATCATCATCATCTTATTTAACTAATTATCCCAACGTAAATCAAACAAATAATACAACATTTATTGATGATCCAACAAATATAAATCGTCATTTTCCAAATATTGATACTAATTTAGCATCAATTGATCTTAGTGTACCAACACAATTTCAAACAGCAAATAATTCAACGAACAGCTATTATCCTTCTCAGCGAATTCATACATCACCGTCCGCGACAGCATCATTTCCACAATTCTTTGGTTATGTTCCACCTAGTTTTAATCATCATCATCATTTATCATCGAATGTTGACGATGCTTCTTTGCTCATTCAAAACCCTAGTTTGACTTGATCGTTCGTATTTATATACATACACATTTCGTTCATTTTTTTTCCTCCTGTTTCGTGTGAGTCCAGAGAGAGAGAGAGAGAGTGAGAGAGAGAGAAATAGAGAAGCATACACAATCCTATATTATTGCTAAATGCTTGTGTTGGCCGACTGTATTTTGTTTTTTTTTTTTGTTTTTGTTTTTCTTCTTTTAATTTATTGTCAAACTGTTGGTTTTCTTTTCTCTTTCTCTATTGCGTTATATGCTCGCAGTGATCTTCATTTCTCACGATAGACAACAGTTTTTCTTTTCTTTTTTTTTTCTGCGTTTTTTTTTTCTTGCGCGTTCATATCTATTGCGCTAGAATATGTGAGAAGATGAGGAACATAGCGATGATTCTTAGCACTCTTTCGTTTTCTTTTCTTTTTTTTTTGTATTTCATTGTAAATAGGGATTATTACTGATGTAACACGTTTTTCATTCGGATATATACATATATTCTAAGAAAAACTAAATAAGGGATATTAAAAAAATATTAAATTGATCGATGCAAGATTCTTCCGTTTATTATATATTAAAAAAAAAAAAATGAGCGCTGCTGGGCGTGTATACGGAGTAGTTTAGAGTTGAAAAGGATAATTACCTTGAAGATAGATGATGATCGATTGTGTGCGCTTTTAAGTGGACTTTTTTTTGCGTTGGTTTTTTTCCTTCTCTCTGTCTCACTCACGTGTTTGTATAGTTTTGTATGACGCTTTCGAAGTGTGTGTGTGCGTGTGTGTGTGTGTGTAAACAAAGAATTTTGAATACAAGCAAACGAACAACAAGAACTGAAAAAATAAGGGAAAAATCGATAAAAAAAAAGTATTGTTTTTTTTTCTGTTCTTTCAAGATGAGATAGAAGTCGATTCGATTACATTTGAAATAATGTTGTTATTAATAATACTCGTCAGCTATATTTTGGGTTGTGTATCGACAATTGCTTTACTGCTATATTTATATACATACTATGCATTTTCCTCACCAGTAACATTCAATGAACAAGAGGAAGAACAGTATCAAACATTTCATCCATTACCTGAGGTAAGTTAAAAGATCTGAACATAGTTCATATCTGTATTTTATTATTATTATAGGGAGAACAAGCTAAAAATTCAGCTGTTGATGCTGTTAATTATTTACTTCAATTTTTATTTCAAGAACTAAAAGATAGTTCAGGATTAAGACGTTATTTAATGCATAAATTAAATACAGAATTTAACGAATTAAAAAATAATCGAACAGCAAGAATATTTCTTCACAATATTTCTGTATGTATTTAATTAAATAGATTTTTTGAAAATTTTAATATTAAATTTGTTTTTGTTTTTAGATACAAAATTTTTCAATTGGAAAAAAATGTCCAGTATTAAGCGATATTCAACTTGAACGACAAGAACGTGATGAACGTAATTTGATTAAAGTAAGAAATCTTTAAATCCGTTTCATAATTCTAAACAGAAAATGATATGTTATTTGATACATAAATTTTTATGTGGATTATAAAAGCTTCATTCATTTATGAAAATTTCTTCTTTTTGTTTTCTTTTTATATTCAATAGTATCAATTTTCATAGTATTATATATCCAACTTTCGATAAATGTAATTAAAGTTTTTTTTTTTTCTTTAGGAATTTGTGGCTAATATTGATGCTGATTATCAAGATGGATTTTCTGTTACACTTGATGTAACATTATCATTTGGTCCTAAATGTCAAGTACTTATTAAAGTTAAACGTATTCAAGGACGTTTACGTTTAGAATTTCGACGTGAACCATTTTGTCATTGGTTATTAGTTTTTCAAAATGAACCATTAATTGATTTTGAAGTTAAATCTTATTTTGCTGCTGGTGAAAGTGCACAAGTAGCACAAATTATTACTCAACAATTAACTCGTGCTTTAAAACGTAAACAAACATGGCCAAGTTATAAAATTCGTTATACACCATTTTTTTCATCATCACAACAATCATTACCAATTGAAATTTTATCTACTAATGGAAATAATCTTATACCTGGCACATTTAATGTATTAATTACACATTGTGATCGTCTTTCAATTCCATTAAAAATATTTGATAAACAAAAAGTTTCATCAGTATCAGTATTTTTAACAGTAAATATCAATGAACAAATGTGTGCTGATTATTTACATATAGAACGTCGGCAATGGCCAACGAAAGAAATTGAACTCATACGTAATACACATAAGATAATTGTTAAAGAAGTTACTTATATGAATCGAACTGAATTATTAATTGAACAAATTGATCCAATGCCAAATGGAATTGAAAATATAGAAGCATTTAAAACAGCATTAGAAGATAAAAATATATTTTTACTTCAAATGCAAGGACAAGATGTTAAAACACTTAAACAAATGCATCGTTTGCTAAAATATAAACCATCTGTTTTACCTAATGATGGAACAACATCATCATCAGCAACAACAACAACAACAACAACAACAGCATTAAATGTAAATGAAGATAAAATAAAACTTATTGTTGGTATGCCTTTATTACATAGTGTTCGAGTACATTATAGAGTCGAACCATTGAATACAACAGAAACAGAAAAACAAGTAAAGAAAAAAAATTGAAAGATTTTATTTTATTCGAATTTGATTTTCTCTCAGGGTGGACATTCACCATCATTGTCAATACGTAGTGATAAATTTTCAACACCAACCAATGTACGAAAAAGAACTGTTGAACCAACAAGTATGATGCTTTTTCTAAATGTTTTATTCATGATTAATTTTTTCTTGTATTCTCTTTCTTTAGTAAAGTTTGAAAAAAATGTCGATTCAATTGGTTTAGAAAATAAATCATTAGACGGTGATGATGAACAAATACAAAATACTAATACGGAAGATACTTCTATCAAACCATCAAATACAAATATAACGAAAAAAACGAAACAATTAGTAAATAAAAATTGATTAGAAATTTATCTTTTGAAAGTTTTTCTTTTTTTCTTTTGATATAGAAAAATGCTGTAAATGAGATCATTTTAATTATGATGAATGCAGATATTTTACAAGAATTTCAAGCTCAACCGACTCCTCCTAAAAAAGCGGAAACCGTTCGTTTTTATACGAATTTATAAAAAAACAAAAACATTTTTTTTCTTCTTGTTTTTCTTTAATACAGTACATCGAATTCGATCATAAATTCAAGTTTCAAGTTGGTCCCAATGATAAATTTCTTAATGTTTGTTTATGGTGTAAACCGCCACTTGATTGTGATGTACCAAATGCTGGCAAAAAACTTATCTTACTCGGTTATGTAAGTCAAAATTAGATATAGAAAAAAAAAAAAAAAGGAAATAACAAAAACTTGAATACATCTCTATATCATCTTCACTATGATTTTTCTATGTTAGAAAAAGAAACAATTAATTTTATTCTCTACAATGAAATTCAAATAACACTTATCTTTTATATTTCATTTAGGCTACAATTGCTCTTTCACAAATAGTACTTGATGCACATATGAGTTATAAACGTGAAACACAAATGATGCTCAATTTTCGATCGCCTTATTCAGACATCTCTAGTTTGTAAGTTTTAATTCATATAATTATTCTTAACATATACAGCATGATCACGTTATTTTTGACAGTTTTCTTCGGTTTATCATATTTTTGTTAAACTTGAAAAGTTATTAATTTTTATACCGTTAGATAGAGCATTCATTTCTCTATCGAATTCTGTATTTTTTATTTAATTTTTCCTTCATTCTCACTGAGTATTCAGTAAAGTTTTAAAAGCTCTCAAAAATTTTTTTTTGTACGGTGGTATTTAGCTGGAAGAGGAATATCTTAGTGAAAATAGAGCTGATTGTCACGAAAGTAGTTTTAGATTGAAGAGATTCCTGGAACTTGTATTTTTATACAGTACTAAATTGAATCGTTCTGTATTCGAGGAGAGTGCTTGATTTTAATTTTGAGTTACATAGTCCTTTTCATCGCAGCAATGAATCAATGCAGATTTTGTGTAGAAGCTCTCAGCGAAATCACACTCAAATTACATGATTCAAAAGAGAAATCAACGCTCTATTAAGACTTATGTTAATGAGTAAAAAATTTAGAAGCTTAGACAACTAAAATTTCTTCGAGAAAAAATAGAAAGAGTTGTATGAAAAAAGTTCACCAAGAAAATATCTCAGAAAATCATCAAGTTTATTATCAAGATAAAGAATAAGTCGAATAAAAAATATACAGCGTGATAGAGAGAAAAATACTCTATTGATTTATATAAAAACAAAAAGTTTCAGTACTGACGTAGTTAGCAGTTACTGAAGATATGAACCAAGAAATGCTCTCAAAAGTACTACGTGCAAAAATCTTTATTCAACTACCTTTTAAAATTTATCAAATTTTTAGACAAGATGCAAAAGAAGTAAAATGGAAACTGTATAGTTTGATAGAGTAATTAATGCTCTATCCAACCATATCGAGACACCAAATTTTCCGAAGTTTTGTAGAAATACAGGAAGGTGAGCAAAACTGTCCAAAATAATGTGATCATGCTGTATATATATAATAGTGAACAATATTTTTTGGACGATTTTATCTTGAGTATAACTATCTAATTAGATTGGCTTTTGAGACGTGGCTTACGTCAAAGTTTTAAGCATCATCTATACTACATCCACAGAAAATTTCACCTCTAAATATTCAACGATCATGGAACTGAATATATAACAGTGAGCAGTAGTCACTTTCTGTTGGACGATACTTTATCTTGAGTTATTTTTTTCCATAAATGTTTGAAAAGAACTGAATCCATACTAATGAAAAGAGGAGAATACGGGCTACATTTTGATCACTAAAATTTTCTAAAAGCAAAATATTTATGAAATGAAATGTTTATTTTATGACAGAAAACTGACAATATTCATGTGAACTCTTTATGATTTTTATATGATCAGTAATTTTTCTTTTCAAATATCATATTCGAAAGAGTGTCATATGCTGCAATTTTCACACAAAATTACCTCTCGAAACCCAACACCGTTTTTCATAAAAATTAAAATAATCTGCTATCTTATTCAGCACGTGACACTCTTTCGAATATGATATTTGAAAAGAAAAATTACTGATCATATAAAAATCATAAAGAGTTCACATGAATATTGTCAGTTTTCTGTCATAAAATAAACATTTCATTTCATAAATATTTTGCTTTTAGAAAATTTTAGTGATNATTTTCTACCCACTATACGTCTAAACAGTATAAAAAATTCCATAAAAAAACTTTTTCCTAAAAACTGGTTGGATACCGATGGATTTACCCTAGCTGATGTAGACATTTTAAAAGTACTGAATATATTTTGGATGATTTAAAACCATTGTTTATATATAATGACACATGAAACTGAATTGCTTCTCATGTTCTAAATTTAAAGAAATTCATAAAAGAACTGGTCTGATACATGCATGAATAAAGATAGATATGAATAGATTGTTTTTTTTTAAATTTAATGGAAACCTTTAAGAAAGATGATTTTCCATAATTCTTCAAGCTGGTTTTTCTTTTGTCACTTATAATTAAGATTCGTTTCAGTTCCCATGAAAAACAAATTTTATCCACAATAGTTTGTTGTTGTTTTTTTGTTTATATCTATTTAGATTGTACGTTCAATGAAATTTTTTGCAGAGAGAAATATTTTAATGAATCTGACTGACAATATTCTATCAGATAATGATATTTGTAACTTTTTTACATATAAAAAAAAAGTATTAAATTTTTTGCACTGTACTTATAATAGCTAATCTTATTGCTAGATTATATTCAAGTTATACAACAATAGAATCTTAATATTGTAATTTTTCTTTTTGATTTGTCATGTTCGAAAATTTCTTCTATCGATATTTTTCATATATTATCAAAGTTCGATTACATATGCTAACAGTTATATATTTGTGGGAAATATATGTCGATTTTCAGACATCTCTTGACGACTTGGAAATACAATTTTTCTAGTAAGCAAAAATCAATAGAGATAAAAAAAAAAGTTTGTAGTTCACATAATCCTCAATAAATCTACCAAAGTTGTTCTATATACAGAAAAAAACGTAGCATCACAGAAACAGAAAACGAACAATCGAAATACTAGTATCATACAAGAAACAAGAAAATAGCAAATAAACGAATAATTTTTATTCAGTCTTTTTGTTCTATGATATCACAATTATTTAAATGTTTAACAAAATGTTCATAGAATGAAAACCATTTTTTTGTTAATGGATCATAGGACATTAGTTCAATTGTATTTGGCTCATTCATAATTCTTGCATATAAATTTGTACCATCTTTAGTCATTTCTCGAAATTCATCAATAACAGTTGTATTCCATTCTATACGACCACGACGTTGACCAGGTTGATGTAAATGAACTAAATGAGCTTGTTCAGCATGTAACTAAAAATAAAACATAATATAGAAATAAAACAAAAATTATCTTTTGTTTCTACCACAAAACGATTATTAATTGGTAGAATCATTTGAATAGGCACTGCACGTGTATAACCATAATCAACAAAAAATATCTAAAAAAGTTCGATTAATATTCATTTGAAAAAAAAATATATACATGTTTACATACATGTGCAAAATCAATGTTTGGTTTGTATTGTATAAAACGTCCACGATGCCATTGTGAACGTAATTTAACAGCAACTAATTCACCTTCATCATAACTATCACCTGGACAAATACGTTTATGTTTACTATAACATTGCCTAAAGAAATCAGATAAAATAATAAATCAATAAATTCGTTTATTAATAAAAAACAAAGCGAAAAATAATATACGTCATTTCTTGTGTCAATTCTTTCAATACAACATTTCGTTCTGGTGCTTCCTTCTTATTAATTAATTCAGCTATAAGAAGAAAAAAAAGCAATCGAATGAAAATTATGATCTATCATCGAAATCAAATAGATTACTTACGTGTTTGTCCATTGCCTAAATTCCAACTAGGACCATAGATATAACGAATATAGAAACGAGTTGGTGTTTCAATATGAGTTACTTCTATTGGTAACCAAGATTTCAGAAGAGGTGTTGATGGCATCAAACTTGTATCAACAATAACTTCGTCTTTGATAGGCATACGTGGACGTTCAGATGAATCTTAGAAATACAAATATATAAAAATTATTTTAAATGAAATTATATTTATTATTTGTCATTCACCAGTAGAAATGGGTGTGTCATTCGAATCAATTTCGTCATCACTTTCATCTCCAGTTGACGATGATTTATTGCTGTCGGTATTAATGGTTGATAAAGCAACAAAAGGAGTTGCATCTGGATTAAGAGCAGATGATGGAGTACTACAACTGAGTTCTTTTTGTTCTTCTTTCTTTTCTTCAGAAACATCAGATATTGGTTGTTTATTTAGTTCAATTTCATTAGGTTCATCATTGGAAGTAATAGTTGATATTGTTTGATCAGTATCTTCTTTCAATGGCTTTATTTCTTCTATAGTAGATGTTTCTTCTTTCGTTGAATCATCAGTAGGTGGAGTTTGTTGAAGTGATGATGATAGAAATGTATTTGTATGTTCTTCTTTTGTATTTGTTACTGGTACTACAACAAGAAAAAGCAAACAATACATTATCTTTGAATAATTTTCTATTAAAAATAAAATAAAACAAACAAAATAGAATATTAATCTGAACACCATTGAATGAATACATTGATTGTGATGTTGTTTTTGATCTGTTTTCTTTTAGCTTTTTCTTTACTTTTTGTCTTACATAAAATTGATAGAATTTTCATAAATTCTCGTTTATTTTTTGCTTCATCTGTCTTTTTTTTTCTGTTGTCTAGACTAAATCTCAAATCAATACACGTATGAACTATATATGAACAAACAAACACACAAAAAAATAACAGTAACGATAACCTTCATATGGTTTACTGATATGTAAAGATAATATGACAATAAGGAGGAAAAAAGAAGAAAATAATAAAAAAAAAATGTATATCAGCAACATACTATGTGGAGAAAAAAAAAGAGAGAATAAACGATTTGATTGAAACAATGTTGCACTTATAGGGTAATAAGACAAAAAAAAAAGAATAGATATATGTATATATATAGAATTCAATTTCGATGTACAAATGCCAAATCTTTGCTAACTTTATCAATATTGCTATGGAATTTTTCATCGAAGATGTTAATAATAGTTGATGGTGAAAAATTAACTGGATTAGTAGTCATATAATGGAAATAAGAAGATGTACCTTGTTCAATTAATGGAAATCGATTTGGATTTGGTTCTTGTAAATTGTATAAGATGTATTGTTCGAGACGAATTTTATTCGACCAAAATTCACATATTTCATTATTCGATACATGTCGAGCTAATTTACAATTTTCAAGTGACGCTCCAATATCCTATAAAAAAATATTTTCATTTATAAATCAATTAAAAAACAAAAACACTCGTATATTACTGTCAAAGATCTAACTTTGAGTCGAGAGTATGTAGATCATGTAGACTCTAATAAGCTGTGAATACTCTGAGAAGAATTCGGGCTTTTAGCTTATTGTTGCTGATATATATTGTATTTTTATAGTATTGTTAAGTTAATGTTGTAGTTTCCTTCAGGATCACTCGAAAAAAACTTATTTTCTCATTTCAACTTACAAATTTTCATAGAAACAGAATAGTCTATTGTGAAAGTTTCAAATATTTTCGTTGTTCCTATCCTAAGATACACGATTATGGAAAAAAGCTTATCTTTTACACTACTCATCTACACCAGCAGATTTGACGTTCTTATTTAAGAATAAGAGCAAATAAAAAGAACTAAAATTGTTACAATAAAATATTCATGTTAAGATCTGTTCCTATGCAAACTTTCAAGCCGAAATTCGAAAATGAGTTTTCCTAGTACTCTTGATTTTTTCAGTGTATTTATAGCTCATTAGAATCTTCATGAAACATATACTTTCGATTCAAAAACGATTAATCAGTTGAAAAACTTCCTTTGCAATGAGGATAGACTAGGATGTTTATGATATTTCCTCTTTTCAAAAAAATTTTTTTTTTGAAGAAACACAATACTAAAAGAATTTAATTAACTAAATGATATTCATTATTTGTTAGCGGATATTCTCTTAGAAAATATTTTTGTTTTTTTGTATTTGTACCTCTTGTGTTTTTGAAACACGAAGTTGAACAATATGCATTGGCCATTTAATATTTGTTGATTCAACAATAGTTGCTTGAACACGTTCATTACTACAACGTGAAGCAAATGCAAATGTAGCACGTTTTGTCCAACCTTCTTGCCCATTCGGTGGTAATATCTAATTAAAGCGAACAAACAAAATTGTATTTTTGGAAAGATTTGAGACCATTTTTCTTTACTTCAGCAATAGTACATGCAATAGCACGAGCAGATATTCGAACAAAATCAGGTAAAATTTCATGTAATAAATCAATTGGCAATTCTTCCATATTACCATAATCAATATAGAATACTTCACATGTTTGATCTATATATTTATATAGAATTTATCGAAAAGAAAAACTAATTTAGAGAACAAACCTGAAATATATCGTATAATACGAGCTCGATACCATCGAGCATCATCTGTATACATAGCAACACAATAATCACCGGGTAATGGACGATAATGAGTATTTTTATCAAGATTTGAATAGTATTCACTAGTGATTATGAATAATAATAGAAATGTGAAGAAAAAAAAATAAAACTTCAATTGTCATACTGTAAACTTTTTGAAAAATGATCAAATTCATCTTTTCTTTCATCAATAAGTTGTAAAAAGAAATAGGAAGCATTTGATGCAACCGAAACAATACCTTCAACAGTAGTACCAGGTTCAAATTGTTTTAATTCAATTTTACCTTTTGTCAAATTAAGGAAAAACAAATATAAAGATCAATTAAGGAAAAAAAGTCAATAAAACATTTACATTTAGGTAATGGTGATGGTATAATTTCGTTCGAAGATTGTTCATTTTGATTTTGATTATTATTAAATGGAGTTATTGGTTGCTGCTTGACAATTACTGGTGATTTTGTTTTTTGTAGTATATTTTGATGAGATGGTGATGTTGACTTTGATTTTTGAACAATTGAATTTTGAACCTGATTCGGTGGTATCATCATACCAAGTCGATTACTAAAAGATTTGTTGGACGAACGTGATGATACATTTGTAATAGTTATTGATGTTTGCGTTTGCGTTTGATAGTTAGCTGTTGTTTGTGGAAGTACTGGTGGCGATTCAACAGGCTTATTCATAGAAAGTAATGATGATGATGATAATGGTTGTTGTGTATTTATCAAATGATTAAGAGCAGGAATAAGTTCATCGACAATATTTGATGAAGGTATACGAGAATCAGATATGGATGATGCTTGTGAGATCTGACGATTTATTGGAGTATGTACTGGTAATGAAGATTGTTGTGTATTTGTAGATGATTTATTTACTGATTGACATTCTTCATCAATATAATCTTCCTAAGAAACAAATAGAAGAATAATCATAATCTCAGAAAAACTGAAATTGATCTTACTGGATGAAGATAACGATCAAGTAATTGAATATTTTCTGTTGTTTCTAATAAGTAAAAACAATGATTAATATTGAATTTTTTGAAGACGTTTTATTTAGTTTACGATATCAACAATAGAAAGAATTGAAAATTACTCAAAAAATTTTTTTATTAAATAGACAACTCTGATATGTGGTCTATAATCATAGAAGTAGCAAAATCAAACTAAGTAGTATTTCACTTAATTTCTACAACAGAATTATAACCGATCGAGAAATTTTCAGTTGGTCCGGTTTGACTAGTTCGAAAAGTCTTTTAGACTAGCGACAACTGACAATAACAGGCTAGTTTTTTTGGATCATTGTTAATCGAAATGGCTTCAAAAAGCATTCATTTTCCTTTTTGTATTTAGCTTTATCTACAAATTTCCGGAAAGAAATATCATGCTATAGCTGTTTATATCTGTTAGGTTTCTCAAAGATAAATATGCGATATTTCTATATATAACGCGAAAAAAGAGTCATTTACTCACCCATCATTTTATTATTAAACTTCAAATTTTGAATTTTCTCACTCAGCTTTCTCAGAGAAACCTAACGTTTCTCTTTAAACGATGATCGAAACCAAAGTTTGACCTTTACCAAAATATACACGATATAAGTTTAGCTCAAGTAATACAATTTTGATTTTGCTTTTTTAAAAAAAATGAAATATACTGCGATTAAAGAAATAAAAATGACAGTTTTTGAAAAAACATTGTTTGATTATTTTGAAAAGAACAATCAAACTTGCCTTCAATAAGTTTTATCAGAGAAAAATGATTTAACTATAAAGTATTTTCCAACCGGTGAAAACCGATCGGTTCCACTGTTCCGAACCGGTTAGAACTCTGGTCTTCAGTAAGTCTTTTATCAAAATTTCTTTTTCTTACTAGAACTATTTCTCACATAAAAATCATTTTTCATTCTATCTAGCAATATCATAGCACTGTGAACGCATGGTACCTTTTTCTTTGCATGATTATTACATAGATATGATGAATTGATAAATTTGGCAAACATTTCTGCTATATTTTCAGTCTGTATACATTGATTAATAGCTGAATGATCGTGAAATAGCATACTAAATCGTATTATTCAATAATGTCAATCAAGTAAAAACTAGTAAGATAACGAACATATTTTTTGCTTAAAGTTTTTATAACATCTCTTTTGAATTCTTTTTTTCTTATAGTCTCAAACTTGAGAAAATTAATCTATATTACTCTTTGTATGATATTTAACTAGCTATTTGGTACAAAATGGATGAAGACGAAAAACTAAACGTTATCTCATAAGTTTGCAATCACAAAACTTTATTTAAAAGTTCTGTATCAATAAAATTGAGATTTGAAATTAAATGATTAATCCAATTCTCACCTTTTAAATTCGTTAAACATTTTTTAATCAATTGTTTAATATCAATTGTTGTTGCTGAAGTACAGCTAACATGATCACTTTCATCATGTTGACATTGTGATGATGTTGACCATGCTTTTTCACCATTAACAACTCCATTTGTTGCTTTTGACTAAAGTTTTTGTAAAAAGAAATATTAATTGTTAGAAAAGAATGATTAATTGTGTTTTTTTTTATTCACCAAAATTTTCGAACTTGCTGGCGCAAGACGAAGTCGTATCAGAGGATTTTTTATATTCTTTGTTGCATACTGTTTTAAATCATTTGTAAATGATCGTTCATCAACATTGATAAATAATCCAGGTTTAAAAGAATCTTGTTGTTGAAGAATATATTTTGATTTACTAGGATCAAGTTTAAAAAGTGAATAAATTTGATCACATATATCCTTATATGAACTATTTGAATTAAGAGAAATTCGTTGTTTTTGAGCACCATATTCAACAATAACAAGAATATTTAATGCCATCTGAAGATAATAGAAAAAAAAACACGAAAATTTTTCAGATTTACAATTAAATTCGGGTATTTTCTGTATACGAATATATGTATCGAAAACTTCCAACCAATCAGTTTTGATGAAGAGCTACAGATGAATCACAAATTTATCGTCACATTGTTTTGTATAATCCATCCATCTATGCGTATATGGATGAAACTTGACATCTAAAGTTCATAACTACAAGATGTAAAATGTATTACTGATATAGACTAATTTTGATATGAAAGTTGTTTAATTAATGAAAACGTGGGACTTGTTCAAGCGACATCTTACGTTTTCATTATTGGCAAGGAAAATCCTGTATACTTATGTTTTGATCATTACATCAGTAGAGAACCTTTCGTTGTTTGAAATTCACCTTAAATAAAACTAAAATAGATGCAAGAATATAGCTTCAGGTTTCCTAGATTTCCATTGTAATTCTATAGTCTGATTCTACGACATAAACTGAATATCATCTCACTTAATCCATACTGAAATGATCAGCATTTCTTGTCAACTTTTTATTATAAGACGACATTCAAACTATCCAAGAGCGTAGTTACGGCCAAGCACAATTCTGGCAGCTTTTAAAATTTGTATTTAGTGGTAGTACAAACTGTAAACTACATTTCTACTGCACTCTCTGCCATCAGCATCGAATTATGCTTCTGAATCTGTCTTCAATTAGCAGTACCCAAAAACTGAGAACTAGAAATTTTTAATTTGTGGAGAAACTCTCTACGAAGCTATGATATTCTTCGAGGAAAAGAGAATTGACCATTAGTTCCTTCACTGTTTCGTCATTCGTAAAAGTCAAAGTAAGGCTTTTACTACAATAGTTTTTCATATTCACAAATTCATCGATGAAATTGAGAAGGAATTCTTAGTTCGCAGTCCTTGAACAACTAAGGAGTGCCCAATGAACTTTTTAGGCAAAGTATCTACTTTCTGATATATTCATTTTACTACAAAAATTCGTGAAATACTATAGTCTTTCTCACTCTTATCTTTCAGTTACTGTTTACATGTTATCTATAGAGTACATTCTTTTGAGTAAATCTATGTGTTGATGTCGATAAAGTGACTTAAGTGAGGTAGTGTCATCATTAGCAACATGGAACGAAAAATTATTTGGATTAGTACTGTAACTTTAATATGCTTCTATACAGTGTATTGATTTTTCTATGAATTACATTTAATAGACTGCTTATATTTGAAGTAAAGAACAGATATTATGACCATTAGTGTTCTAAAAAGTCTTTGAATAGATAGCATACACATGAATAAAATTAAGAATCTCGTTTTGTTTTTCCACTGTTTTAAATACTATATTTCAGAAAATCAAGTATACATTCCTATTTTTCATTTATTCTAAATGGTTAGATCAAGCTGCTGTTCTGCTAGATTGTTATAATAAAACAGCTTATTACTTTGTACAAAGAACCAGAGCACCATATGGGATGGAACAATCCCATACCAATGGCTACATGGGAGGCATCTCTTTCGAAAAACGTCCCATGGAATAAGATGGGACGGACACTATCCACTCCATCCCATTTCACATGGGACAAAATTTTTGCAGATAGTCCCATTCCATCTCACCCGAAGCTCTGCAAAAGAACCTTGATGATAAAAATTCTAATGCAACGAAATATTCATAGTATATTACAACATGATATTTATCAAGAGTCAAGTCACTATCATGCAAATCTTAGTAAGAATCTAACTAAGAAGTGTTTATTTTTGGAAAGAGAACAAAAACTGTTTAACACGAACATTCGATAATTTCATGAAGTTGAGGCGACAAAGAAAATAATCAACACTCACTTCATATTTTCAAAAACAAACAATAAAAATAAATATTTTACAAAAAATAATATATTTTGTAAGGTGCCTGTAATGCGAAATTCAAGTAAAAACTTTTTTTCCGGCTTTTTTTAAAATCATCTGATCGAGCTTGAGCTGCTGATCACGAATATATACTTTTTTAGCCTTAGTGAATACTTCCTTCCAGTCGAAAAATACGAAATACTCAGAGAATATTTTTTTCTTAAAAAATCACATCTTTTTTGAAAATGAACAAAATTTTCTGCTTTACTCTTATTTTCAGCTTTTGAACATAATTTTTTCAGAATAAGCATGAAAAACTGATTACAGACAAGTCGTTAAATCGACTCTAGACACAAAGCTCTATTGGTGGTGGCGCTTCAAATCAGGCCGGGT